>JAKSZT010053767.1:8124921-8198409 GCA_026826555.1 Tolypeutes matacus | reverse complement strand
CAGTCCCCTCAGGATTGGGGGAAGAACTATGGACTAGAGTGGACTTGATGGTATTCTCTTGTTCACATATGGTGATTCTAGCAATGCAAGAAATTATAACAATGAGGTGGAGCCATGGCCACTTGACACTTTTGGGGTAGGGAGGGGACGAGCAGTTGAAATACAGTGGCTTCTTTGGGAGTTGGAGGTTGTCCTGAGTACTGTTGTGGCAACGGATGTAGGCCATTTTAAATCAGCACACACCACTCAGAACTGAGTGGGAGAGAGTGTGGTCTACAGTGTGAACTGTGGTCTATGGTTGGTGGCAAGGCTCCAGGATGTGTAAGCTCATTGAGGGTGGTGGGCCACACTGTGGGTGATGTTTGTGTGGGATGTGATGGGAGGTGTGGGAGGTGGGCAACATGGGAATCCCAGTGGGTTCCGTGTAATATTTTGGGTAATCTAAGCACCTCTTAAAATATATGTATATATATATATATACAACATTTTTGTAAGCAAATACACATATATGCATATATATTTATATATCATTTTGCAAATGTTTGTATGTATTGTGAGAATTTTGATTTTTACCCATAATAAAAAAAAAAATATATAGGGGATTCCCATATATGCCATCTCTTCCCCCTCTCACAATTTCCCCTATTAATAGCATCTTACATGAGTTTTTTACATTTGTTACAATTGATAAACAAATGTTGAAACATTACTACTAACCATGGTCAATCGTTTACATTAAGGTTTAAACTTTGCACCATGCAATTTTATAAGTTTTTACAAAATGTTTAATGGCCTGTGTGATGGTTAGACTAATGTGTCAACTTGGCCAGGTAATTGTGTCCAGGTGTTTGGCCAAGCAAGCACTGGGCTAATTGTAATACGAGAGCATTTATGGACTTCAGTCACCAGTGAGTTTACTGCATGGAAGGCTGATTACATCTGCATCAACCAGGGAGATTGCATCAGCAATGGATGATGCTTTTATCCAATCAGCTGAATGCCTTAAAAGGGGAAGTGATTTCAACATTCAGAGAGAATTTCCCAGCTTGCCTTTGGACAGCCAGCTTCTCCCAGAAACTCATCAAGGACCTTTCATTGGACTTTCATTGGAGCCCCTGGTTTGCAGCCTACCTGCAGAACCTGGACTTGTGCATCCCCATGTTCGTGTGAAAGACTCTTATAAAATCTCATATTATTGACAGATATCTCCTATTGATTCTGTTTCCTGAGAGAACCCTGACTAATACAGCCTATATCCATCATTGCAATATCATGCAGAACAATTCCAATGTCTCCAATATGCCCAATGTTCCACCCAGTCTTCTCTCCCCCTCCCCTTAGAACCTATGATAACTAATATCTTTATATCAATGTTACAAATTCTTCCATTACTACAATAATAATAACTCTACAAATAAGTACACTAACCCCTATGTTCACTCTTTCCTCATTCCTGAAGACTTTGGGATGGTGATGTCCATGTTGCTTCAGATTGAGAGGGAGCCCAGACCTCATGGAGCAGATGGAAGGATATGTTCCAACTGCAGCCACTAATACTCCTTGTTTTCTCAGATGGACATTGTCCATCAGCATCATTTTGCTAGTTGTTCTGGGTGAGTCCTATGATCCAGAGAGTAGGCATTGGCTGTAACTCTGTTGAGACTCAGGGCTTAACTGGCATATGAACAGACAAAAGATTTAAGTCTCTGGAACATATATTCAAAAGGCATAATCCCTCAGTACCAGGGAGGCTTATCTATGGCAGTCATGTCCCATGTGGGGAGAAGGTAGTGAGTTTATTTGCTGTGTTTAGCTTAGAGAGAGGCCATATTTGAGAAACAAAGAAGTTTTCAGGATGTAACTCTTAAGAAATAGATATTTATCAGGCTAAGTTTCAATTTTACAAGAATAAGGTTCATAAGTACAACATTAATATCAAGGGCTTGGTGTATTGGAATGCTTTCTTAAAAATTATGCACTGACTATGTACTCTAGAGATTCTTGCCACTCTATTAGAGAATGTAGCGGGACTCCACAGGATGGGAATTTAATATTTTGTTGGTTATTGTGTGGGTCTCCACTCACGGAGATAATACCCTATGACCACACGAACACATTCAGATTCCATAGAGGTATGCCCCAGGTGAATGCTTCCCCACACATCCTCCTACCACTGACACCCTGCACCAGTGAACCTCTCTTGCCATAGTTTTCAAAAGAACACTCCTTTATAATGAAAAAAGTTCTGTTCTTTCTTCCAGCCCTCCTCCTAGCTCTATGGATTGCCCACCTGCTCACACTTACACTCCAGCATTGTTGACCCCACTCGTATCACTGCACCACCATCACCTCCATCTATGGCTCAAGCTCCCCCATCCTCCTATTCATAGATTCTACACAGATTGAGCACTGGCTCACCAATCTCTATTCACTTTTTATCCCCTGGTAACCTATTCTTCTAGAATAGTGTTAAAGACACTATTCTGTCCCTGTTGAGTGGGCTTGTTGGGCTTGTCAAATATCAGTTGTGTGAATATGTGTGGGGCCAAATCTGAACTCTCAATTCAGTTCCATTGGTCAGTATGTCTATCCTTGTGCCAATACCATCAGTTTTGACCATTGTAGCTTTGTAGTATGCTTTAAAGTCAGGTAGTATAAGTCTTCCAATTTCATTTTTCTTTTTCAAGATGTTTTTGGCTATTTGGGCCCCCTTACCCTTCCAAATAAGTTTGACAATTGGCTTTTCAGTTCAGCAAAAAATGCTGTTGGAACTTTTATTGGGATTTCATTGAATCTGTACATCATTTTGGGTAGCATAGATATCTTAATGATATTTAGTCTTCCAATTCTGAACATGGAATATTCTCCCATTTTTTTAGTTCCTCTTTGATTTCTCTTAGCAATGTTTTATCATTTTCAGTGTACAAGTCCTTTACATCCCTCAGTTAAGTTTATTCCTAGCTATTTGATTCTTTTAGTTGCTATTGTAAATGGATTTTTTTTTCCTTAATCTCATCCTCAGATTGCTCATTAATGTACAAAAATACTAATGATTTTTGCATGTTAATCTTATATTCTGCCACTTTACTGACTCATTTATCAGCTCTAGAAAATTTGTTGTAGATATTTTGGCACTTTCTATATAGGATCATGTCATCTGCAAATAGGGAAAGTTTTACTTCTACCTTTCCAATATGGATGCCTTTTAAGTCTTTTTCTTGCCTCAGTGCTCTCAAGCAAGTACTTCTAATACAATGTTAAATAATAGTGGTGACAGTGCGCATCATTGTCTTTTCCAGATCTTAGAAGGAAAGCCTCTAGCCTTTTACCATTGAGCATGATGTTAGCTTTTCTTGGTTTGGAGTTCTTTGGTGAGTAGTTTAATCTCACTACTTGTGAATAGTCTGTTGAGTTCTTCTATTTCTTCTTTTGTCAATGTAGGTTGCTTGTGTGTTTCTAGAAATTCATGCATTTTATCTAAATTGTCCATCTTGTTGGCATACAATTTTTCAAAGTATCCTCTTATGATACCCTTTTATTTTCTGTGGGGTCAATGGTGATATCCCTTCTGCCATTGCTTATTTTATTTATTTGCTGCTTCTCTCTTTTTTCTTTGTTAGTCTACCTAAGGGTTTGTCAATTTTATTAATCTTCTCAATGAGCCAGCTTTTGGTATTGTTAATTCTTTTTAGTCTTTTTTTCTTTTTAATTCTCAATTTCATTTAGCTCTGCTCTAATCTTTGCTATTTCCTTCCTTTTGCTTGCTTTTGGATCAATTTTTTGTTCTTTTTCTAGTTCTTCCAGGAGTGCAGGTAGGTCCTTGATTTTTTTTTTTTTTTTCACAAATCAATTTTATTGATACATGTTATTAAAGCATAAATGCATCCAAAGTGGACAGTATTTGGTATGATCACATAGTTGTGCACTCATCAGTTCAATCATTCTGAGCACTTTCATTATTCCAATAATAATAATAATAATAAACAAAAAACAAACAAAACTCATCACCTCTCAATCTCTCTATGCTTCCCTGCCATATATAGCTGCTATTCTGTTTCCTTCTCTCTAGTTTATTTGTATTTATATTTTGTAAAAACAGTCATATTTGCAATATCACCCATATTCTTATTCTACATGAGGTTTCACTATGTTATACAGTCCCATGTTACATTTTTTAGCTTTGCTTCTAGTAATATACATTCTTATAAGATTTGCTATTTTTTTATGTATGCTTTCAAATTCTTCTTTGTGCTCACCCAGTTTTTCTTGATGTCCTTAATCTCTTCACCCATCTCATTGAATTTATTAAAGAGATTTGTTTGAACATCTATAATTAGTTGTGTCAATTCCTTTATGCCATCTAGAGGCTTAGCTTGTTACTTTGGGCCATATCTTCCTGTTTCTTGGTATGGAATTTTTTGTTGGTGTCTCAAGCATCTGATTTACAAGATGTATTTATTTTTGGCCCCTTTTCTCTCTTTAGTCTAGGACTTTCTATTTTATTGTCTTTGTGCTACAGCTCCTCTTTGATACTGGTTTCAACTTAATTTGGAACTTTATAGAGGCTTGTGTTTAACCAATCTGAAATTTTTGAACTGTCTTTCATCTGTTTTTTGCCCTTTCTCCCTTGCTGGTTGCAGAATAAGAACTGAGGATGTGGTTGGTATGTAAACCATGGAGTCCGAAGCTGCCTATGTTGCCCCAGGAACTGATGAAGTTTCTCCCACCTTTCTACTCTGCCAGGCATAGGAACATGTGCAGTAATATAATCCATGCAGCCCAAGACCATCTGTAGTTGCCCAGAGAGACTGATGAATCTCCACATCCCTTCCTTCCCTGCCTGGGGCAGGGATGGAGCTGCAAGTGTGGACAGCAAACTAAACCATGCTAGTCAAAACTGACCACAGTTGCCCAGGTAGAATGATGAAGCACTGGCTCCTTTCTTTCCCTGTCAGGGGTGGGAATGGAACCTCTGGTGAGGAAACACTGCCCCTTCTCCTGCCCTGTTGTGGTGGGAATGGAGCCAGAGATGTGTCCAATAGTCTAATTTATGTGGGCCAAAAGAAGTTGCAGTTGCCAGGGAGACAAAGGGAGCTCTGTCCCTTTTGCCCTGTCAGAGGTGGGGGTGGGGCCACAGAAGTGCTCAACGCTCTAGTCCATGTGGGCTGAAAGTGGCTGCAGTTGCCCAGGGTGGCTGAGGAAACACTGACTATCCTTATGTCCTATCAGGGGTGGGGATGGAGTCACAGGTCTTTAACAATCCAGTCTGTGCAGGTCAAAAGTGCCTGCAGATACAATGTGAACTGTGGTCTATGATTGATGGCAAGGCCCCAGGATGTGTGGGTCCATTGAGCGTGATGGGCCACACTTGTGGGAGATGTTTGTGTGGGATGTGGTGGGAGGTGTGGGAGGTGGGGAACATGGGAGTCCCGGTAGGTGCCGTGTGATATTTTGGGTGGTCTGGGCACCTCTTAAAAAAAAAATAATAATAATAATACATTTTTGTGAGCAGGTGCACAAAATACATTTTGTGTGTGGAGTGCTCTATTCACAAATCTTCACTGCTGATGCGCAGCCTCTTCCTTTTGTTCTTCCAAGGATGTTGCATATATATTTATGCATATATATTTATGTGTCATTTTACAGATATTGGTGTGTATTGTGAGGATTTTGATTTTTACCCACAATAAAAAATAAATTAATTAAAAAAAAAAGTACCTGCAGCTGCCCAGAGAGGCTGAGGGAGTGCTATCTCTCCTCCTGCCCTATCAGAGGTGGGAATGGAGCCAGAGATGTGTCCAATAATCTGGTCCTTTCAGGCTGAAAACATCTGCAGTTGCCCAGAGAGGCTGTGTCCTCAGATATGTCCAATAATCCAGTTTGTGTAGGATGAAAGCACCTGAAGTTGTCTCGAGATGCTGTGGAAATCCCTCCCCTCTCCTGTCTTATCAGGTGTGGGGATGGGACCACAGATGTCTCCAAAAATCTGGTCTGTGTGGGCCAAAAGTAACTGCAGTTGCCTCAGAGAGGACTGGAGGTGGTGCTGAAGCCTAGGCTAGGGCTGCAATCCAGCCTGGGTGGAAAGAAACCGGTCCCTACCTTCACTGTGATTTTCAATCAGCCCCTCTTCCCCTCATGCCAGAGGCAGAGTTAAAATGGAGGCTACCAGCCTCTTTCTGACTCGGACAGGTTCAAATTTCAGCTGTCCTTAGGACTGGACTTTAGCCAGCCATATTTACTAATCAGTAGCTGAAATCAGTGCTCAACCATCTCTTTCTCTCCCATTTTTGTGAAATAGAGCTTGAACTCAAGCCAGGGAAGAGCTCTCTAGGTGGCTTGTGCTGTTAGAGGGACATGGGCTCTGGCCTGTGTGTGGAGTGCTCTATTCACAAATCTTCACTGCTGATGCGCAGCCTCTTCCTTTTGTTCTTCCAAGGATGTTGCATAATGCTTTTTTGATCCCCTGGGACCCCCAAAACAGGTAATTTATATAGTTCTGGCTGACATTAATAACTGCACTGTAGGACTAGCTGACTCTTGGACCCCCTTACTCTGCTGCTGTCTTGCAAGGACATGCTCAGTATGCTTGAATATCCAACTTCAACATATACACAAAGGGTAATATGTCATTACACAAATTAGGTGATATTAAGCTACAATTTCAGGTGGCCATTCCACATTTTAAGAAAGAGCCAAGTTCTTTCCCTGCTAAGCAAAACTTAATTAAATTAAATAAGCTAGTTTCTTTTTTTTTTTTTTTTAATTTATTTTTTATTGTGGGTAAAAATCAAAATTTTCACAATACATACCACTATTTGTAAAATGATATATAAATATATATGCATATATGTGCATTTGCTTACAAAAATGTTATTTATATATATATAAATATATTTTAAGAGGTGCTTAGATTACTTAAAATATTACACGGAACCCAGTGGGATTCCCATGTTGCCCACCTCCCACACCTCCCACCACATCCCACACAAACATCTCCCACAAGTGTGGCCCACCACCCTCAATGGACTTACACATCCTGGGGCCTTGCCACCGACCATAGACCACAGTTCACATCATAGACCACACTCTCTCCCACACAGTTCTGAGTGGTGTGTGCTGATTTAAAATGGCCTACATTCTTAATACCTAATTATAAATATAATATATACTATTTACCATTCACAATTTCTAAACGGAATATTGTGTCTTTATTAATTGACATAAATGAACTGTAAGAATGAACGTTTGCATAAATAAAAAGCCAGTAGAAATATGGTGGCAGTATAAGTCAGGGTTCTCCACAGAAAAAGAAATGACAGGAGATAAAAATTGTTTTTTTATGACTACTGAAATCATTAGTTCCCCTTTAAGGCATTCAACTGATTGGATCAGAGTTCTCTCATTTTCCTCATTTTCTGATTGTTTATTTTCATACGTGCTAAAAGATTTGAGTTTGGGAGATCCCCCACAATATCTCTAGAAAGTCTTCATCTAGCTGACATGGTCAGGTCTTACTTATTTAATGTATTTATTGAACATTTTCCATGGGCAAGAATAGAAGGGTGAGAATAGAAAGATGACCAAAATACATTTCCTGTCTTCATGGAGGTTATAGTTTAGCGGGAGATATAAAAACTAAACAAATTATCACACACATAAATATAAGGACCCTGACTATAATAAGTGATAAAAAAGTATAGATATTATGAGACTGGATAACCTATATAAGTTGGGAGATCAGAAGTCACTTTTGGTATATTATATTTAAGCTGATGGATGAGTCTGAGTTGTATGGCAAAGAGGGCAAAAGAGCATTCCAGAAAGTGGGAACAGCATATGAGAAGGTTGTGGTATCAAAACAGACCTGAGTCAGAGTGTTAAGTTAGGTGAGAGTGGCACAGTATTAGTCTCAAAAGCTGTGCAAATTCTAGAGAATGCAAGACCTTCTAAATAGTATTAGTATTTTGGCCTTTATCCTAGGTAGAATGCAGCAACTTTGAAAGGTTTTAAGGAAAGATATGGCAAGATGAAATTAATATTTTAAGAATATCTATTTGGATGCTATAAGAAGAATTGATGGGGTGTCAAAAACTGAATCGAGGAACTTAGATAGCTTTTAGCTCAGTGAAAAAATGAAGGAAGCTTTGATAGTTGGGAAGAGAAATGAAAAAGGCTTGGATGTTTAGAAGGGAGATAATAAAGGCCTAGATGTGAACAAATTTAAGATATCTCTTTCTTGTGGAATTGATAGATTTTCACCATATATTAATTGTCTGGGAACAAGGGCATGCTATGAATGACTTCCAAGTACAACTGTGTGGAGAAGGGTGCCATTTGCTGATATGAAGAACAGGAGTAGAAGCTGCTTGGGCAGGGATTAAAGCTGGATACTAAATTCATAATGCCATGAAACAAGAGGTCTTGACACACTGGTTTATCCTCCGCTATTAGGAACTGCCCTTGCTCATAAGAGACGCCCACCTGGCGTTTTTTTTCTCTTATTTTTTTTTTCAATAGAACACATCGTTAATTGAGATGAACTGACATTCAATTTTTGATATTAAATAACTATATGCAAAAAATAAGCTTTTTAAATATTTCCCTTTTTATGTTGACAATTAGGAGAGATGTTGATATTCTAGAATTCAAAAATCATTTGAGTAATTTCTCTTTGATCTTAAGGCTCTTTAAGAGCTATTTCTCTACTGGCAAGTTTTGTGTACATGTAAAAGGAAAATTTCAAATGTAGCCTCTTATTCTTTGGTTTAGTTCCATTCACTTAAAACAGAGATAAAGCATAATAATATTTATAGTTCAACATTGAATCCTGTGTTTCTTAACACAGTCTTTGTGAAGGGCTTTCATTTTCATTTTTTTTTCCTCTTAAAGAAGTGACTGGAGATACTTTAAACAATTTTCTTATGTTCATACATGCCTGATACTTTTCTCCTTTATTAATGCACTAATAAGTCTTATAATCCTTAAAATGGATTGTGGGGCTCAGGCTGTTTTTGTTTTCACCTTAACTCTCCTTGGCAACCACAGAGACAAACTTACAAGACTCCAGCTGAATCAGAATGCCACAAGGTACAGTTACTAATTACTTGTTATCATATCAATATGTCCCAATCCCTTTTTCTTTCTCTACCTTTCTTTCCTCTTTAATTCCACTTCAAGGGAAGATAAATATTTAAAATACCTTATCTTCTTAGGACATTAAATTAAGCCCTATTATTTTGATTTCCATCAGGGAAAAAATATATATGTGTGTGTATAGACGAGGGAATGGATGTTAGGAGTGATGTGGTAGAGCTGTTGGGATGCCAAGATAAATAGTAAAAGAGGAAAACATAGGTTATGGCTCTAATATTTTAGAAATGGGTGAAGTAAATATAGAGTCAGAGTTGAAAGCCAACCCTAAATTGAATAGAATTATTACAATAAGCAATATAGTAACATGAATCTTTAATTTTTAAAATATAACTTGAAAAATATTAAATACCTATTGACAACCAGAGATTCTCAGCTTGTTTACTTTTCTAAATTAAATTTAAATTAAGAAGTTATGCTCTCATTTGGTATAATATTCTATATCAGGACTGAGATGCATTTTGAAAATCTTTAGCTATAACCCAAAGAGAGAAATATTCTTGTCCATATTTTCCTTGATGTAGCCGTAGAGTTTAGCAGCTAATTTGAAATGAATTTTTCTGAGTCAATAAAAATTTATTGTAGTTTGAAATCTATCAACATTGTTTATTTTCTGTAAGAATTTATTAAACAGTGAATACATTTATAATTTGATATAGAACTAAAATATTTCTCTAAGTGCACTTTTCCCCAATTATAGTTCCTCATTAACATCAAAACTTTGTTTCTAGTACTATTTTGCACTTTTTCATTGTGACTTTACCCATATAAATAAAGATTTATGGCAGTCTACATGCAAAATCTGTCTGACTGAGAAAAATAAATATTTAATTACAATAATATTAACCAAATTGGGCTTAAAGTTTGAAACACACCTAAAGATATTTGACATCTATAGAAAAATCCACAAATTTTGGAGGTGGTCTCAAAATTCTTGAGTGAGATATTAATAGAAAGCTTACTGTGGTTACCACAAATATATATCTTAAAAAGTAAACATTAATAAATTATGAAAAGTGCATTTTAATTTGATGTGTATATTATTTCATTCTGATGTTGAAGTTATATATTTGGAGGAATGCATTAGAATGCTTACTGATTCAAAAGCATGTAACCAAAAATAGAGCAACTTAAAGAAGTCACTGGAATGGAAAATGGAATACCTAAGAAGTAATCTTCTTAAATTTGTTCACATCTCTGCCACCTGGGTTTCCAATAGAAATTTTGCTCTGTTCTCAAGAATATACTGTTGAATTGTATGTAATTAACATATGGGTATGTCAGGTAAGTGAGATATATTTAGTGGAGGAAATCTAGCAGATTGTTCAATCTTGAAAAAGAGAAGTAAATAAATTGTGTACAATATCACTAAGGTTTCATAATATACTTTTCTCTTTAAAAATTTTTTTTTTTAGGGTACTGGGGCTGGGGATTGAACCCGGGGCCTCATATGAAGGATGCCGGAGCTGCCATATCAGCTCCCCTGAGTTGTTTTTTTTTGTTTGCTTGTTTATTTTTTTGTCTCTAGGAGGCACCGGGGACCAAACCTGGACCTCTCATGTGAGGAGATGCTCAACTACTTGAGACAAATCCACTCCCCTGTTATTTTTAATATTTTATGAAAACACCACTCTTAACCTGGTGTTCTGCTAGATGTGGGAAGAAATGTCACCAGGAATTTCTAGGAAGTTTGCTACTTTTTCTTTCCTATGTTATATTTTACTTAAATAGTTACTTTAACTGGAGATGCTCTAAGAAAGCATGGCTTTTATCTGCATTTATTATTATTTAAAATAAATTATGAAAAAAAGGCAATCCCATTGTGGTTAGTGGTTTTAAATTTGAAAAATTATAAATTTAATATTAGGGAAAACCTTGAAACAAAAAATTTTCTATTGAGACAGGCTTTACATTGAATATATTTGTAGTATTTCCATGTGTGATGGTTAATTTTATATGCCAACTTCACTAGTTTATGGTATCCAGTTTGGTCAAATATCAGCCTAGTTTTTATGCTGGAGGTATTTCATAGCTGGGATTAGTGCCTACGATCAGTTGACCTTAAGTAAAGGACATTATCCTCCATAATGTGCGTAGGCTTCATCCAGTCAGTTGGACGGCTTAACAGCAAAAACTGAGGGTTCTGGAAAACAGGACTACAGTGTCTCAAGACTACATGCTCCATTCATTCTCACTGGAATTTCCAGCCTGTAGCCTACCCTACACATTCTGATTTGCCAGCCCCACAATTGCATGAGCCAATTCCTTATAAAAATCTCTTAACATTTTATTGTTTCTTTTTCTCTAGAGGACTCTGACTGATATACCATATTATTTCTTCCTTCTATCAGGGAAAAAAGCCTGTTCTTCCACATGGGGTTTTTACTTAGTTCTCATCATGAAAGTTCCATCATGATACTATCCTGTTGAATGCGACCGTTGTGTTCCCTGTACACAATTCCTACCAGCCTTGTTGGTAATTTTAAACAGATTTAGAAAAAAAGTGATTATATAAAATACAGCCATAGTAGTAAAGGACTGTTGAATAGATTTATTTCTGATATTTTAATAAAATATGCATATGGCATATTTTGACTTAAGTCTTTTCATGTTTGTGAATAGAAATTTAAGTCACTTGTGGTAGTGGCAAGAGAAGAGAAAAGTATGAAATCACTGGGTAAATTTATTCACTTTGTTTTTATATTGTATTGATGAGTGGTTTATAGACATCACACATTGATTTCATTAGCATAAGAAACAGAATCACAGGAATCAAGAGAAATATTATTAAATTAACAATGCTATTTGGCCAAGTTTCAAGGATTCTTGTGTATACTTTGGTTAATGATATTATTATTATTTTTTAAGAAGCATGACTACAGTTTTCAATGTCTCTTAGATGAGGACAAGCATGTGGTAGGGAAGAAGGTGGGGATATTTTGATTTGAATTATATACAGTATCTGGATTTTACCACACATCAAGACAAGTTTTCCAAATCATTTCACATTCTTGTACCAACTCACTATCACATATTTTCACTTGTTAAAACCCTAATGATAAGTTCCTGAAATCCTAGGCAAGAATTTTCTTCTGCAACGTGACTCACTTTATGCTTCTAATTCTAGAGAAATAAGAACTGTTTTTGTGTGTGTGTGTGTGCAGTGTCTGTGGAGTAATAAAATCTTTCAGAAGTTATCATGATAAACTGAGTTGTTTTATTCCAGCTGTGATGTCTGAGAGATTATATACCATAATAAAATTAATCCAGCAAAGTGATCCAGGAAATGCCAGGAGTCATGTGGTCAGTTTTGCTTTTGCCATTATATAGTGTACTTGTTTTAAATTAGCTTCAGCCATTTAATGAAAAACTATACATATATGCCTGGACTTGTTCAACAAAATAGTAGTAAATAGAGAAAGTGATCACTAACATTAGTCCCTGAAGTCAATATAAAGAATTCTCTTTTAACCTGGTGACCCAAACAACTCTACAACACGATTCGGATGACAGGAACATTCACTTTGATACTCATAACTATGTGTTTGCAGAGCAGTTTGTAATTAAAAGGGAGGTGATTAAGAATCATTGATAAATCCAAACAACCTCCATCATTCAGATGATTCTAGTAGTATGAAAGCCATTTACCCAAATAACGTCTAACTGCTCTAAATTGATGTGCAAGTGTATAATGTATACTACTTTCCTTTGGACCTGCTCAGTCAAAGCACTAATTTTCTGTCTAGCAATGGAATTTGGTGGAAGATTTAGGATATTTATGAAACATATCCTATTGTTGATTTTGAACATGTTGGTTGGTGTTTTATAGCAGATCCCATACAGTGATGAGGAAAAGAAAACCTGTTTTTTGGATACAT
This sequence comes from Tolypeutes matacus, assembly GCA_026826555.1. NCBI lineage: Eukaryota > Metazoa > Chordata > Mammalia > Cingulata > Chlamyphoridae > Tolypeutes > Tolypeutes matacus. The sequence goes on along the minus strand of JAKSZT010053767.1, from coordinate 8,185,381 downwards.
TTTTCCATACCTAGTTCTAAGTATATCTATCTGAAATGATCTGTGAAACACGAAGAAGAATAAACGAATGTTTAAATGAATAAATGATTTCACGTTGCCAAATAGTAGCCTGAATCAGTCTTTCTATCCATATCTCTATTACAGAAAAGCTTTGTCTAAAAGATTTTGTACATCTTACTACTTTGACATCAAAATTCATACATGAAAGTAAGTAATCATCCATAAAGATATTCTTTTTTTAGACTCTTCTTTCTTTTATTTTTTTTCCTTCTGAATCTTCTCCTTTATTTTATTTTTCTCTCTGTTGTCATTTGATAAATAGTTTGATGATATTTCAACATTTAAGAAAAGTTTACAAAACTTTTCATGGTCAGTTAAAAATTATAGTATTACATACCAGAGTTAATATTTTGTGGGTAGCCAGTTCTATTCTTTTCCCAAATGCTAAAGAATAATTCTCTATCATGAACAACAGGACATACTTTCTGTAGAGATGTTTTGGGCTGTCAATTTTCTCATAAAATTGATTAAAACTAAAAGAAAAAAATATGAGTGGATGGCACAAGATTAGGATTATTCATTATCAATGCACTGGTTTAAAAAAAGAAAAAACAGGAATATTTAAAAGAAACTGAATTTTTAAAGTTAAAACATAAAGATCAACAGTTAATAACAAAAACCAGCACACTTAGGTAGGAAGAAAATAGTTTTAAAACTATGTTTTTTCACTTCCATGCTTCTCTCACTATGGAGAAATTTTAGCTCCATGCTTGTTAAGAAAAGAGCCCTAGATTTAAAAGGAGTGTTTTTGTTTTTTTAATCACCTTAAAGCTTCATAGCTCACCACACCTTGGGAAGGAAAATAGCCCCTAGTTTTCCCATCAGCCTTATGGAATTAGGATGATGGTATTATTGTGGTAGAAACATCACTTGCCAGTTTAAATACACATTGTGGTAAACCTTTCCCATGAGTATGAATTTAACTAGTCAATTACCAAATGAAGTCAAACTGTTTGCTCTAGATTCATGCTATTTCACCACTGTTCTTGTGTGAAATAGTATTTTCTTCCTATTTTAATTTTCCAAGTATGTGAATATTATTGGTTACAACTACATTTCATCTTTTTAAGTTAATACAACAAAAACAGGTATATGAATATGATAAATGCCTTAAGAAAGATATATGAGGAAATAATCACATGCTAATTAAGATTAAGAATGTGTAATTAGGTCAAACAGACCTGGAAAAACATATTGTGCATATTTAAAAAGCTGAGTGTAGCACTTTGATATTATTAATGAATTCCAAAAAGAAATATTGGATTATGTTTGTAAACTGGTCTTTTCCTCTGAGTATATTAGAGTGTATTGGATTCAGAGGTTTTACTTCTACTTGATTAAATAATGGTTAAGTCTTTGATTGGGCCATGTCAGTAGGACATTCAGTCCCTGCCCACCAAGAGGGTGCGGACTCACAGAGAAACCGCACAGTAGAGAAGGAAGTTTGGAGTTTCTGAGCTGGAGCCCTGGAAAGTAAGTGAACAGATGAGTTTGGTTGTGAGGAAGGAGAGAATGCCCCAGGAAAAGAGACAAGCCGTTCGTCTGATAGTCTACAGCTGGCCTTGTGGAGAGAGCAAAGCAGCTAAGCTCAGAGAGAATCCAGCCCCAGGGAGAGAGACAAAGGCTAGAGAGCCTGACCATAGAGCCTTAAGAGGAAGAGGAAGGCTGAATGTCAGCAGCATCTTGCTCCAACATGTGACAATAGACTGGTGAGGGAAGTAACTTATGTTTTATGGCCTGGTAACTGTAAGCTTCTACCCTAAATAAATACCTTTTATAAAAACTGACCGATTTCTGGTATTTTGCATCAGCACCCCCTTGGCTGACCAATACAACTGAGAATATAAGTTTCATTCCTGAGATTATTTTATTTTTGTCACCTTCCCACACTCATCAAACACATATCCACTTATTTTCTTAATAAAATATTTTTGTTCATGAGATGTAGTTATTTAAATTATCTTGTAAGGGAAAGTTTAAGTATAATCAATACAAAATTTTTTCTACCTACATAGTATTAGAAAGGTTAAGGATCCTAATAATATACAATTTGAAATTATTAGAATTTATAGGAAAATACCAAGAACAACAACCTCCAATTTTATTAAAGAAGGAAAAAATAAAAAAATAAAAACAAAAAAGATAAGCCCCCAAAGGAGAATCTCTTCAACATCTATTATTGGAGATAGTACTATCTCAGTAACTTTCAGTACTCTTGGGAACCAAATCTAAATGTTATATTTACCTGCCAGCTGTTAAGTTTATTGAAATAAGCACCAAGTTGGGGCAAAAAAACAAGACTGTAACAGCAAAGAACCTATACCCAGAAGCAGGTCAATGCATTAACCTTTTGCCTCCTGTCACCCAAGGTTAAAAGTTTAAAATGTGCTTTAAATCAAAGATGAAATGATTGTATTACTTCAGTTTCAAACCGGTGGATATTTGCCCACATCTTTGCAAGCTAGTAATTGAAATATGACACATTGACTATGGTTTGTGTTACACTTTAGAAACGAAATGGACAGTAGTTCACCGCCTGGTTATACGGCTATCGGAAAGAAGGGAGAAGCGATTACGTTAACCGGGAGGTTGTAACCTGGAGGAGAGATATCTGAGGGCTGATGCAGTCATTCAGAACAGTTGGTGGTCCAGATGCTAGTTTTAGGTACTACAACAGATTTGTTCTGCTTTCACTTATTTACTAGGAGTACTAGAGTTCTATTTATAATAGAGCAAACACTATTTTTAAAAAGAGTTCCCTTATAAACTTAAAAGAACTGGGCTGTGGCACAAGAAACAAGCTTCCTGCCTTGGTGATGGCAGAAACTATGCCTTGAGTATCAGTTACTTCATTTGTAAGATGAACATAAAAATATTATTTTACTTCAGTGAAAATAAACGTACTATGTAAGTCAAATGATCTCCTTAGATAGCTGACTGTACCGTGTTGTATGCTTTTTATGATGCAGACCAAATTAGTATTTGATAAAAATGGCAAATTGGTCATTTTCTTTCAGAAGCGCTATGTATAAAAATACTTACCTTGATTAATTCTAAAAGTTCAAATTCATAAATTCTTGAAATTTGCCGATTATTGACAAAATAAAGCATAACCTATTCTTTTGCTCAGAGCTCAAAACTTCAGATTTTTACTGAATTTAATGTGACGTCAATTCAGTTCAAAGTCAACATTGCAGAAGAAATATTGGAAAATAGAATAGTGGTGAACAAGGACCCACCAATTTAGTATTTAAAGATTTGTAATACAATGTATTGAGAAATAACTGTGACCTTATTTTCTCAGCTCCTCTTGGTCCTGAGGATGGAGAGAATTTTTCCTTTTGGCTTAAACCAGTTGGACTGCTGCTTCTTCACTTCTTTTCTATGAAATGTATTGAGGGCTATTTCCCAATAAGAATGGGAAATATCTTCTTTTCTTCATGAACTACCACCAAAAGATAGTGAATTAGTAAAAAAAGATATATTAAGTATTAAAACAATAGAATGTTAGAAAATACAGTAGCAGAAATTTTAAGAAAATTTTGGAAAATGGCAACCAAATTTTTGCAGGGCATGCAATTGATTCAGAAGAGCAAAATTATAACCTAAGTGTTTACAGACAGCTGCTGTCCATGAAACTGGAACAATTTGCCTCAAAGAACCCCTGAAAGACCTGGTACAGTGTGAAAACCAGAAACCTGCAAGGTTGGGGAGAGTCATGGGATTTAAAAACATGCAATTGGGTTACAAGTCTATAGGTAGCACAATAGACCTTCAGTTTCCCTTCACCCTGCTCAGGCAAGCTGCTACCCACCCACCCCACACTGACCTACTCACCACCCACACTCAGCAAGTCAGGTATACCTGAAGGCAGAGCAAGGCACAGAGCTGACAACAAGGGGATGAGATGAAAGTCTGGATCCAGAAGAGTGAGAATTCCAGTCTCCTCTCTTCTGCTTTGTTCCAGGAATAGCATCCAGACATTCATCCCCATGAGATTAGAAGGTTCTTCTCTAAAGGAACTGTGAATGCCTCAGAGGCAATATCTATATACACTGACATTTGGAGAACCCCAATAAAAGTAAAGGTTATCACCAGTCATTATGTAGTGGAGGGCGCTAGTTAACAATCCCCTTTCCCTTCCTACAAAGAATTTCAATAGGCATCACTCTTAATGGTAAAGAGAGAGTCAAAATCTCCAGATACTTAAGGACAGCTTCCAAAACAAAGAGACAAAAATGAACATAGTACATGCGTATGCATGAGGTGGGGTGGGGGAAGGGGGAAGGAAGGAAAAAAGGAGAAAATAGAAGAAGGATAATTTTTAAAAATTAAATTTTAAATGGATGGTGGTGATGGTAGCACATTGTGAATGTAATTATGTATGTGAATGTGGTTGAAAGAGAAATTTTAAGTCAGATATTTGTTACTAGAAAAATATTAAAAAATAAAACATAGAACTCTACAACACAATGAACCCTATTGTAAATGATGGACTATAGTTAATAGTACAATTATAAAAATGTGCTTTCATAAATTATAACAAATATGCCTCATTAATGCAAGGTGTTAATAATAGGGTAGTATATGGGAACTCTGTATTTTATATACTTTATGCATGTTATTTCTGTAACCCTACAACTTCTCTAACAAAAAAAAATTAATAGAAAATTAAATAATTATTAAAATAACCAACTAGAATAACTTTAAAAAAATCCATGTAACTGCACAACACAAACAGTGAACCCTAAGTTAAACCATGGGGTACAGTTAATAGTACAATTGTAAAAATGTGCTTTTGTCAATTTAACAAATGTATCATACCAATGCAAGATGTTAGTAATAGGGGGATATACAAGAATCCTGTATTTTATGGATAATTGTTCTGTAAACACACAACTTCTTCAATGATTTTTGAAAAAGAAGAAAGGGCTATCTGTCGCCATTACAGACAGCCATCATCCACAGATTCATAGGCTAGAGCCATTCTTGGGGAAGAAGAAAAAATCAATTAGATAAGAAACAAAATTTTACTGATAGGAAATAAACTAGTAATTTATTTTAAAAATCACACAAAAAAGAATTCAGAAATTAAAAATATGAATATTGAAATTAAGAAGAAATAAATAGAAGGCCTGAAAGATTAGGTGGAATAAATATCCCAGAAAGAAGAATAAAATAACACAGAGATAAAACTTAGTAAATAAACTATTAAAGAAAACTTAGAGGATTAATCCATGTGGCCCAACATCTGACTGATAGGAGGTTTGGAAACAAGGGAATGGAGTGAAGAAATAGAAGACCATATGCTCAAAAACAAAATAAAACAAAAGCAAAAATACAAAACCAGGGAGTGGCCAAGGATAGGTCACAGAAGGCTTTGAGCAGCAAGTCTGGGTAGGGAGCTATCTACATCAGCGCAAGAAGAGAGTCTGGAGTGGAACATGGGTAGATCTCTAGGTTATAAAGACATTATTTGACATATTATCTACTGTTCTTGAGGACTGGAAAAATATTGTTAGGAATATGATAGGCCATTGGGATATATGGGAAAAATATTTATCTATACCTAGAAAATCAACTAAATGAAAAAATATACAGAAAAATAATTGTAGGAGTAAGGTAATGTAATCCATGGCAATACTGTTGGATCAGTGATAGACAATAGTAATATTTCAAAATTTAAACAAAAATATATAATAGACCTATTGGTGAATAGAGGGAAAGTGAAAGAAAGAGGTGATGATGGGATAAACTTTTTTTAAAATGTAAATTTCTTTATTAGAGAAGTTGTAGTTGTACAGAACAATCATGCCTAAAATACAGCAGTCCCATATACCACCCTACCACCAATACCCTGCATTGGTGTGGACCATTTGTTACCCATGCTCAATTTTGTGGGCACTTTATAAGCTTTCATGATTCTGGGGATGGGGGTAGTCCACAGAAATGAAGGATGTGGTTTTGAGATTGAATTTGAATTGATTAAAAAAACAAAATAAAAAGAAATGTATAGATATGAGATAATTGTACAAAAAGATTTATGTAACATACATGTGAGTTCTGAAACACCTGGAAACATGGTACTCAAGAACTAGAAAGTTATCAAGTCCACTGAATCTCTGTATGTGTTCCTCCCATTCCCTTACCTCTCCCAAGGCATAATAACTATCCTGGATTTTGGGTTTATCATTCTTTTGCTTTTTATAAAACTTTACCACATATGTATATGTTCCTTTTAAATTATTCAGAAAGAAGCCCCAAGCCCATTTACAGTCACTTCCCATACCCACTCACAGACCACAGCTGCTAGCAATCACTAATCTATTTTCTGTCTCAAAAGATCTGTGTATAAATGGAACCATACAATATGTGGCCTTTTGTGAGTGGCTTCTTTCACTTAACATGACTTTTTTATTTTATTTTAAGTTTTTATTTTTAAAGAAGCTTTAGATTACATAAATGTTACATAGAAAATATAAGGGATTCCCATATGACAGACTCCTTCCTCCTCCCACACTTTCCCACATTAACAAGAACCTTCATTAGTTTGGTACATTTGTTACAATTGATGAACACATATTGAAGCATTGCTACTAACCATGGACTATAGTTTACATTATAATTTACACTCTATCCTGCCAAATTTTGTAGGTTATGACAAAATATATAATGGTCTATATCCATCATTGCAATATCATGCAGGACAATTCCAATGTCCCAAAAATGCACCCATGTTACACCTATTCTTTCTCTCTCCCCTCAGAACATCAGGTGGCCACTGCCTTTATATCAGTGATAAAAATTCTTCCATTGCTAGAATAATAATGTCTGTAACAGAATAATAATAAGTCAACTTTAGTCCATTGTTCATTCCCCAATCTTGAGGATGTGGGAGTGATGACCACTCTGTTTTTAATTGAGAGGGGGCTTAGGTCCCATGGGGCAGATGGATGGAACTATCTTGCTTGCAGTTGCTGACATCCTTGGGATGGGCATTGTCCATCATCATCTCCTTGTTAGTTTTCTCAGGTGAGCCCAGTGAATGGGAGAGTAGGTGTTGGAACTCTACTGAGATTCAGGTCTCAACTGGCACATGAATGAACCAAAGATTCAAGTCTCTGGGACATATATTTAACAAGTACAGTGCTAATTATAGGTTCAAATAAATGGGGCAGAAGAGCTGTGTGTAGGGAAACTATAAATGAGTCTAAATCTGTTATACTGGGAAGCATAAATTCCAGAGTAAGGCCCACTGACAGGGTGCCAATTTCCTGAGCCTGTCTGTCATGCTTATAGTGTCTGGATGTCTCTAGAGCCTTCAGGAACCCCACTGTTTGGGGGCACTGTTTACTGTGGCAGTCCAAGAGATCCTGCTGAGATGTGCATAAGTGTAACCTCTGGAATGATCTCCCAATTCACTTTGAAACCTCTTAGCCATTAAAAACTCATTTGTATTTGATATCTCTCCCTTTTGGTCAAGGTCTTTTTCCAGATGCATTGCTAGTTGGCAATTGGTAATAATCCCTTGGTGTCAGGGAGGTTCATCTCTGGGACTCATGTCCCATGCTGAGTTTGGCTTAGAGAGAGGCCACATTGAGCAACAAGGAGGCTTTCAGGAGGTAACTCTTAGGCAATACATAATATTAGGCTAAGTTTCAATTTCACAAGAAAAGGTTCATAAGTACAATCATCAATATCCAGGGCCTGCATAATGGTCTGTCTTCGTTCATTAGGCACTGCCCTTGTACTTAGGGGATTCTTACCATACTATTAGAGAATGTAGCAGGACTCCCAGGATGGGAATTCAATATTCTTTCGATTATTGTGTGGATCTCCACCCACTGAAACAATGCCCCATGAACACTTGAACATATTCATATACCTTAGAGGCATGCCCCAGTCCACCCCTCCCCACACATCCACCCGTCACTGACACCCTGCACCAGCGATCCTCCCCTGCCACAGTTGTGACCATTTTGTGATCCAAAACCTCTCCAAAAATGAAGCCAACAAAATAACCAAATAAAATTAATAAGAAAATGAAATAACAGTTTTAAAAATAACAAAAAATTTCAAAAACATTTTAAAAATTGAAATAATATAAAAAAATTTTTAGACATTGTGTCTTTCATAATTGTAAGATTTGTTGTCTTGTATGTACAGTGACAATTACTTCTGTACATTCCTCCAATGTCTTAATTTTTCCATTTTATCTTCAAAGAAGCTTTAGGTTACAGAAAGGTCACATAGAAAAGATAGGGGATTCCCATATACTCCACACCCTTTCTGCTTTCCCTCCTGCCCTATTAATAACATTTTACATGTGGATAGCACATTTGTTACAATCAATGTACAGATATTGAAGCATTGCTACTAACCATGGTCAATGGTTTACATTATTGTTTACATTTTGGACTGTATACTTTCATAGGTTTTGACAAAATTTAAAATGGCCTGTATCCATTATTGCAGGATCATGCAGAACAATTCTAATGCCCTAAAAATGTGTTATGTTCCAACTATTCTATTCTTCCTTCTCCCTCCCCTCAAAACCTATGGTAACCACTAATTTTCAATTTTTGAAGGATAAGATTTATTGTTTCTTGCAATAATATTGAGGGCTTGACATATTAGTCTATTTTCTTTTATTGGGCACTGCCTATGTTCTCAAGGGATTCTTGATTCCCAGGTTGGGAGTTTAATATTTTCTTGTTTATTGTGTGGGTTTCCACTCACTGAGGTAATGCACCATGACAAGATGATATGTACATATTCAATAGAAGGAAGCCACAGGTGTGCCCTATCCCATATATCCCCCCCACACCTGATTCCCTACATCAGTAACCCTCCCCTTCCATATTTACCAAACGAGCATTCCCAACATTGTAGTTTAAACCATAGACCTGCAAATCTCCAGAGTTCATGTACTCCTTCTTCCAACCCTTCCAACAGTTCTATGGATAGACCAACCCAACCACCCCACCATATTCTCTCTCACAGACTTCACCACTCTCTTGCCCATCCACTACCTAAACACACCCTTCCACCTTATCATAGATTTTGCCCATATGGGCATCAGATCACCACCCTCCAATTTCTTTCTATTGCCTGTAAAGTTTTTAGTTTTGAGATGGTACCATTTACCTATTTTTTCTTTTGTTGCTGACACTTTGGCTGTAAATTTTATGAAAGCTTTTCCTACTACAAGTTCTTATAGATGCTTCTCTACTTTATCTTCTAAGAGCTTTATGGTCTTGGCTCTTATATTTAGATCTTTGATCCATCTTGAGTTAATTTTTGTAAAGAGTGCAAGATGGTGATCCTCTTTCATTCTTTTGGATATGGATATCCAGTTCTTGAAGCACCATTTGTTGAAGAGGCCATTCTGTCCTAGTTGAGTGGGATTGGTGACCTTGCCAAATATTAGTTGACCATATATTCAAGGGTCCATATCAGAACTCTCAAATCTGTTCCATTGGTCAGTATGTTTATCCTTGTGCCAATGCCATGCAGTTTTGACCACTGTAGCTTTGTAGTATGTTTTAAAATCAGGCAGAGTGATTTCTCCAATTTCGTTTTTCTTTTTCAATATGTATTTGGCTATTAGAGGACCCTCTCCCTTCCAAATAATTTCATAATTAGCTTTTCAAACTCAGTAAAAAATGCTGTTGTAATTTTTATTGGGATTGTGTTAAATCTGTAAATCAATTTTGTTAGGGCAGATATCTTAATGATGTTAAGCCTTCCAATCCACAAAAGGGAATATTCTTCCATTTATTTAGGTCTTCTTGATTTCCTTTAAAAAATGTTGTGCAGTTTTCTGTGTACATGTCCTTTATATCTTTAGTTAAGTTTATCCCTAGATAGTTGATTCTTTTAGTGGGTATTGTAAATGGAAATTTTTTTCTTGATTTCCTCATATTGCTCATTATTGGTGTACAGAATTGTTACTGATTTTTGCATGTTGATCTTATATCCTGCCACTTTATTGAACTTGTAATCAGCTCTAGAAGCTTTGTTGTAGATTTCTCAGGGCTTTCTATGTATAGGATCATGTCATCTGCAAATAGTGAAAATTTTCCTTCTTCCTTTCCAATTTGGATGCCTTTTATATCTTTTTCTTGCCCAAGTGCTTGAGCAAGTACTTCTAACACAATGTTAAATAAGAGCAGTGACAGTGTGCATTCTTATCTTGTTCCAGATCTTAGAGGGAGAGCCTTTAGCAATTCACCATTGAGTATGATGTTAGCTGTGGGCTTTTCATATATACCTTTTATCATGTTAAGGAAGTTTCTTCTGTTCCTATCTTTTGAACTGTTTTTAACAAGAAAGGGTGTGGTATTTTGTGAAATACTTTTTCTGCATCAATAGAGATGATCATGTGATTTTTTCCCTTTCAATTGGTTAATGTGATGTATTACATTGATGATTTTCTTATGGAGTTGACCCATCCTTGCAAACTATGGATGAAAGTCACTTGGTTGTGGTGTATAATTTGTTTGATGTGTTGTTGAATACAACTAGCAAGTATTTTGTTGAGGATTTTAGCATCCAGGTTCATTAGAGAGAATGGTCTGTAGTGTTACTTTCTTGTGCATCTTTATGTGGCTTTGGTATTAGGGTGATATTGCCATCATAGAATGAATTAGGCAATGTTCCCTCCACTTTTATTTTTTTGAAGAGTTTAAATAGGATTGTTGTTAGTTCATTCCGGAATGATTGGTAGAATTCACCCATGAAGCCATCTTGTCCTGGGCTTTTCTTAGTTGGGAAGTTTTGATGACTAATTCAATCTTGTTATTCGTGATTGGTCTGTTGAGTTCATCAATTTCTTGTTTCATCAATGTAGGCTGCTTGTGTGTTTCTAGAAATTTGTCCATTTCATCTAAGTTATCTATCTTGCTGGCATACAATTTTTCAAAGTATCCTCTTATGATATTCTTTATAACTGTGGGATCAGTGGCTATATCCCCTTCCTCATTTCTCATTTTATGTATTGGTATCTTCTCTCTTTTTTTCTTTGTTAGTCTAGCTAAGCATTTGTCAATTTTATTAGTCTTCTCAACAAGCGAGCTTTTGGTTTTGTTAAATTTTTTCTAATGCTTCCTTATTTTTACTTTCATTTGGCTCTGCTCTAGTCTTTGTTATTTCCTTCTTTCCACTTGCTTTAGGATTAGTTTGTTTTTCTTTTTCTAATTCCTCTAGGTGTGCAGTTAGGTCTTTGATTTTAGCTCTTACTTCTTTTTAAAAATAAGCATTTATGGCTATAAATTTCCCTCTCAGCACTGCTTTTGCTGCATCCCATAGGTTTTGATACATTGTATTTCATTCATTTCAAGGTAGCTTCTGATTTCTTTTGCAATTTCCTCCTTGATCCACTGATTGTCTAAGAATGTGTTGTTTAACTTCCATATCTTCATCCTTAATCTGTTTCTCTGCCCCTTTCTGATTTCCAGTTTCATTCCATTGTGGTCAGAGAAGTATACTTTGTATAATTTCAATCTTTCTGAATTCATTGAGAGTTGTTCTGTGGCCCAGCATGTGTTCTATCCTGGAGATAGATCCTTGTATGCTTGAGAAGAATGTATATCCCACTGTATTTGGGTGTAATGTTCTTTATATTTCTATTAAGTCTAGATCCTCTAAACTATAATTCAGTGTTTTTGTTTCCTTATTGATCCTCTGTCAAGATGTTCTGTCTAATGGTGATAATGGTGTAGTAAAATCCCCTGCTATCATTGTAGAGACATTTATTTCTCTAAATAGTTTTTCCAAATTTTGCCTCTGGTATTTTGAGGCACCCTGGTTTGTTGCATAAATATTTATGATTTTTCCTTCTATTAGATAGATTTCCCCTTTTATTACTAGAAACTGTCCTTCTCTGTCTCTTACTATAGTTTTGCATTTAAAATCTATTTTTTCCAATATAAGTATAGCTACTCCAACCCTTATTTAGTTATTGTTTGCATATGTAATCATTTTACAACCATTCACTTGCAACCCCTTTGTGTCCCTGGGTCTAAGGTGAGTTTCTTGTAGACAGCATATAGATGTGTCATATTTCCTTATCCATTCTGCCAATCTGTATCTCTTGATTGTATAGTCTACTCCATTAACATTCAATATTATTATTGTCAAGGCATTACTTACATTAGCCATATTTTCTTTGGGTTTACATGTCATTTGTTGTTTTTATTTCTCATTTTACCTTTTTAGTTATTTTTACCAATAATCTTCCTTCTTACACTCTGCTCCAACCCCCCTTCTTCTGTTTTTTTCCTTTCAACCTGCAGAACTCTCTTTAGTATTTCTTGAAGGGCAGGTTTCTTGTTGACAAACTCTCTTAATTTCTGTTCTATCTGTGAATATTTTGAACTCTCAGTTTTGAATGTGAGCTTTGCTGGTTACAGTATTCTTTGCTGGAAGTTTTTTCTTTTAGCAGCTTAATTATGTCATACCAGTGCTTTCTTGCCTCCATGGTTTCAGATGAGAAATCAGCACATAATCTTATTGAGCTTCCCTTGTATGTGATGGTTCTCTTTTCTCTTGCTGCTTTCAGTATTCTCTCTTTGTCTTGAACATTAGACAATTTGGTAAGTATATGTCTTAGGGTAGATCTGTTAGAATTTATACTGTTTGGGGTGTGTTATGCTTCCTGGACATGAACACCCATGTGCCTCAAAAGAGTTGGGACATTTTCAGCTATTATTTCCTCTAACACTCTTTCTGCCTTCTTTCCCTTCTCTTCTCCCTCTGGGATGCCTATAATGCATATATTTGTGTGTTTCACATTGTCATTCAAATCCCTGAGTCCTTGATGGATTTTTTCCATCTTTTTATTTATCTGTTCTATTATCTTTTTTATTTCAGATGTACTGTCTTCTGAAACATCACTGATTCTTTCTACTGCCTGTTTAGGCATCTGTTTATCTTGATGGGCTTAATTGGTTAGTTAGCTTCTCTTTGGACTCCAGGGTTTTATTTATTTATTTATTTATTGTGGTAAGGTTCCTTTTTGACACTTGGTTTCTCTTATTCTCTATATTTTCAGTTGTCTGTGTTCCCTTGAAAAAAATATTAAGACCAGAGTAAAAGAAAGCAATAAGAAGAGAAAAAGAATGATAGTAATAATGATATAAAAGGTAGAAGAGGAACCACACAAGAGCTAGGAAAATAAATAATATGAGTTTAAAAATCATAAAAAATTTCAAAAATAAGAATATAAAAATGGAGTAGAAAAATAAATGAAACAAGAAACAAAATAGAAAAAAATGGAATGAATTAAAATGTGGAAAGATGAGATGAGAAGAGAAAAAAATAAAAAAATAATAAAAAGAAAGAGAGAGAAAAAAATGAAGACCAAACAAGAAGAGGTAGAATGAAAGAAGAGCAACAGAAGACAGAAGATGGAAAAATAAGGAAAGAATAGAAATAAAGGAGGTACAAAAATAAGCAAAAGAAGAAATGAGACAAAGAAAGGGAAAAGAGAACAAACAAGAAACAAAAGAACAACAACAACAAAACAACCCAGGAAAAACAGGCTTCTGTCTTAGGCCCCTAGGGAGCTTTTCAGGCTGCCATCGGTCATCAATCAATCACCCTGAGGCCTGCCCTCCACAGGTGAGGTACCCAGTTTTTAGTGAATAAAATAAAGAGAAAACATGATAAAAAAATAAAATATAACAGATCAAAAAACTTAAAACCAAAAATTAATTTCAGTCTATGTATCCTCTGTCATAAGGTGCTGGCTGGTTGCCTGATATCCCAGTGGGTCACTCTCTGGATCCGTTTGCTTAGGAGGTACTGGGAATCAAACCAGGGACTTCATATGTCCAAGACATGAGTTCCTACACTGAACTACACCCACTTCACAAGTTAAGTAGGCTTCTGAAAGCTTATCTGTGCCTTTCTGCCCCTGTTCCCTCAGGCGAGTTGGGCTTTTAACAGTTTGCTTGAGCCAGGCTGCTTAGGCACCTATCTCTGTCCACTCCCTGACAGTTCCTCTCTCTTCCAGGTTGCCTGGGTGTGACAGCCTTCCTGATCAGATCCCCCTCCACTCACCCTGGTTCTGCTTCAGCACTGGCTGTTGTCTCCCCTGAGATTCAAAGGAGGCTCAGCTGGCCAAACTCACTGAAAAGAAACTACTCTCCCCCCGCTCCACCAGAACCCTCTTCTCCCTAGGGAACATTCCCTCCCACCCAGTTGGTTGCAGTGAGCCAGGGGTTTTACTGAGGTTATTTGCCTTTAGGGTGGGGTGTATGTGCAGGTCCCAACCACAGGTGTGTGTGGGAAAAAAAACTTACTGTTTTCCTCTAGCCTTTCTGTCTCTCTGTCCTGCTCCCTCCTGGCTGATGTGCAGCACTGTCCTGTTCTGAAGATTCCCAGAGCAGCTCCCTTAGGTTGGTTTTTGCCCTTTCTCCATTTTTCTTTGTGAGAGTTGCACTTTGCCCACATACTTGGATGTCATCTTCCCAGAAGTCTTTGGAATACAACTTTTAAAACCTCAAATACTATATCAAGAAGTCAATGGATTATGTCTACAATTAGAGATACACAAACACATATGCACAAATACACACATAAAGGTGCTACAAGAATGGTAATTGTCAATGCCTACCCTAATAGTTCTCCTCCAATGGCTGCAGTACAGGTTTGGGAAGAATTTTGTAATGATGGACCACCTATGATGCATAAACTAGTAACTAATGGGGCATCTGATTCTCTATATCTGTTATTGGGGTTTATTCTTACAGAGAAGGTGTTCTTAAAACAAGATGTGCTCTGCAGCATTCTCATCACCTTCTCATTTTGTCAAAGCATACATGCTTCCTGAACTTTCCAAGCTTCTCATCAGGGTAGAAAATCATGACAATGCTCTTAAGGGAGAATCTCCAATACATAAAATGGGTTTGTCTTTCTCATCTAAACAGAACAAAGTTTGCATAATCGCAAATGGAACTTTCAGTTATCTCAGCTCAGTGAGAACATTCCTCCTGTGTTCTCTCATTGGAATATGCATATATTTCTATTACGATATGTATCTTACTGATTATTGAAGAGACTCTGTAATTCACTTTTGTATTTTTGGTATATATTACCTTAATTGAAACATAACAGGAATTAGTGAATAAATGTTTGACAAACAAAAGGAACTAATGCCAGGAAAGAATTTTATATGAGGCTTTTTATATGAAAGTATTAAGATAGTTATAAATATAATTTACATACTAAAACAAAAAAATCGATGGATCACATGTAAAGAATCAAAGATTCTGATCTTGGTGCTAACCTTTATTGCTTAGTCAGTTGAGATGATATCTTTGTTTTAAACTCATCTCTCAGTAGGTCAATAGATAATAGTCAGGGTTCTCTCGGGAAACAGAATCGGCAGGACATATCTGTCAATAGTATGAGATTTTAAAAGAGTCTCTCACACAACCGTGGGGATGCACAACTCCAGGTTCCGCAGGCAGGCTGCAAACCAGGGGTTCTGATGAAAGTCCGATGAAAGGTCCCTGATGAGTTTCTTGGAGAAGTTGACTGTCCAACGAAGAGCTGGGAAATTCTTTCTGAATGTTGAAAGCATTTCCCCTTTTAAGGCATTCAACTGATTGGATAAAAGCATCACCCATTGATGATGCAATCTCCCTGATTGTTGCAGATGTAATCAGCCATCCATGCAGTAAACTCACTGGTGATCGAAGTCCATAAATGCTCTTGTATTACAATTAACCCAGGGATTGCTGGACCAAACACCTGGACACAATTACCTGACCAAGTTGACACATTAGCCTAACCATTACAGTCCACCCCTTGTCAACTTGGCAGTCATACACATTACCTTAAATCATATTTAGCCTCTAAGTAAAAACAATAACAGACAAGCATATTTCCGCCTAACAATGTTCAACTCCCCTGTGTACAACTGGAAATGCATTAATTCCTCACAGAATAGGATGCAAGTCCTTGGGTAACATTCACTCTTAAACTTGACATCCTTAAATATTATGATGTGGAATTAATACAACTTTTCATATGATAGGGGAAAAAGGTTGGGGAAGAAAACAAGAAATTTGTTTTGTGTACATATACAGTCATACTCATAACGAAACAAGGAAGAAGGGTTCATGATTATTACAGTCCTCATTTCTGTAACTGGTCACATGGTCAAAGTTCATATTTATCACGACCTTCTTCCACTTCTCATTCCATGTTCCCGTTACCTTCAGCAAGCACTTCAGCTGGCCGTGGTTCTTTGCCTGGTGGGGTGACCTTAACTTTCGTTCCCGAAAATTCTGGGCCATGGTTAGTCCTGTTTGAATTGGTTTGTTGCAATTTTCCATTGACTTTAATCACAGGGCATGGCAGTACTAGGGGACGCCCCAGAGGATCTCCTGCATTCCAGGCAAACTCTTCTTTATCCCCATTCTGTAGATGTAGTCCTATTTCCCCTAAATAGTCAGGATCAATCACCCCAGCCGGTACAGTAATTCCCTTCCTTGCCTGTTGATTCATAGGTAAGAAGACCCCAAAGTGGCCAGGTGGCAGTCTTAACTTCCAGTTCAATGGAATCATTGTTATGATCCCTTGTGGCAGCACTCCTCCTTTTGGAACTAAAACCTGTAGATCGGCAGAGGTTAAGGTTGCAGGGACAGGAAGCAAAAATTTTCCAAGTGGGTCACTAGGGGTAATAGTGAGTGGTGCCACTCCCATTTCCACCCCTTGATTCCTGGACCCATGAATCCTGGTTATGGGAGAAATAGCACCATAGAGAGGATGCTGATTCAGAGCATACACAGCCTCCTGGAGAACATTGCCCCAGCCTTGCAAGGTATTGGCACCTAGTTGGCGCTGTAATTGAGTCTTCAAAAGGCCATTCCACTGTTCTATTAATTCAGCTGCTTCAGGGTGATGGAGAACATGGTAAGACCAGTGAATTCCATGGGCATGTGCCCATTCCCACACATCATTTGCTGTGAAATGGGTTCCTTGGCATGAAATTTCTTTGGCATGAAATGGTACCATGGCAGTAGATAAGACATTTGGTAAGTCCACGGATGGTAGTTTTGGAAGAAGCATTGCATGCTGGAAATGCAAACCCATAGCCAGAGTATGTGTCTATTCCAGTTAAAACAAATCACTGCCCCTTCCATGGTAGAAGTGGCCCATGGTGGAAGTGGCCCAATGCTACCACCAGGTAGCAGGCTGGTCACCTCAAGGAATGGTGCCATACCAGGGGCTGAGTGTGGGTCTCTGTTGCTGGCAGATTGGGCATTCAGCAGTGGCTGTAGCCAAGTCAGACTTGGTGAGGGGAAGTCCATGTTGCTGAGCCCATGCATAACCTCCATCCCTACCTCCATGGCCACTTTGTTCATGAGACCATTGGGCAATGACAGGAGTGGCTGGGGAAAGAGGCTGAGCATTAGCCACAGAGCAAGTCATTTTATCCACTTGATTATTAAACTCTTCCTCTGCTGAAGTCACCGTCTGGTGAGCATTCACATGGGACACAAATATGTTCATGTTTTTTGCCCACTCAGAAAGTTCTATCCACATAGCTCTTCCCCAGACCTTCTTGTCACCAAATTTCCAATCATGTTCCTTCCAAGTCCCTGACCATCCAACCAAACCATTGGCAACAGCCCATGAATCAGTGTACAAACGCACCTCTGGGCCATTTCTTCTTCCAAACCAAATGAACAACTAGATACACTGCTCGAAGCTCTGCCTACTGAGAGGATTTGCCCTCACCGCTATCCTTCAAGGATATCCCAGAAAAGGGCAGCAGTGCCGCAGCTGTCTGCTTTCATGTGGTACCTGCATATTGTGCAGAACTGTAAACCAGGCCCGAGTTTTCTCATCCTCAGTCAACTGATTGTAAGGGACTCCCCAAAAGGCCAAAGCTGTGAGCTGGGCAAGAGAAGGTAATATGGCAGGGGTGGTGACCATGGGCATTTGGGCTACTTCCTCATGTAACTTACTTGTGCCTTCAGGAACTGCTCAAGCCCTATCTCGTATATACCACTTCCACTTTATTATGGAGTACTGCTGTGCATGCCCAACTTTATGGTTTGGTGGGTCAGACAATACTCATCTCATGATAGGCAACTCAGGTCTCATGGTAACTTGATGGCCCATGGTTAAGTGTTCAGTCTCTACTAAGGCCCAGTAGCAAGCCAAAAGCTGATTCTCAAAAGGGGAGTAGTTATCTGCAGAGGATGGCAAGGCTTTGCTCCAAAATCCTAAGGGTCTGCATTGTGATTCCCTTATAGGGGCCTGCCAAAGGCTCCAGACAGCATTTCTATTTGCCACTGAAACTTCCAGCACCATTGGATCTGCTGGATCATATGGTCCAAGTGATAGTGCAGCTTGCACAGCAGCCTGGACCTATCACAGGACTTCCTCTTGTTCCAGTCCCCAATCAAAACTAGCAGCTTTTCTGGTCATGGTAAATGGGCCGGAGTAGCAAACCCAAATGTGGAATGTGTTGTCTCCACAATCCAAAGAGGCCAACTAAGTGTTGTGCCTCTTTTTTGGTCGTAGGAGAGGCCAGGTGCAACAGCTTATCCTTTACTTTAGAAGAGATATCTCGACAGTCCCCACACCACTGGACACCTAGAAATTTCACTGAGGTAGAAGGACCCTGTATTTTTGTTGGACTTATCTCCCATCCTCTCTCACGCAAATGCCTTACCAATAAATCTAGAGTTTTTGCTACTTCTTGCTCAGTAGGTCCTATCAACATGATATCATCAATATAATGGACCAGTGTGATGTCTTGTGGGAGGGAGAGACGATCAAGGTCCCTGCGGACAATATTATGACATAGGGCTAGAGAGTTGAAATATTCCTGAGGCAGGACAGTGAAGGTATACTGCTGTTCTTGCCAGCTGAAAGCAAACTGTTTCTGGTGGTCCTTACTAATGGCAATTGAGAAAAAAGCATTTGCCAGATAAACAGCTGCATACCAGGTACCAGGGGAAGTGTTGATTTGCTCAAGCAATGATACCACATCTGGGACAGCAGCTGCAATTGGATTAACCACTTGGTTAAGTTTACAATAATCTACTGTCATCCTCCAAGATCCATCTGTTTTCTGCACAGGCCAAATAGGAGAGTTGATTGGGGATGTGGTGGGAATCACCACCCCTGCATCCTTCAAATCCTTGATGGTGGCACTAATCTCTGCAATACCTCCTGGAATCTGGTACTGTCTGATTTACTATTTTGCTAGGCAGGGGCAGTTCTAGAGGCTTCCACTTGGCTTTTCCAACCATAATAGCCCTCACTCCACAAGTCAGGGTCCAATGTGGGGCTTCTGCCAGTTACTGAGTATGTCTATTCCAATTATGCATTCTGGAACTGGAGAAATAACCACAAAATGGGTCTGGGGATGGACCTGAACTAAAACTCCATCAATCACCTGACTTCCATAAGCCCCTACTCTGACTGGTGGACCACAGTCACATTTTGGGTCTCCTGGAATTAATGTCACTTCTGAGCCAGTGTCTAATAATCCCTGAAATGTCTGATCATTTCCTTTTCTCCAAGGCACAGTTACTCTGGCAAAGGGCTGTAGGTCACCCTGGGGAAATGTGGGAGGAAGATTAACATTATAAATTTTTGGCAGTTTAACAGGTTCCTTCCCCAAGGGAACCTGGCCTTTTCCTCATTCAAGGGGCTCTGGGTCTGTAAACTGTCTCAAGTCTGGGAATTGATTAAGGGGCTGTGATTCTCTGAGTCTGTAATTTGAGTTAGGATTTTGTTCACTTGACCTAGAACTCTTCTGCTTATACAGATCCAGAAGAAATTTCGTAGACAGCCCATGTATTTCACTTCTAGGTACGCCATGATCTATTAGCCAACTCCATAACTCCATGCGACTCAGACTATTCTGTGTGCTGTTTTGAATATGTCTTTCATTGCGGTAGCCACGCCCACTTTGCCTTTGGCGATTAACTGCCGATACTTGACTTTTACTGGACAAGATCCGATCATCCCCATAATGTTTAAGGATTCCAATTCCATTACAGGCCACCCCCTCCCAGTCCCCCAAGTAATATCTGGACTGCAGAGAAGAGCAACCACAGAGGTCTTCAGAGAAGATGGAGTTAGTCTTACAAATTTATTCCTTACAGTCCTGGTTAAAGGTGTGTCCTCTGGACATTCTTCGGGTGGGTGGGCAGGTCTCAAATGGTAAATCCACTCTAGCATTCCAATCTCTCTAACCCTTTGAATCTCCTTGGCTACTGTATACCAGGCCAAATCGGGCATGTCAACATCAGACATGCTAGGCCATCGTTTGGTACATGCTTCAGTCAGCCACCGAAACAAACTGTTAGAACCCTTTCTAACCCCTCAAGCTACAGCGTTGAATCCAGAATTTCTGCTTAGTGGGCCCATATCAATAAATTCAGCCTGATCTAACTTTATATTCCTCCCACCATTATCCCATACCTTTAGTATCCATTCACACACATATTCCCCTGATTTCTGTCTATATAAATTCTAAAACTCATGCAGTTCTTTCATAGTATAGCATACTTCCTCATGGGTCACACTTTGTATTTCACCTTTGGGGGCTGGTGTGATTTTAGTCTAGTAATGGGTCTCAAAGACAAGAGGGGTGGGGGGTGTGGGTAAGGAGAAGGATTAGAGACGTCTGGCAGGCTACTGACCTCAGGGCATTCCTTTGCATTTTCTTCTGGTGAGACAGGATTAATCTCTTCAGGCAGGGGTTGGAAGACAGATTACTCAGGGCAGACTGAAAGTTGGGCAGTGCATGCTGGAGTTTGGCTGGTACCTGTCTCAGGGCTGGGAGGAGGTCCAGACTCCCTAGGGTAGGCTGGAGGCTGGATGATACAAGGTTGACAAGGTGTGGTCTCCACAGGGCAGGCCACTGCAGGTTTATCTGGTAAAGTCTCAGCAGAATTTAGGGTTACAATGTCCCCACCAATATTATTAGCATCCCATATGTCTCCATCCCAATCCTTGGGGTTCCACTCCTTTCCAATCAATGCCTTCACTTCAATTGCAGAAACACTGCGAGGTTGAGATTTTAGTTTCCTCTGTAATTTCTGCTACTCCTACAATGAGAGTCTGGGTTTGGTTCTCAGATATCTCAAGTCTGTGGCTACAGGAGACAAAATTTTCTTTCAAGGCACACGTAGAAACTTTCATATCGTTCATGCGGCATTTAAGTTTCAAATTTGAAGACTTTAACTCATCCCTTTCTTTTGTATTTGTATCCAGAGTATCTAGGAGGAGCCAGCCAACATCATTATTCTTTTTGACTCCACAAAATTTTGTTAAGGTGTTGAAAACACTCTCAACCAGATCCTTGTTTCTTATAAGCATGGAAGTAGGGGAATCCAGTGATGCTATTTTGCATATCTTTAATGCCAGCTCACACCATGGACTGTTAGCAACCTCTTCATTATTGGAAAGGGAGTCATTAGTACTCCTGAGTCCAATTAGAGTAGAGAGCTAATTACAAAACTCCCAGAACCATCTCAGACATCCCATGTTTAAGACTCTGTTCCTCAAGAACCACTCCCTGTACTAAGCTGTATTAGTCAGGATTCTCTTGGGAAACAGAATCAACAGGAGATATCTGTCAATAATATGAGATTTTAAGAGTCACATGACCGTGGGGATGCACAAGTCCAGGTTCTGCAGGCATGCTGCAAACCAGGGGCTCTGATGAAAGTCCTACATAAAACACCTGTTATTGAAAATCAAAACATATGGACGCTCTTTAAAGTAAAACATAAAAATATTACATAGAAATGAAATATTTGACTCTTCATTACCAATGTTTGGTTAGTGGAAATATAGGAGGTCAGTTAATGGATTCGAGAATGTACAAAAGACATGAAAAATATACAAAGAGTGCAGACTTTAGTATTATTTTAGCAAATGTTATGATAATCAATGTAATGATTACTGCAAAAAAGAAAATATGGATAAAAATAATCACCTACCTAGGTTTCTTGTAAATAGCAATAAAATTCATTTTAAAGCAAATTTTAAATGATCATAAATTAAGAATATCTTTTGTTTATTTTTATTAGAGAAGTTGTGGGTTTATAGAAAAATCATGCATAAAATAAAGGAGTCCAATATACCCTCTATTATTAACACCATGCATTGATATGGCACATTTATTACAATTGATGAAAGCACATTTTTGTAATTGTACTAACTATATAGTCCCCTGCTTAACTTAGGGTTCACTGTTTGTATTGTACAGTTTCATGGTTTCTTGTTTTAAGTTTTTCTACTAACATAATATATAACCTAAAATTTCCTCTGTTAATCACATTCAAATATATAATTCAGTGCTGTTAACTACATTCACAATGTTGTTACTGTCACCACCATCCATTACCAAAACTTTTCCATACTCCATAGTAGAAACTGTACATTTTAAGACTTAGCTCCCTATTCCTTACGCCCACCCTGTCCCCTAGTAACCTGTAATCCAAATTCTGCTTCTATGAGTTTGCTTATTCTAATTATTCCATATCAGTGAGATTGTACAATATTTGTCCTTTGGTGTCTGGCTTATTTCATTTAACATGATGTCTTCAAGGTTCATCTATGTTTTCACATTTATCAGAACTTCTTTACTTTTTATGGCTAAATTATATTCCATAGTGTTTATATGCCACATTTTGTTCATCCGTTCAGTGGTTGATGTATACTTGGATTTGCTTCCATCTTTTGGCAATTTGCTATTTGGCAAATCACTATGCTCATTGGTGTGCAAATATCTGTTCAGGTCCCTGCTTTCAATTCATTTGTGTATATACCTAGAAATGTTACTGGCAGGCCATTGGTAATTCTATCCTTAAATTTCTGAGGGTTGCCAAATTGTCTTCAGAGTTTGCACCATTTTACATTCCTACCATCAATGAATGAGCATTCCTATTTCTTTACGCCATCTCCAACTTTCATAAATTTCTGTTGTTTTTAAAGTAGACATTCTAATGGATGTGAAATAGTATCTTGTTCTGGTTTTGATTTGCATTTACATAATGGCTAATGAAGAGCATCCTTTCAAGTGCTTTTTGCAATTTATATATCTTCTTTGGAGAAATGTTTATTCAAATCTCTTGCCATTTTTAAATTGGGTTACTGGTATTTTGTTGTTTAGTTGAAGGGTTTCTTTATATATTCTGGATCTTAAACCCTTATCAGATATGTGATTTCCAAAAATGTTCTCCCATTATGTAGGTTGTTTTACTTTCAGGATAAAGTCCTTTGATGCACAAAGTTTCAAATTTTCATGAGGTTCCCCCTTTATCTATTTTTGTTTTCTTGGCCTTTTGGGCATAAAATCTAGGTATCCATTGCCCAACACAAGGTTATGAGGTGCTTCCCTATGCTTCTTCTAGAAATTTCATAGTTTTGGCTCTTAAATTTAGACCTTTGATCCATTTAGAGTTGTTTTTTGTATATGGTATGCGGTAGGAGTCCACCTTCATTCTTTTGCAAATGGAGATCCAGTTGTCCCACCACCATTTGTTGAAAAGACTATTCTTTCCCATTTGAGTGGCCTTTGCTCCCTTGTCAAAAATCACTTGGCCATCAATGTGAGGGTTTATTTCTGAGCTCCTAATTTGATTCCATTTTTATATATGTCTGTCTTTGTGCCAGCACCATGCTATTTGATAACTGTGGCATTGTAATACATTTTATTTTTTATTTTTTAATTTTGTTTGGAAATGTTTGTTCTTTATTTTCAAAGAAGCGTCAGATTACATAAATGTTACAAAAAATATGTAGGGGATTCCCATATGCCCCACCCTCTTCACCTCCCATACTTTCCCACATTAACAACATCTTTCATTAGTGTCATAGATTTGTTACAATTAATGACCACATGTTGAAACTTTGCTACTAATCATGGAATAGAGTTTACATTATAGTTTATACTCTGCCTTGCATGATTTTATAGGTTTTGACAAAATATATAATGGCTTGTATACGTCATTGCAATGTCATGTAGGACAATTCCAATGCCCTGAAAATGCCCCTATGTTATAAAATCAGGACGTGTGAGTCTTCCAACTTTGTTTTTCTTTCTCAGGATGGCTTTGGAAATTTGGGGGCCTTTAGCCTCCCGTACAAATTTGATGATTGGCTTTTCCATTTCTGAAAAGAATGGAATTGAAATTTTTTTTTTCAGATTGCATTGCAACTGTAAAGCTGTTTGGGTAAAATTGACATCTTAATGATATCTAGTCTTCCAATCCATGAACACAAAATGCCCTTCCATTTATTTAAGTTCTTATTTGATTTCTTTTAGTAATATTTTTTAGTTTTTTTGTACAAGTCCTTAACATCCTTGGTTAGATATATTTTTATTCGATTCTTTTATTTGCTATTGTAAATGAATTTTTTTTCTTGATTTCTTCTTTTAATTGTTCATTAGTAGTGTATAGAAACACTACTGATTTTGAGTTGTTGATCTTTAATCCCTTTGCTCAGTTAATTTGAAAGCTCTAGAAACTTTGTTGTAGGTTTTTCAGGATTTTTTCTTTGTAGAATCATGTTATCTGAAAGAAGAGAAAGTTTTAGTTTTATTCCTTTCCAATTTAGATGCTTGTTATTTCTTTTTCTTGCCTAATTGGTCTGGCTAGAACTTCCAGCACAATGTTGAATAACAGTGGTGATAGTGGCATCCTTTTCTTGTTCCTCATCTTAGAATTAAAGCTTTCAATCATTCACCATTAAGTATGCTGTTATCTATGGGTTTTTCATATATGTCCTTTATCATGTTGAGGAAGTTTCCTCCTATACCTAGTTTTCTAAGCGTTTTTATATAGAAAGGGTGCTGGCTCTTCCCAAATGCTTTCCCTGAATCAATTCTGATGACCATGCTTTATTTTTTTTCCATTCATTCTGTTAATGTTGTGTATTACATTGATTGTTTTCCTTATGTTGAACCATACTTACATACTGGGATAAATCTCAGTCATGGTGTATAATTCTTTTGTTTTGCTATTGGATTAGGTTTGCTTGAATTTTGTTAAGAATTTTTGCATATATATTCATAAAAGATATTGGCCTGTAATTTTATTTTCTTGTGGTATCTTCATCTGGCTATGTTATGAGGATGATGTTGGCTTTGTAGAATTAATTAGGGAGTGTCCCATTATATTTGGTTTTTTGGAAGAGTTTGAGCAAGATTAGTATTAATTCTTCCTGGAATATTTGGTAAAATATCTCTGTGAAGCCACCTGGTCCTTGGAAGGTTTTGATTACTGATTCAACCTCTTTATGAGTTATTGGTTTGCTGAGATCTTCTATTTTTTCTTGAGTCATTGTAGATTATGTGTTTCTAGAAATTTCAGTGGGGTTGGTAGTAATGTCCCCTTTTTCATTTCTGATTTTAGTCATTTGTGTTCTCTATCTCTTTTTGCTTTGTCATTCTAGCTAAAAGTTTGTCAATTTTATTGATCTTTTCAAAAAAACATTTTTTTTTAGTTTTGTTAAACCCCTCTATTGTTTTTTGTTCTCTATTTCATTTATCTCCACTCTAATCTTTGCTATTTCCTTCCTTCTCCTCACTGTGGTTTAGTTTGATCTACTTTTTCTAGTTCTTCTAGTTGTGAGGTTATTATCAAGTTTGAAATCTTTCTTTTTTAATGTAAGCATTAAGAGCTATAAATTTCCCTCACAGTAGTGCCTTTGTTGCATCCTGTAAGTTTTGGTATGCCATATTTCATTTTCATTCATCTCAAGATATTTCCTAATTTCCTTTGTGACTTCTTCTTTAACCCTTTGGTTGTTTAAGAGTATGTTGTTTAATTTCTACCTTTGTGAATTTTTCATTTCTCCCAGTTATTCATTTCTAGTTTCATTACATTGTGGTTGGAGAAGATACATTGTATGACAGCAATATTTCTTAATTTATTGAGACTGGTTTTGTGACCTACAATATGTTCTTAGATGGTAGATTTTTTCCATCCTTTCACTTTCAACCTACTTATGTCTTTGAATTTATGGTGTGCTTCTTCTCGACAGCATAAAGTTGACTCATGCTTTTTAATCCAGTCTGCCAATCTTGTCTTTTGACTGGAGCATTTAATCCATTTATACTTAAAGTCACTGCTGAAATGCTGGACTTTCTTCTACAAATTTGTTAATTAGTCATTTTAATTATTATGTCTTTTTTGTCCTTCAATTCTTCTGTTAATTCTTACTTTCATATTTATTTGATGTTTTTCTTTTGTACAATATGGAGTCCCTTCTCATTTTTATCTGGATAAATTTTCATATATTTTATGTGCAGTTACCATGGGGTTAAATTTAACATCCTAAATATATAACAATTTTATTTGATATCAACTTGTATTCAATAGCATACACATACACTGTTCCTATAACTCTCCATTCCCCCACCTTTTTTTATACATTGTATGACCAAAGCCATAGATTTATCATTATATTTTTTATACTTTTGCATTTTAGCACCTGTGGGAAGTAAGAAGTAGAGTTACATATAGTATTATACAATAGTACTGGCATTTATAATTACCCAAATGGTTGCCTTTATCAGAGGCCTTTATTTCTTTTTTTTTTTAAGATTTATTTATTTATTCCCCCTCCACCCCCGCCCTTTGCTGCTTGTGCTTGCTGTGTCCATTTGCTGTGCATTTTTCTGTGAGAGCTGTCAGCTCACGGCACCATGCAGGCCAGCTTTCCTTCACCAGGAGGCCCCGGAAATCAAATCTGGGGCCTCCCATATGTTAAACGGGAACCCAGCCACTTGAGCCACATCCGCTTCCCCCTGCTTTTATTTCTTTATGCCACTTTAAACCACTTTCTAGTGCTCTTTCCTTTCAGTCTGAAGAACTCCCATTAACATTACTTATAGTTCAGCTCTAGTGGTGATGAACTCACTCAGCTTTTGTTTATCTGGGAATGTCTTAATCTCTCCCTCATTTTTTGAAAGAAAGTCTTGCTGGAAATGAAATTCTTGGCTGACAGTTGTCTTCTTTCATCATCTAAGTATTTCAAACAACTGTCTTCTTACCTCCATGGTTTCTGATGACAAATCAGCACTTAATCTAATTGGGATTACTTTGTATGTAACACATTATTTTTTTCTTGTAGCTTTCAGAACTCCCATTGTCCTTTGCATTCAACAGTTTGATCAATATGAGATGGGTTGTATTTTTCTTCAAGGATCTCCTGTTTGGTGATCTCAGGTCTTCTTGGATGTCTATATCCACATATTTTGCTAAGTTGGGGAATTTTTCTTTCATTATTTCTTTGAATATTCATTCTGCTCTTTCTATTTCTTTTCTCCTTCTAAGACACCCTCTTCAGTGTTTTCTCACAGAAACTTTCTTCTGGCATGTCCTTTTGAGTAAACAATACTTTAAACAATTTTCAGTATTTCTCAATCACATTTTGGTAGTGTACTTCAGAGCAATGTTATCTGAGTTATAAGTAGTTTCAAATTCATTAAATGCTGGCCTTTTGTAACATGTTACAGTAGAAACATTCAAGAGACATTTTTTTTTTTTTTGTAAAACACAAAGGTGCTAGATCCCTAATTCAAAAAGAAACATTTCTCATGTTTGATTGTTTTAGTTGATTTTCATTTAAAATGTTCTAGGTTATATTTAAGTTTTTGAAGAGTTTAATTTTGAAAATTAAGACACAATACTAATATGTTAGGAATTGGTGAGGTCTTAGGCCCTTTTTTGTCCTGTGATTTCCTTTAGGATGTATTTTGCTAAGTGAAACTTGTCAACTCAACTTTTTTCTTAAAATAAGTGGTCTCTTAGGCTATTTTCACTTTTTGTAATCCTTATTTTTTCCTTTCTGCTCCTTAGTCTGACTTATTTCAATTGTCTTGTCTTCAAATTCACTGATTCTTTCTTCTGCCAGCTCAAATTTGCTGTTGAAACCCTCCTGGGAATTTTTCATTTCAATTTTTATAGTCTTCAACTTCAGTAGTTCTGTTTGTTTCATTTTAAAATTTTCTATCTCATTATTGAGATTCTTATATTTTTCATTCATAAATTTCTTGATATCCTTTATTTCCTTCACTGTATTTTCCTTCATAGCCCTGAGCATATTGAAGATCATTCTTTTGAAGTCTTTGTCTGGAATATCCACAGTCTGGTCTTCTTCATTGGTGTTTTCTGGATTTTCATCCTCTTTTTGGATGGACCAAGCATCCCTATTTATTTGTTTGTCTGGTAATCTTTTGTTGCACACTGTATATTTTAATATTTAAAATGTTAACTCTGGAAAATATTCTCCAGGACGTCTATTTTGTGAGTTTGTTACCAGCTAGTGATATGACAGAGATTTTCTTGAGGGTTAGCTCTCCTGTCAGGAAGGTTCACCCATGGCCAAAGCAAAGTGCACGTCCTTCCTGTCTTTTTAGGATCTGGGTCTTGTTCTGGGCTTGTGCTTGCTAGTGGCTTAAGAGTTCCTAAGTTTATAGGAGTTTGAATGTCCCCACTACATCCCAGGGGACAGACCTTCTCCCTTTCCTACTGTTTCACTGCTGGACTTAAAACAGGTAAACTTTTGCCTCAGACCGTCTGCCTCAATTGTTTCTTACATTGCTTTCATTGTCTCAAGCTGCTTTTACCTGAAGGGCAAATTCAGGAGTGGGACACACCAGAAAGGAATTTTACAAGTCAGTCTTTCCAGTTGGATTAAGGCCAAAAGCTCACAAAGGGAATGCTGACCATTTCCAAAGTGCCTTGGACAGTGGCTGAGGGAGGGACCAGGAAGGGCACCAGGAGCTTCTTCTGCAACTCCCCAAAGCTGCACTTTCTTGACCTGCCCACCAAATGCAGCCCTTCAACTGTGCTCTGCACCTCTGAAGATGTGTACTATCATTTAAATCTCTTCCATTGTCATTTTCCAGTTTGGAACAATGGCCACCCTAAGAGCTGGGCCCCCAGAGGATCTGAAGTCACTAAACAAAAACCAAAATCAGTGATCAGCCATACATACCCAGAACTTGGGGAAGTAGGTTTTTATATCCCTTTATGGCATCTACAAGCTACATGATGGGCCAGATACCACTGCTCTTGCTATAAGAGTGGGGGATGGTCACTGGTAAGCAAAGAGAGCAATTTACTGGTGTTTACCATAATTTACCAGCCTATTCTCCATTCTCTTCTTTGGATGCTATACATTGTTCTACTGGACTTTGGAGTTTTAAAATAGTTGATTCAGACAGTTCCTGGCTATTTAATAGCTGTTCTGGTAGAGGGACTGATTTCTGGAGCTTCCTACTCCACCATCTTCCCTCAACCCTCTGTGGAGAATTTCTTATAACAACGATATTATTCTTAGGTGTCACAGAACATATGCGTCCAGATGTTTTCAAATATCTTTTGTGTAAATTGATTTTTACATGTTCCTGGTTTCTCTTTCATTAACCCCCCCATATATATATATAAATATATACACACACACATATATATAGAATATATGAATTACTACTTTGAATACATTGAGTGGTAACAATTATGCTACTGAGGAGGAAATTGAGCACTGGGAAATTATAGCAACATTCTATATGGTTTTTTGAAATTATTCATCATTTTAATAGAGCCCAATGGCAATTAAATTTTTTATAATCTGTTGGAATTTAAGTTAAATGCTTTATTGCTTACATAGAAATAATTCATGATTGCAGGCAATTTAATTCATAATACATAAAAAATATTGGAATGAAATTGGAACATGCTTGAGCCTAACACCTGGAGATAATAATTAGAATATTTTATCTTTAATATGAAGTAAAATGTGTGACATATTACATTTTGGGTAAACCCAAATAACAAGATAATAAAAATTATATACTCTTGGTTAATCAGATATGATATTAGTCTCAGATGAGTTTTTGCCTTTTGACCTAAGAGAAATTGTGATCCAAAACATTGAGAAAATATAAGTATGTGTTACACAAATGACGAATATAATATATTTTCTTACATTCAATTAATTTTTCTGCTAAATTTAATTTTTTTCCTATGGGAAAGCAAGGAACAGAAATGTCATCAAGATTATAAGGTTCAAGAGGGAAAAAAAAAACTTTTATTTACCATGTTCACTGTAGTCCTTTGTGTCTAGCACGGCTACTAGCACTTAGGAGGTACTTAAGTAAATATGAATAGATTATAATACAAATAAACAACTTCATGGTTATAGTGACTTGAAATAGTGTCTAGTTCTATTCCTAAGTGGCCTGGTTTATATTGGGTATATGATTAGAACTAAAGATCCCTAATTGTATCAACTATAAGATAGAGTAACTGTAGTTTGATCTGTAAACTTCAAAGAGCATAAACTAAACTAATGCCTTTAAACTTATTATGCATGTTATAAAACAGCATAAAGAAAATACAAGCAGTCCTAACTGCACAGAAGTGCAGAACTGATTAAACGAGTGTACAATGTGAACATACAAATTGATGGGAACTATTAGAATTATTTCATTATTTTAAAGAATTTTTGTGAAAATACTAAAAACTTGTTTACTGTCATTTATAAATATATAAGGACATAAAACTTTTGTAAAACTAATGTTTATTTAGACCGCTGTAATTCAAAACATTAGAAACAATAATTAAAATGTTTTACTTCTTTGTAAAAACCTTATTAAGAGTAGTTTGAACATAGATAGTCTTCTCATCAAATGATATGGAGCAGGCATCTTTTCTATGCCCTGGTAAATTGTCATCCTACTTTCTGAGTTTGGATCAGCTTCAAACATTTTATCCTTTTCAATATCATGAAATATCTGAGTTCCTTTTCTACGAGGTTTGTTAGTGGCGTCACTTCCTCTGGTCCATCATCATCCTCTTCATCACAACCACTTTCCTTATTTCTAATGATAGGTTCTTCATCACTAAACTCGTCTGGCTGCACATTTAGTCTCTTGAATTTCAGCAATGTCAACATTCCCACAGGCAGTTATGTCTTCTACAACTATATTTACATATTATACAAATTTCACTTCAGGCATTGTCAATTTTTCATTTCTTTGCTGCACTTTCATCTCTTTTGACCAATTCCCTCTTTTGATTATCCATTTTTGTAAAATGTTATGTGGGTTTATCACTGGGAAACTTCTTAGCTGTGTATGAACTGAATAATAAACACACATTGACCGATTACTGACAACTTTCAAAGAAGTGAAATTATTGATGTAAATCTGCTATTACTTAGTTATTTGTAAACTGAAAAGCTAGTAGTGACATTAGTAAATTTTGCAATTATTCACAGTAAATTTACTCTGGTAGCTAGAATTTCAACTTTGTTGAGGGACAATTGTTATTTAACCAAACTGTGGTAACTGAAATTCATGTACATTGTTAAAACGCAAGGCAAAGACTTCATTTTTATTGCACCTATATCCTTTACTTATTCGCTTTGCCACATTTTGTTAAAAGGATGGAACTTTTCCCAGAAAATCATGCTTATTTGTTATTTAGGTTATAATCAGGAATAGGCAAATAACTCAAGGGATTAACATTTTTTTTATTAATATTTGTCAGTTTGCAGTTATTTTATGAATCACAAAAAGAAAAAGATTATGTTCTTGAACTAATCCATTCCTGTAGGTGTTGGGCCCTTTGGACTGGACTACATCAGTGAGGTGTGACTCAAGTTGGGTCTCTGCCCTCTTCATGAAGCTTTCTCTAATTAGAGACACAGAGGGAGACGCACAGAAAAAGGAAGCTGCCATTTTTGATACTTCCAAGTGAGAGAGGACTTGCGGATTGTTAGCAGCCAAAGCTTAAGCCCCCAAGAGGCTGGGCCCAGGGAGCATCTCAAGGTTGAAGAGATGAACCATATGCCTGATAGTCCACAGCTGAACTCTGGAAGAAAGCGGAACAGCTAAGGCTGAGAGAGAAGGCCTGGAAAGAGACAAGCCCTATATCTGGTTGCCCACAATTGAGCTCCGGGAGATTCTGGAGGGGAAGGCAGGGATCTGGGAAGAGACTGGCCACCATCCTTGCCATGTGGCAGGACCCCAGGATCACCGGTAGCTGACTTTGATGAGAAAGCATCTCTGCTGATGCCTTTCATTTGGAACTGTAAGCTTTTATCATAAATAAAATCTCCATTATAAAAGGCAGCCCATTTCTGGTACTTTGCATTGGCAGCCCTGTGGCAAACTAAGATAATATGAAAAATGAATGTCAAGGTAACTAGATTTTTACTATTTATATTCTAATTTTAAAAGCATCAACATAATTTTTTCCTTTTCTAGATCAAGTTTCTTTTTAATTCCCTTTAATTTATCACAATACAAAAAATATATTCATATTTAACAAAATATAGTTTGGTAGGAAATATATTTCAGTTTTAAGTCAATGCTGTGTCTATAATTTTACTACTCTCCTAGTATAATTGTTCCTTTTGGAATTAAAAATGGTAGTTATTCATTGTGAAATTAGACCTTCAATTCTTCCTTTAGAAAAAGTGACAAGTGGTCTTTATTGATTGGTGGGTCTGGTTGTGATTATGATATATAATTAGGTTTGAGGAAAGACTCTGAGGTTGCACAATGGAATGAGAATAGTGCTGATAAGGAAGGTGAACAACGCTATTGGCGGGGAATACTAGCAGAAATTAATTTAAACTAGTGGATTGCACTAGGAAGTTTACTGAGTTATGGGTATTTTCCAAAAGCTCATTTTTAGTGGGAGAACCACATCATTATGATTTTGTAAAATTCCTTTTTTCCGTCATTAGAGACCACTAAAGAGGATTCTAATAAGACATTGCAGATCTTTGTTACTCCTTATGTTAGGTTTCCTTCTTGGAAAATATGTGAAACTCTTCCAAATATGAATTAAGTTTAGTTTGCATTTAACAGCTCTTTTCAGTGCCAATGACTGGGATTCTCTCTCATTTTATTTTTCATGCTCTTTTCATAATTTACTTTTTGGAATAATTCTGCTCTATCATTCATTTTACAATAACTCTTGAGAAACCATTTTGTCCTTTTTTCTGGCTCAAAATCCCCCAAACCATCGTGTGCATTGAAAAGATTTTGGGCCCTTCCTCTCAAACACGTTTCTCCAAAAGGATGTATTTGCATTTATTACTTCCTGGTATATTCACGAGATACTGATATTTAGACTACCTTTGGGAATCTATATGTATAAAAATATTATATCCTCTTAGACAATTACTGAGACTTTAGGCATATCCTTGTGTTAGAAATTTAGGTTTATTTATAAAAAGAGAAATCCAAACCAGTTTTT
The DNA here is from genome assembly GCA_026826555.1 of Tolypeutes matacus. Lineage (NCBI taxonomy): Eukaryota > Metazoa > Chordata > Mammalia > Cingulata > Chlamyphoridae > Tolypeutes > Tolypeutes matacus. The sequence goes on along the minus strand of JAKSZT010053767.1, from coordinate 8,152,049 downwards.
CATCTCTTTGGTTTAACTATCTACTGTTATAACCATTACCAAATTCATTCCTTTTATGAAGCAGAAAATAGAATCACATTTCACCACTCAATACTCAAAATCTCTAAGGAATACTCCCATAGAACAGAAATACAACCCTGATATTGGAAAAAATACATATTTAAAAATTCCTTCCATAAAAGTACCACTTCCCCCAATATGACTCTTGCTAGTATCTTGGAAAAAAATGTTAATATAATTTAATTTGAAAAACTAGAATAAATTGGTTACTAACATTTTTAATGAACATACTCTTACATTGTCAACAACTCCAAAAATTAAACAACCAATGTGTACTTTTTAGTTATTCTGCACTATAGCAATTATATGAGGTTAGGAATCTAATGCAGGATAATACTCTTTTTATAAAAGGATAAAATTGAATATTATATGATAAAAATACTTTTTTTCTCATTTAAGAATAGTGTGTTTAGGGCAGTTTTTCTTCTGAAGACTTGAGAAATGCTGGTAACACAGTTCACAGGATATGACTATGCTTGATAATTCCTCTTCTAGTGTAACTTTTGGGAAAATGAATATTCTTACAAAAAGGAAGCAGTTATTGCTAATGACTCAAGCCAGACTATATTTATTTCAGAATCAAAATGACAACAGAATATTAATTTCAGAACTGTGTTCTTGTCCTACTTAAAGATAAGAAATGCTAAGCTGTGCAAATATCTTTGGAATATACATATTTTTTATTGGAGATGCCCTACTCAGCAAAATTACAAGTGATGTAAAAATAAAAACAATATGAAATTGTTGAGATTCCGTTAAATATAAAAAATATAATAATATACTATTTTGCTTATTCATAGGATATTCTTGCCAAATTAATTTAAAGACCTTTATATAATTCTTCCTTATACCTTACAACATACTTGAAAAAAAATGGAAGAGTTTAATTTGGAAATGTCTCTATTTTTGTCCTCAATGTACTTTAAATTAAAGAGGGTAATGAAAATAATTACATCGAAGTATAGATGAATTCACTTCAGCCTGCTCATTATTTGCATTATACTTTATGATATAAATAGTACAATTACATGACTGGATATTTTATAGTGACACAGTAAATATTCTTCGTACCTCTGCCAAATGTGCTCTTTAAGGAACAGACTATTTTCTACAATTTTTGCTTTAGTGGCAATTATTTAATATGTCGTATAGTTGATTGCAATAAAAACATTACAAAAGAACAAGACTTAAATGATTAGCACTATTTATGTAACAACCAGATGCTAATCTAACAAAAGTATGTTCTGATTTTGACTTTTGTTTCTCCCTGGAAAATAAATGCATGTAAATTTTTAACTATATCTTAGCTTTTTGAACAATAAAAAATAAAGTAAGGAACAATTTTATAACATTTCACATAGTTTCATACCATCTGAACAAGTCTACATATTGTTGACTAAAACCTAGCACATATGCTTCCACCAGCATACATGGATGGATTTTAAAAATTAGTTCAAAAAAAGAATTGCATCTTGATCGAATTAATAATTGTAGTTAACTTCTCATGCATTAAGAAGACAAATGCCATAGAAAATGTGTTAATGGCTTGCTGTTTGCATCATGATCTCATCTACTTCTCTTGGGGATGCATTTTTATATATCATTTGTCTTCTTATGCGTATGTAATTAAATAATGACTCCAGTATTGTACTAAAAAGAAGATCAGTATGGTCCTTCCAGCTTTCATATGGTATAACATATTTTGGTTTGTTTCATAAAATCTCATAATGTGCAATGTATTATACTAAATATAAAAATCTTAATTTCTTCTTCACAAGAACTAAGCGCATAGGAGAACAAAACGAAAAATATTTTAAATGCCGAGGATCAATGATGTAACTTGTTTTGATTATTTTACATTTATTTTATTCTTTCCTTTCTGATCAGAAAAAGGTACATTTACCAATATTTTCCCTTATGTTACTAAAGTTATCTTACAAATACCTATTACTTGATAATTAAGTTGTTTGAAATTTAGAATAAGACATTTAATCAAAGTACCTTCTTAATAATTCTTTACAAATTTTAAATTTCATTATCCTATGAAAGATATACTATGTACATCTTAAAGATGCTTTAGTTTGAGTCTTCCATTGTATTTCTTTTTTGGCTTTAATAAAACATAAATTAATTAATTCAAAAGTTGTTGTGGCAAATGCTAGGTTGAGTCCTTCAACACACATTACCAACTGGGTCCTTTTTGTCTTCCTTTACAAAAGAGATTGAAAAATGAAAAACTAGACTTCTCAGTCTCTCCTGAAGTATGGAGTAGCCATGTGTGATGGTTAGGCTAACGTGTCAACTCATTCAGGGAATAATGCCCAGTTGTTTGGTCAAGCAATGCTGGGCTAATTGTAATACAATGGTATTGTGTGGTAAGCCAATATGGACAAAACCTATGATAAGGAAGAAGGGAGTGGTTTGGCAGTGGAAGGGATGATGGTGGTACAGGGATGTGAGTGGGGATGATGGTGCTGGAATTTGAGGGTGAGCATGGTGGGGGCATTGGAGTTGACTATCCATAGAACTGCAGGAAGGGCTGAAGGAAGAAACAGGTGAACTCTGGGTAGATTTGTAGGTCTATGGTTGAAACTACAATGGTGGGAATGTTCTTTTGACAAATATGGCAGGGGAGGGTCATTCATGCAGGGCGTCGGTGTAGGGGGATATGTGGGAAAGGGTGCACCTAGGGCATGCTTCTATGGAATATGAGTGTGTTCATCTTGTCATAGGGTGTTATCTCAGGGAGTGGAGACCCACATAATAAACAAGAAGATATTAAATTCCCAATCTGGGGAGTCCTGCTACATTCTCAAGTAGAGGGGCAAGAATGTCTCAAGAATATAGGCAATGCCTAAGAAAAGAAAACAGACCAATATGTCAAGCCCTCAATATTAATGCATACAACTATGAACCTCAAAACTTAGTTGTTATCATAGGTTCTGAGGGGAGGGAGAGGGACGACTAGGTGGAAAATAGGGCATTTTTAGAGCATTAGAATTGTTCTACATGATCTTACAATAATAGACATAGGCCATTATACATTTTGTCAAAACCTCTAAAAGTGTGTATTCCAAAATGTAAACCATAATGTAAACTGTTGACCATGGTTAGTAGCAATGCTTTGATATGTTTTCATCAATTTTAACAAATGTACCACACTCATGTAAGATGTTATTAAGAGGGGAAAATGTGAAAGGGGTGGATTATATGGAAATTCCCTGTATTTTCTATAAGACTTTTCTGTAACCTAAACTTTCTTTGAAAATAAAGTGAAAAAAAAAAAAAAAAAAAAGACACGGGGGGAACATACAGCAGAAATTGTCAATATACGTAAAAGATAACAGATCATATGGTGATGAAAGGCACAATGCAGAAAGAAATCTTTATTTATTTTTTTATTTATTTGCTTTGTTTTTGAGGAAGTTTTGGATTCCAGAAGGGTTGCAGCTGTGGCAGGGGAAGATCACTGGTGTGAGGTGTCTGTGGTAGGGTGATGCATGGGGAAGTGTGCACCTGGGGCATGCCTCTATGGAATATGAAGGTGTTCATGTGGTCATGCAGTGTTGTTCTGGTAGCTGGAGACCCATAGAATAATTGACATAATATTGAATTCCCATCCTGGGGAGTCCTGTTACATTCTCTAACAGAGTGACAAGAATCTCTAGAGTACATGGGCAGGCCCAGCAAAGGACAGACCAATATGCCAGACCCTTGATATTTATGCTTGTATTTATGAACCTTGTTCTTGGGAAATTGAGACTTAGCCTAGTGATATATATTGCTTAACAGTTATGTTCTGAAAGCCTTGTTGCTCAAACGAGGCCTCTCTCTTAGCCAAACTCAACATATGAACTCATTACCTTCCCCTTGGCATGGGACCTGACTTCTTGGATAAGCCTCCCTGGCACCAAAGGATGATTATCAAAAGCCAACTAATGATGCATCTGGAAAAAGACCTTGACCAAAAAAGGGAAATATTAGATACAAAAGAGTTTTTATGGATAATAAATTTCAAAGTGAGTTGGGAGGTCATTCCAGATGTTACACTATGCACGTCTCAGGAAGTTCTCATTGCTGCCACAGAAAACAGTGTCTCAAGCAGGAGTGCTCCTGAGGGCTCTAGAGCCATCTAGACACTATAGGCAGGACACACAGCCCCAGAAAATTGGCACTCCATTGGTGGGCCTTACCTTGGAATATATGATAACTTATCTACCCCAAAATTAGGGTTAGACTCATTTGTAATTTTCCTACACATGGTTCTTCTTCCCTTTTTATTTGAACCTATAGTTAGCACTATTATTGTTAAATATATATCCCAGGACTTAAATCTTCAGTCTGTTCATATGTCAGTTGAGCCCTGAATCTTAGCAGAGCTGCAGCCAACACCAACTCTCCAGTTGATCAGAATCCAGTTGATCTGATCCAGTTGATCAGAAAAATAACAAAAGGATGACAATGGGCAACACCCATCCCAGTTGTAAAGTATCTACAACTGTAAGCAAGACAGTTCCATCTATCTGCCCCATGGGACCTAAGCCCCCTCTCAATAAGAAGCATAGTGGTCAACACCATTCCCAAATCCTCAAGATTGAGGAATGAACAAACATAAGGAGGGAATGCAACTATGGACTAAGGGAGACTTTATTATTCTATTAATGGAAGAACTCATAACACTAATATAAAGGCAGTGGTCATCAAAGGTTTTGATGGAAGGGAGAAGGAAGAATAGTTGTGACATGGGGCATTTGTGGAACTTTGGAATTGTTTTGCATGATATTGCAACGATGGACACAAGCTATTATACATTTTGTCAAAACCTGTAAAATTGTGCAGTGCAAAGGGTAAACCATAGTGTAAATTATAGACCATGGTTAGCAGCAATGGTTCAATATATGTTTATCAATTGTAAGAAATGTGTCATAGTAATGAAATATTTTGTTAATTGGGGAAATTGGGGGAAGGGGAGAGTGTGGGGCATATAAGACTCCCCTATATTTTTGATGTAATATTTATGTAGCCTAAAGCTTCTTTAAAAATAAAGTTTGTACAGTTAAAAAAAAATTCATGGACTTTAATCATCAGTGAATTGATTGCATATATGGCTGATTACATTTACAATCAACTGAGGAGATTGCCATCAGCAATGAGTGAAGTATTCTCCAATCAGTTGAAGGACCTAAAACGAGAAGTGATTTCAGCATTCAGAGAGAGAATCCTCATCTCTACTTCAGATAGCCAGTGTCTCTTGGGGAATTCAACAAGAAACTTCATCTGAATCCCTTGCATGCAGCCTGCCCTATGGAATTTGAACTTGTGCATCCCCATGTCATGTGAGACAATTTTTATAAAAGCTCACACTATTTACAGATATCTCCTGCCAGTTTTATTTCTCTAGAGAACACTGATTAATACAGCTTGGCAGTGGGAGTGGTTCTTGAGAAACAGAATCTTAAAAATGGGATTTCTTAATTGGTTTTGGGAGTTTTGCAATGGGCCCTCTACTCTTATTAGATTCAAGGGCACTAATGACTCTGTTTCCAATAATCAAGAGAACACTGACAGTCTATGACATGAATTGGCAAATTTTTACCACTGAATATGACTATTTTGATGCTTATAAGAGGCAAATATCTATGTGAGAGTGTTTGTAACAGTTTAACAGAGTTTTATGGAGTTAAAAGTTCCAATAATTTTGGCTGGCTCTTCCTAAATATGCTGCATACAGTTATAAAAGAAAGGAATGAATTGAAAGCTTCAAATTTGCAACTTAAGTGCCACCTGAATGATGTGTGAAAGTTTCTATGTGTGCTCTGAAACAAAATCTTGTTTCATGCAACCAGATTCAGAGTCTCATTGTATGAGTAGTAGAGTTACAGTGGAAACTAGATTCTCAACCTTGCAGGATGTCTGCTGTTAAAGTGAAGGCATTGATTGGAAAGGTGTGGAATCCTGAGGATTGGGATGGAGACATATGGTTTAATGATGATGCCAGTGGGAACACTGAAACTCTAAATTCTGCTGAGACTGTGCCAGAAAAACCTGTAATAGTCTGCTCAGAGGAGACCACCCAATATCAAGGCTGCATCACCCAACCTCCAGCTTGCTCCAAGGAGTCCCAAACTCCTCCCTGCTGTGGGGAGGGTATCACTCAGTGTCAAGTCTGCACTATCCAATCTCTAGCTTGCCCCAAGGAGTCTTGACCTCCTCCCCACTCTGAGGAGGGTATTACTCAACCTCACGTCTTCACTACCCAACCTCTACCCTGCCATGAAGAATCTGCCATACAGCCCTCACCTGAAGAGATTAATCCTGTCTCATCAGATGAAACTGCAAGGGAATGCCCTGAGGAAATTGGCTTGCAAGAAACTTTTAATTCTTCTCCTTATCCACCTTACCACCCCTCTTCTCTTCCAGAACTATAACTAGACTAAAGGCACAAAAAGCCACCAAAGGTGAAGTACAAACTGAGATCCTTGAAAAAGTATGTTATACTTTAAAGGAACTGCATGAATTTTCCAATATATATTGATTGAACCGGGGGAATATGCATGTGAATGGATATTAAAGGTATGAGATAATGGTAAAATGAATATAAAGTTGGATCAGGCTGAATTTGTTGACATTGGCCCACTAAGCAAAGATTCTGATTCAGTGTTGTAGCTCAAGGGGTTAGAAAGGTCTCTAACAGTTTTTCAGGTGACTGGCTGAAACATGGACCAAAAGATGGCCTAGAATGTCTGAGACTGAGATGCCTGATTTACCCTGGCATACTGTAGATAAGGGGATCCAAAGGCTTAGGGAGATTGGAATGCTAGAATGGATATGCCATTTAAGGTCTGGCTACCCTCCCCAGGATTGTCCAGAGAACACACCTTTCACCATCACATTGGAGCTCTGACTTGCAGAGTGAGGGCTATTATGTTAGGAAAGGCCAAGTGGGAGCCACTAGAACTCCCTACCTAGCAAAATAGTAAATCAAAGGCAATACCATATTCCTGGAGGGATTGCAGAGTTCAGTGCCACCATCAAGGATCTGAAGGATGCAGGGGTGGTGATTCCCACCACATCCCCATTCAACTCTCCTTTTTGACCTGTGCAGAAACAGATGTGTTTTGGAGGATGACAGTAGATTATCATAAACCTAACTAGATTGTGACGCCATTTGCAGCTGCTGTTCGAGATGTGGTATCATTGCTTGAACAAATCAACCATACTCTGGTACCTTGTATGCAGCTATTGGTCTGGCAAATGCTTTTTCTCAATTGCCATTAGTAAGAAACACAAGAAACAGTTTGTTTGGCAGCTGGCAAAGCCAGCAATATACCTTCACTGCCCTACTTCAGGGGTTTATCAGTTCTCCAGCTCTTTGTCAAAATATTGTCCACAGGGACTTTGATTGTCTCTCCCTCCCACAAGACATCACACTTGTCCACTATATTGATGTTATCATCATGATTAGACATAGTAAGCAAGAAGTAGCAACTACTCTAGACTTATTAGTAAGGCATTTGCATGGGAAAGGATAGGAGGTAAATCCAACAAAAATACAGGGGTCTTCCACTTCAGTGAAATTTCTAGCTATCTAGCGGTGTGGGGAATGTCGAGATATCCCTTCTAAGGTGAAGGATGCACTGTTGCATCTGGCCCCTCCTATGACCAAAAAAGAATCACACCACTTAGTTGGCATCTTTGGATTTTGGAGACAACATACTCTTCATTTGGGTGTGTTACTCAGGCCCATTTACTGAGTGACCAGAAAAGCTGCTAGTTATGAGTGGGGACTGGAACAAAAGGAGGCTCTGTGACAGGTGCAGGCTGCTGTGCAAGCTGCACTACCACTTGAGCCATATGAATCATCAGATCCAATGGTCCTGGAAGTGTCAGTGGTAAATGGAGATGTGTCTGGAGCCTTTGGCAGGTCCCTATAGGAGAAGAACAACACAGACCCTTAGGATTTTGGAGCAAAGCCCTGCCATCTTCTGCAGACAACTTCTTTTGAGAAACAGCTTTTATCCTTCTACTGGGCCTTAGTTGAGACTGAACACTTAATCATGGGCCATCAAGTTACCATGAGACCTGAGTTGCCTATCATAAGCTGGGTGTTGTCTGACCCACAAAACCACAAACTTGGGCAGACACAGCAGCACTCCATCATAAAGCAGAAGTGGTATATATGAAATGGGGCTTAAGTGGGTCCTGAAGGCACAAGTAAGTGCCCAAATTCCCATGGCCCCCGCTCCTGTCACATTACCTTCTCCTTCCCAGCCCTTAGCTATGGCCTCTTGGGGAATTCCTTACAATCAAATGACTGTGAGAGAAAACTCTGGCCTGGTTTACAGATGGTTCTGCATGATGTGCATGTACCACTTGAAAGTGGACAGCTGTAACACTGTAGCCCTTGTCTGGGATGTCCCTGAAGGACAGTGATGAAGGCAAATCCTCCCAGTGGGCAAAACGTCATGTGGTACACCTGGTTGTTCATTTTGCTTGGAAGGAGAAATGGCCAGAGTTACATTTGTACACTGATTCATGGGCTGTTATCAATGGTCTGACTGGATGGTCAGGGACTTGGAAGGAACATGATTGGATAATTGGCAACAAAGAGGCCTGAGGAAGAGGTTTGTGGATAGACCTTTCTGCATGGGAAAAAAACATGAAAATATTTGTGTCCTATATGAATGCTCACCAGAAGGTGACTTCAGCAGAGGAAGATTTTAATAATCAAGTGGATAAGATGACACACTTTGTGGCTAGCACTCGGTGTCTTTCCCCAGCCACTCCTATCATTGCTCAATGGATGCATGAATAAAGTGGTCATGGTGGTAAGGAAGGAGGTTGTGGGAGTTTGATATTATTTATGAATTCCAAAAATAGATATAGGATTATGTTTGTAAACGGATCTGTTCCTCTGGGCATATTAGATTGTATGATTAAGGCTTTCATTCAGCCACATCAGTAGGATGTTGAGTCCCTCCCCCTTTGGCCAGCACAAAATGCCATGGCAGGGTAGAGAGTTGGAGTTTTGATCCTGGAGCCCTAGGAAGTAAATACACAGAGAAGCAGATAAGTGAGGAAAGAAAGAAGGCTCCATTAGACACAGTAGAGGCCCTAGGAAGAGAATGAGCCTGATAGTCAATAGATGACCCTGTGAAGATAGCAGAGCAGCTGAGCTTGGAAAGAAATGAGCCCTGAGGAGAGAGACAAGCCTTATGTTAACTTACAGCTGGGAATGGAAGGAACTGGGACCATGAAGCCTTAGGAGGAAGAGAAATACTGAACCCTTGCAGAGAACAGAAAACATCTTGCTCCAACATGTGGCAACAGAATTTGGGGAGGGAAGTAACTTACACTTTATGGACTTGTCACTGTAAGCTTCTACCCCAAATAAATACCCTTTATAAATGCCAACTAATTTCTGGTACTTTGCATCAATACCCTTTTGGCTGACTAATACAGAGGTTATGAATGGGCTCAGCAATATGGACTTACTCCTACTAAGGCTGACCTGGCTACAGCCACTGCTGAGTGCCCAATCTGCCAACAGCAGAGACCCACACTCAGCCCACAATATGGTACCATTCCCCGAGATGATCAGCGTGCTACCTGATGGCAGGTTGATTATATCAGACCCTTCCTTCATAGAAGGGGCAGCAATTTGTTTTAACTGGAATAGACACATACTCCAGATATTGGTTTGCCTTTTCTCCACTCAATATTTCTTCCAAAACTACCATCTGAGAACTTACCGAATATCTTATCCACTGCCATGGTATTTCACACAGCATTGATTCTGACCAAGGAACCCACTACACAGCAAATGATATGCAGGAATGGACACATGCTCATGGAATCTTTGGTCTTACCATGTTCTCCATAATCCTGAAGCAGCTGCAGTGATAGAATGGTGGAATGACCTTTTCCAACAAGTGACAAAACCATACAGGCCTGGAGCAATGTTCTTCAGGAGGCTGTAATGCTCTAGATCAGTATCCATGTTGTAGTGTTGTTTCTCTAATTGCTAGGATTCATGGGTCCAGGAGTCAAGGGGTGGAAATGATAAATGCACCACTCACTATTTTCCTTAGTGATCCACTAGAAAAAATTTTTGCTTCCAGTCCCTGAAACCTTAAGCTTTGCTGGTCTACAGGTCTTAGTTCCAAAAGGAAGAGTCCTTCCTCTATGGAACACAATGATCCCATTGAACTGAAAGCTAAGATTGCCACCTAGCCACTTTGTGCTTCTCATTTTGTGCTTCTGAATCAAGAGGCAAAGAAGGGAATTACTATACTGGCTGGGGTGATTAATCCTGACTATCAAGGGGAATTATAACTGCAAGTACACATGGAGGTGAAAAAGAGTTTGCCTGGAATATAGATGATCCCCTAGGGTGTCTCTTAATACTACCATGGCCTGTGATTAAAGTTAGTGGAAAATTGCAACAACCCAACCCATGCAGGATTAATCATGGCCCAGAATATTCAGGAATGAAAGTGTGGATCACCCCACCAGGCAAAGAACCATAGCCAGCTGAGATGCTTGCTAAGGATAAAAAGAACATGGAATGGGCAATGGAAGAAGGTAGTGATAAATGTGAACTTTGACCATGTGACCAATTACAGAAATGAGGACTGTTATGGTCATGAATATTTCTTCCATGATTTGTTGTGAGTATGTTTTTAGATGTACATAAAAGGAATCTTTGTTTTCTTCCCTATTCTTTCCCCTTATTATATGACATAAGTTGTATTAGTTTCATGTTGTAGTATTTATGGATGTCAAGTTTAAGAGTGACTATTACCCAAGGACTTACACACTATTCTGGAGCGATTTAATGCATTTCCAGTTGTACACAGGACAGTTGATTATTGTTAGATGAAAAAAATGTGTCTGTTATTGTTTTAAAGTATGGTTTAAAGTCATGTGTATGATTGCCAAGTTGACAAGGGATGGACTGTGATGGTTAGGCTAATGTGTCAATTTGGCTTGGTAATTATGCCCAGTTGTTTGGTCAAGCAAGCACTGGGCTCATAGTAACACAATGGCACTTCATGGACTTTAATCATCAGTGAGTTGATTGCATGTATAACAGATTACATGTACAATCAACTGAGGAGATTGCCATCAACAATGAGCGACATATTATTCAATCAGTTGAAGGAGGCCTTAAAAGGAGAAGTGATTCCAGCATTCAGAGAAACAATCCTCATCTCTACTCCAGATAGCTAGTGTCCCTTGGATTATTCAATGAGGACCTTCATCCGAGTCCCTGGCTTGCAGCCTGCCCTATGGAATTTGAACTTATGCATCCCCTCAGTCATGTGAGACAATTTTATAAAATCTCATACTATTTACACACATCTCCTGTCGGTTCTCTTTCCCTAGAGAACCCTGACTAATACACCATGATATATATATATATAGTTTTGACCAATATGGCACCAGCAAAAATTCTAACATGGACTATCAGTCAGAATAAATGGCCATATCTTCATGTGAATGCCAATAACCCAGGATTTTTCCCTTGGCTCTTCCTCTTTCCCCATTCTTCCTGCAAAGGATGTATATGCAATACTTGGAGGTATAGTGGCCCTCATGAAATAAGGTTACAAATACCATCTATGGAGAAAGAAGAGAGAAGAATCCTGATACTTAGTGATGTAATAAATCTACGATACCATACTTGCCTTATACTTCCTATTCCTTGTTAACAGTGTCTGTGTTAGGCCATTATAATTTTGAGCCAGGAGCCAGTAAATGTCCTTAAATGATTTGATAACATAGCTGGGGTGAAAACTCAAAATTTCTGGATACACAAAGAGGGAAAGAGAAAAAGCAAATAGCAAACAAACAAATATCTCATTCATTCCAAGCCTTATAACAAAAAATTCTAAAATAACTATTGCTAAAAATGACAGCCAACAGAACAATTGGAAATAACTTAATACCAAATGAATTAGTCTTCATATAAATCTGATTAATACTTTAAAATAATTATGAAGAGCTAAATATGTACTATTTGCATGGGAATAATTTAAATTTAAATATTTTAAAAGATGAAGAGTTAGAAACTAAAAAACAGTAGATAAAATTTTCCAGATGAAATCCTTTCTAGTTGGGGAAAAGTTATAGCAAAACCTCATTTTGGAATAAAAAAATTGGAAGATAGATAATATTGGAAAATTTACTTGGAACACAGAACAGAGAAGGAAAGCTTTAAAATTATGAGAAATAGAGAAGTTGATTTATGGAGAAAGCGTTGAGAATCATTTCAGCAGAAGAAAAGAGAGGGAACAGTGGGAAAGTGGTATTTGAAGAAACAATGGCTGAAAAATTCCAGAATTAAATACATTAACCTTTGTGGTGAAGATCTATTATGAGTTAAGAGCAGAATAAAGATAATTCTACATAATTCTAATATTGTAATGTCAATTCTATATTACATTCCACTCATTAAAACTAAGCTGAAGTGGTGTAGTTGTTTGGGACTAATATACCCTGAAGTTAATGGCATACTATCATTATATTTGTGAAAGTCTTTTTCTTCATTGACTTAATTTTTATTCTCATTCATCATCATTCTGTACTCCTCTATCACAACGTTCTAATGTGTTTGTAGTGTAGCCTTTTATTTATATGCAATATTTTATTTCATATACTTTAAAGCACATAAATGATATGCACCATAGATCTATTGATGTTGCTGCATATATATTTCATTCATTGAACTTACCTATTGTGTAGTACAGTGATTCACCAAATTTGACTTATCCATACCGCAACTATGAGCATCTAATTGTCATCTTCCTGCTACCGCAATCTTGCTATGAAGTACACCTCCTTATATATCCCTATTATGGACCTATGTGACAATTTTTCTAGGATATACACCCAAGAGAAGGATTTGGATTATGTATTCATGGGTTTTTAATTCAACTAAACATTGACAACTAAATTGCATTCCAGAATGGCTGCACCAGACTATATTTCCACTTGCATCACCTTTGATGCAATTAAACTTTTCATTTTCCTTTTCTGGAAATTGACTATTCATTTCCTTTCACATTTTACTAAAGGAGTTTTTATCTTATTCTCGTTGATTTATGAATGTAAAAGAAGGGTTTACTGTCAGTTGTAAACATTGCTAATTTCTTCTCCCACAATCTGTTATTTTTATATTAATTTTATCTTTGCCATCAATTTTTTAGAAGAAATCTTAATTTGTTTTAATCAAACTCATCAAATTTTTTTTTGCCTTAAACATTGTTCCTGGGGCTTTATTAATAAGGCATTATTAGCCATATAATACAAGATAAGTTTATGTTTTCACTAATCGTGGGTAGCATTTGTCTTCCTAATAGTTCTCTAACAACTTATATAAAGTGATAATTAATTGTTCCTTTAATATTTGTTAAACCTGATTTCAGCTTCATTTTTTAAATAATTGGTCTGGTATATGTATATATATATATTTGCATCAAGTTTAGGATCCTTTTTTTCAGATATTTACTCACTTCATCTGGGTTTACAAATTTAGGAGGTGATAGTTGTTAGAATTTTCTTTTTTATTATTTAAAAAAAAGCTCTATTTGCTCTTTTCATTCCTTTTCCTTTGTTCTTTACTGTCTTCTATCTTATTTTATTTATCTTTTCCTATTTGAAGGAATTAGCTGCTAATTATGATTAACTTCTCTCTCATTCTCTCTGTCTCATTCTTTTCCATTAATTCATTTCTAAAATTTGATTTGCATCTTTTATGTTTTATATTTCATGTCTTTATTTAATATGTTCATGGGTTTCTCTTCCTTCTTGAACATATGGAATATGGTTATAATAACTTTTAATTTCCTTTGTCTACCCATTCCATCAATGTGCCATTTCTGGGTCTATTTTTATTGATTGATTTTTCTTCTCATCATGGGCTATATTTTAAATTGTACCTTTCAATGCAAAAATTATTTGATAAGGTATTATTTAGTGTCAAGAGTGATAAGATTTTTAAAATTATCCCTTTTGTAACTATTTTCTAATTCTAATACAGAAAACCAAATTCTCTTTTTTTTAATAATCTTTGAAATTTCTTATTAAGCCTTGTGCATTACTTTTTGGATTTTTGTTTTTGTTTTTTGGTAAATATTGTTTCTATTCTAGAAAAGAATCTTCTTTATTTTGTCAGGTATAGTGTTCCACACATATTTAATACCTGAAGCTTATTAATCATATTCTTAAGATCAGAAGAGCTCTGTTTATTTATCATCTATTTGAGCTATTATTTTTTTCAAGATTTTATTAAAATTCCTGATCATAATATTTGACTTCTCCATCCCTATCCATGGTTCTTTCTTTATATATTTTAGTGCTCTATTTGTTAGGTACATGTGTGGTCATGTTAATTATGTTACTAATGCTTCTTTCAGAACATCCATATCTGTCCCTTATAATTTTTCTCTCCAGACTTCTGTATTTTCAGATATTAAACTGCTGCCTGGGCTTTCTTTTGATTTCACATTTTTCATCCTCATTTTTCAAGATTTACGCATCCTTTTGTTTTCAAAGTTCTGTGTGTGTCTATTCTACACTACGTAATGTTGTAACTTTGTCTAAGGTCATTTGAGAGCCCTACTTTTAAATGTTGAGTTTATTATAATTAGTTATATGAAAATTTAATTCTGTCTTCTATATTACAAATGTAGCAGTTGATGCACAGAACACAAAAATAATAAAAATAGCATATTCAAATCTATAAAAATAAATTCTGAAAATTAATTATATTGGAATTTTCCTTCAAAAAATGCAAAAAATGACCAAAATTAACTCCAAATAAAGAATAATTTAAAGAACAATTCCTGTGGAAGAAAACAAAAACCATATAAAAGGATTAAGATCAAGCTGCTTTGGGTCTATTTATTCTAACTAGTGATTTAAAAAGAACTTTCTATGATTAGATTATTTTCTAGCTGCATAAGCTGTCCAGAATATAAGCAATAGCAAAACTACATAAACAATTTAATGTAGCTAGTCATCTGCCAATTCTTAAACAAGACAGTGATGTTATCAACCCAGCTATCACCACCATGACTTTAAGTAAATACATGAAAAACATAAATAAGTTATTGTGACATTATAGTAACATTATATACTCACTATGGAAAGTAAGGTCCATCCAAGATATCCAAGGCTATTTTCAATACTATGAATTCTATGAGAATGTATTACCTCAAAATTTATTTTATAATGAAATGTGATAAAATACATTATTATACTTCTTTAAACACTAGGAATCAAAAGGAATTTCTACATCAATATCATGCTTAGTGGCACAATACTAAGAGAGTATAGTTCTTCATCTTCAATAATAGCTCCAACAATTCCTCCCCTCCCTGTACACATGGGGAACCCCTCACAGGGAGGAAAATCTTAATTCCCCTTTCTATGAAACTGGGCTGTCTTTGTGATTGGATTTGAATGAAACTGGTGATGAGGCCAGTTCTTAAGAGGACTGGCAGCTTTCACTTCTTGCCTCTTGAAAAGCTCAAACAGTCATGTGGAGGAGATCAAATCAAGGCTAATGGAGACCCTTAACCAACATCTATATCTAAGCTTACTGTAAGTGACCAGTCGCATCTGTTAGCCATGTGAATGAGGCCAATTTGGGGCTTCCAGCTATCCACAGTCATAGCAGACACCATGTGAAACAGAATTGTCCAGTCAACTGAAAGAATTGTGAAAATTTATAAGTTCTTTCAAGCCAATATATTTTGGAGTGATTTGTTCTACAGCATAGGTAATGAGAACAGGAACTAAAAAACAAACAAATATGCCTAATAGCACCATTTTACTTGAATTTCTAGTCACTTAAATAAAGATAAAACATATAAGAAATAAAATTTTAGAAAGATACAAAGTTATCAGTATTTGATGTGTTTTTGCATATATAGACAAATACAATATAATAAAACCTAAAACATTGAAACTGAGTACAAGTTTATGTAATGCTGTGGGTCTTCAAGTATAAATTAATCAGAAATGGTAAACATCTAGGTAAATGTATTTACCTCTTAATTTCATTAAAATTCAAAGGATTATTTAAAGCAAAAATTATAACAATGCCTGTGGGGTTTATAATCTATGTATATGTAATACATGAGAGAATTATATCATAAAGGATAGTAGATAAATGGATTTAAGAAGGTTGCAAATTTTCAGTGTTTTACATAATATGGTGCAGTATTAATTCTAGTAGAAGCTGAAAAATTAAGGATGAATAATGAAATCCCCGGATTAATAACAAATCAATAACAAGAGGATATTTAGGAAACCCTAAATATTTGGAAATTAAGCAACATAACTTCTAAATCATCCATGGATTAAAGGGAAGTCACATGGTACATTTTAAAATATTTCAAACTGACTAATAATAAAAGTTTAACATGTCAAATTTTGTGAGATGCAAAATAATACTTAAAGGAAAATATTTAAAAGAAAATTTAAAGCCCTAGATTTAAATTTAAAGGAATACTTAAAGGAAAATTTAAAGCTCTAGATTTTTATATTAGTAGAGAAGAAAGTCTAAATGACCTTGAGGTTCTACCTTAAGAAGACAGAAGAAAAATAGCAAAGGAAAGATGGGAATAAAGAGAGGAGAAGCATATACATACATACATACATACATACATACATACATATATGTATATATATATATATATAGTAAATTTCAACTATTACTTCATACAGTGCACAAAAATTAATTTGTGAATAATCACAGATCTACATGTAAAAGCTCTAAAGTACAAAACTTTTAGAGGATGATATAGGAGAATACTTTTATTAGCTGTGGGTAGGCACTGTTTCCTTAGGTCACATAAAGCAATAAATATAAAAGAAAAATTGATGTTAGACTTTATCAAAAGTAAGAACTTGTGTCCATCAAAAGCCACCATAAAGCAAATGACTATACAAGCTGCAGATGGAGAGAATATTATGGCTTCTCTTAGTATCTGTGTTTTCAGGGAAAAAATGTGTCATCAATGGGAATATTGTTAAGCAAGCATTTCAAGCACATGCATTTTTACCAATTGCCTTCAATAGCAGTTTAAATGTATATGCCATATAGGTGAAATATGTCCAGGTGATTTTGTAAAACTTTGGGCCATAACTAGGATTTCATTGAATGCCTAGGAATCCTGTGTTAAGAAGACCTTTTGGGGTTCTAATGCTTTCATTAATTTGCCACTGTTCTTCTACCTGGGACTATAGCTTCTGGGGATCAAATTCAGCAAATTGCTTTAATTAACATTTTTTTCTTCCCCTTTTTTCCTTCTTATCTGATAATTTGTTATCCCTGGTTCCAACCCCTTTATTCCACATTGGTGAATCAAACATTTCAATTTTAAATACAATACAGTTTAATTTAAATTTGTGATTAGATTTCAGCTCTTCATCTCTCTCCAACTTCTTTGAAAGAAATTATAATTGGCTAGCCAATGAGGTTGAATATGATAGTACAGATGAATTTGTATATGATTTGTAGAGAAAACTTCATATGGTGTACAAATATACATTTTCATTTTTTAAATGAGATAAAAAAGGAAAGTTCTATTTAAAGCCAAATTTAGTTAAGAATACCTTTATAATTGAAATAGAATTATCAACCTGGCAAAATATGTCAACAACTAATTCCAAAGAAAATGTTTAATGCAAAATAACTCTCACATATGTTTTCCTAACCCAGGGAATCTAATGCAAAATGTTGTAATGGAGTTCACCTGGGACAAAAACCATATAATGTGTTATTACAGTAGAAAGCAGAATTCAGGCTAAGACATAATGACACCCATCAAAGTGTAGGAGGAAACTGGAAACAGATACTGTGTTGCAAAGAATAGTTGTTCTAATGTTATATGGTGTGACTTGAAGAGGTTACCTAAAATGGTTTGTGTAGTACTTTTGCCCCAGGATCATGACTGCCATACTCATGATTTATATAAGCATGTGGCATTCTACAAGGCTTTCGCTCCATAAAAATCATCCTTAGCCAGCTGGGTGATGTTAATTAGGAACTAATCATAAACATCTGGTTAGTTTACATTCATGTTGTCTTTATTCCCAGATTTTTCTTAAATGAAGTACTGTCCAACTTCATACAAATTATTTTAGCTTGCTTTATTTTCTCATAAAAAAGGGAAGGGAAAATGTTTCATTATATATCCTTAATCTCCATCATATTTGTTTGCTTATTTCTTGGACTGACACTTAGAATTTAAGTGAACTTATTGTTTCTGCTTGAAATGCACAATGTCTTTCTTAACATTATTTGAGAAGCTCTGGCATTTACTATTCAACCTAGAAGTAAGTTTTTACTTGTAAATAATGGCCTGTGCCATAGTATTCTATTATTGAGGCAATCAATAGTTGTTCATATCAGTCTTACATAAACTTAATTTTTTCAGGAGTGTAATTAAAGCATCATGTATAAACAGTTAGGTATTTAATTTAGGAATGAAAGCAAACACTCTCGACCTATTCATTCAGTAGCCATATTCTCTGTCTGTCCATCTTTCTCTTTCCTTACCCTCTCCCTCTCTCTTGAATTCATCTACAGATTTTCCCCAAGCATTACGTCTTTTATGGTATGGTTGTCACACAAAACTACTTCCTAAAATTTATGAAAATTGAATTAAATCATTCATCTCTTTCGTGTGCTCTCACCATATCTTTGTAGAGAGAGTGTACTACCATGAAAAGCTGGAAAAGTTAGAACATTGTTTCCTTTGAAATTCTTAAAGTCTGATTTGATCCACATTGTTTAACACAGATTCCTAAAAGAAAAGTGCATACCAGGAGATGATAACTTTGCTCTTTGCTCAGGCAGCAGGCTCTCCATGATCCACAAATGTTGATGTTCTTCTTCAGAAAAATTCTTGAATTGATCTCCCCTCATGGTCTTTTTACTTGTTTCCACTCTCTCCTCTGTCCTTTTAAATTATAAAAAGTTCACAAAAGCCTTATTCCTAACAGAAAGATTTACTTAAACATTTGCTCAGTTTTCCTTTCTAAATATGTCATAAATCAGGGGGATTTTTATTTTGCTTTTGTTTGTGTGTTCTGTGTTTTAAATCTCCAGCTAGATTTTAAATGGATTGAGTGCACAGGATGTTTTCTACTGATAAAATACTCTGCAGAAAGCAGCTGCTTCAATAAATCTTGGGTCAGTGTTATGCTTCATATAGTCCTAAGCCTTTGTCTTTTACATCAGTATGCTCTATTTAAGCTGATATTTTCATTTAATAAAATTATGTTATCATACTAATTTAGCAATAGCTGTACTCATGCAACTGCTGCAGTAACTGTAATCATAGACCTGGTTGTGATACCATTATACCCACTGGTTTAATATTTTCTCAACACCATGTAATAACCCTTTGAAGTTATATTGTGTATTTTATTTTATTTTTTAGAGGTACTGGTGATTGAACCTGGAATCTCTTATGTGGGAAGCAGTTGCTCAACCACTGAGCTATACCCGCTCCCCCATTTTATTTTAAATAATTGCAAATTACTCCACAAATGCAATATACACCAGAATAATTGAGAGATAATTTGTAGCGAAATGGCCTGCAATATTTTAAAAAGTTGGAAAGAGAGAAAAATTAAGAATAATGTCTTCCATTTGTTGAGAGAATAGTTAACAACACATTGTGCTATGTATTTTATGCATATTATTCACATTCCATCCTAATATTGGCTATTATTATCTTCATTTTATAGACGAGGAACCCAAAGCTCAGGAATTTAAGTAAATTGCCTAAGGTTATATAGAAAGTAAGAGGCTGAGTCAGAGTTTGAACCCATGTCTGTCTGAATCCAATTCTACCTAATCTGGAAAAAGAGAATGAAAACTTATAACTCAAATTCCAAATATCTATATGATGACTGAATATAAGTTTCCATTCTTTTTCTCTTACCACTATGGTCTATTTATACTGCCAGTGCAGTGCTTAATCTCCAGAGTCCCTTACAAACTAGAATTTTTTTCCGTTAAAAAATTTCTCTGAATTTTTAATTAGAATTATTAATCAAAAAATATCCTAAGGCTGTTCCTTATAGATAACCCCCCAAAATGGTCAATTGCAAAGTTACTTGGACAATTGTCAAGCATCTCTGAGATTACATAGATGGCTACCAAAGAACACTTTGGAAACCTCAAATTAACAGAGCATGATATTCCTCCTTTCAAACCTGAGCCTGTTCTAGCTCTATGTATATATGTGGGACGTACCCTGATACATCTTTCCAAAAGGGAATCCAAGAACTCTGAAAGTATGGGATAAATTTTGTCTAGTAATAGTTTCATAAACTAACACTTTATTTTCATGGTAGCTGAATGTTTAGATTGAAGCATAAGTATTTTATCTTTTTGGTAGGACAGTAGACTGATTAAGAAGTTTGTCTTTGTGGTTTTTAAAAGTGTATTTCCTAACCAAACTAGATTTCAGTTCATCTTTAAGCTTTAAATTGTATACTTTGAATTCCAGGTTGAGAGAGAGAGAAGCAAATGGGCAATAGGAAACCGAGGGAAATGTGAATTCTTAGAAGGTAGATGAAGATAAAGCAGGGCTGAAATGGTAAAAAATTTTGCGTCAATATTGTGTGAACCAGTGTGGAAAAAATAGCCCATCAAAAGTGTTAAATGAATATCATGAACTGTAACTTTCTTTTAGGCGAATAAAGCATATCAAAAGTTGAATGAATTCTATGAAATCCCTACTTCTAGTTAACTATAGCACTATACTATCCTATTTCAGAAAGGCAATAGAGCCACTAGAAACATAAATAATATAATAAACATAAATACTCATACAAAGCTGTGATTTCTTGAATTTAATCAGTAGTTTTTTCTTGAACCCATTTCTCCGTGTGAAATTTCCTCAAGAACTTGTGGTCTGTTGAGGAGGTTAAGCATGGACAAAACTAACCACAACAAAGAGGTAATAAATGAGTTACATAAGAGTTACACAAATGTAGATAGAAAATCAGGTAAGGTTCTGGGCATGAAAAATAGAGTGATATTATGAACAGAGATAGATGGATAATGGGCATATTTGGTGATAAGCAAGCATTAGGATAATACTGAAAAGATGAAATTAAGCCAAATTACAATGATGTGATCTACAAATTATGGAAGTGCAAAAATATTGGATCTCAGTTATGCAGTGTGAACTTGGGTAAGGCTCAGTATTCTTATATGTAGGATGGAGAAAATGAGACTGTTTATTTTATGGGGTTGTTTTGTGAATGTAAAATAATACAGTGCATATAAAGTTATTAACACACTGTCCAGTACATATTAAGTGTTCAATAATTTTAGCCTTTAGTGCCTTGCTGCTATCATAAGGGGAAAAAGGCCAATGAGTTTTCCAAGACTCAAACTTAGGTTGTATTTTTAACCAAAAAATTGAATTCAGGATGGGAGTAACTTTAGATTAGGGTTAAGGGAGAGAGGGGAATGTGCAGAAGAAAAGTTTGGTTTAGGTTTTATTGCATTTTGGATATTGGCAGGACAACTTAGTTGAGATGCCCTGCAAACAATCATAAATGTTGTTGGGACTGAATTTGAAAAAACTGCATATTGTTAACAGTTGAAACCTTGGAAGTTACCGTGTTATTTTAAGGAAATGATGGAGAAACTAGAAAATATTTCTAAGCACAAAATGAGTTGAAAAAGAAGAAGAAGAAAAAAAGAAAAACAACAGAGGGAAAGAAGAGTTGGTCAAATGAATATCAAAATAGTGGTAAAAATGAAGAGGAAGAAAATTTAAAAAGAGGAAATGGGAATTACAGTAAATGCATGGAGCTGATAACATGGGAATAATATTAAAGTAAACTGCCCAAAATATATCTATGGCAGAAGGTTTTAAATATATTTTTTATTTTTAAAGAAGTTTTAGATTACATGAATGTTACATCAAAAATATAGGGGATTCCCATATGCTCCACCTCCTTCCTGTCCCCAACTTTCCCCCATTAACAATATCTTTCATTAGTGTGTCCATTTCTTACAATTGATGAACACATATTGAAGCACTGTTATTAACCATGGTCTATAGTTTACATTATTGTTTACACTTTGTACCACACAATTTTATAGATTTTTACAAAATATATAATGGCCTGTATCCATCATTGCAATTTCATGTAGGATAATTGCAATGTCCCCAAAGTGCCCTGAGTTATACCTGTTCTTCCCTCTCCCTTCCCTCAGAACCTCTGGTGGCTACAGCCTTTATATCAATGTTACAAGCTCTTCCATTGTTAGAATAATAAGTCTCCTTTAGCCCATAGTTGCATTCCCCCCTTATCTTTGTTCATTCCTCAATCTAGAGGATTTTAGAATGATGATGCCCACTCTGTTTCTGATTGACAGGGGGCTTGATCCCATGGGGCAGATGGATGGGACAGTCTTGCTTGCAAGATGGGCGTTATTCATCATCATCCTTTTGTTAGTGGTCCTGGCCGAGTCCAATGTACTGGAGAATAGGTATTGCAACTCTGCCGAGATTCAGTACTCAAATGGCATATGAACAGACAAAAGATTTAAGTCTCTGGGATATATATTTAATGAGTATAGTGCTAATGATAGATTCAAATAAAAGGGGCAGAAAAGCCATGTATAGTGGAATTATATATGAGTCTAATCGTGTTACTTTGGGGAGTATATATTCCAAATTAAGGCCCACTGATGGGGTACTGAATTCCTAAGATTGTGGGCCCTGCCTATAGTGTCTAGATGTGTCTAGAGTCCTCAGGAGCCCCACTGTTTGAAGCGCTGCTTACTGTGGCAGTCAATGAGATCCTGTTGAGATGTATATAAGCATAACCTTTGGAATGACCTCTCGACTCACTTTGAAATCTCTTAGCCATAAAAATTCATTTGTATTTAATATTTACCAATTTTGGTCAAGGTCTTTTTTCAGATGCATCACTAGTTGCTTGGTAATAATCCCTTGGTGCCAGGGAGGCTCATCCCCAGAAGTCATGTCCCATGCTGGGGGTGGGGTTTGTGTGGGCGAAGGTAGTACATTTATATGCTGAGTTTGGCTTAGAGGGAAGCCACATTTGAGCAGCTTCCAGAAGGTAAACCTTAAGCAATATATAATACAAGGCTAAGATTCAATTTCATAAGAGCAAGGTTCATAATTAAAACCATCAATACCAAGGGCCTGGTGTAATGGTCTGCCTCCTTTGCTAGGCACTGCCCATGTACTTGGGGGATTTTTGCCACTCTATGAGAGAATGTAGCAGGTCTTCCCAGGATGGGAATTCAAAGTCTTTTGGTTATTGTTTGGGTCTCCAACCACTGAGACAATGCTCAATATTCATGTGCCATAGAGGCATGTCCCAGGTGCACCCCTCCCACACATCCTCCATCACTGACACCCCGCAGCAGTGATCCTCCCTTGCCAAAGTTGTGACCCTTCTGCGGTCCAAAACCTCCCCAAAAACAAAGCCAAAAGAAATAAAGAAATAAAAATCATAAGAAAATGAAATAATAATAATAAAATAATAAATAAAATACAAAAATAATGAAAGTTTAAAAAATTAAAATAAAAATTTATTTCATTGTGTCCTTCATTACTGTAAGATCTGTTGTTTTTTATGTATAGTAACAATTTCTTCCATATGTTTCCCCAGTGTCTTATTTTTTTATTTTTATTTTTTGCTTTACCTTGAAAGAAGCTTTAGGTTATAGAAAAGTCACATAAAAAATATAGGGATTCCCCTATACCCAATCCCCTCCCCCTCTCCCACTCTCCCTATTAATAACATTTTACATGTGTATGATACATTTGTTATGACTGATGCACAAACATTGAGCATTGCTACTAACCCTGGTCAATGGTTTGCATTATGGCTTACATTTTGTACTGTACACTTTTATAGGTTGTAACAAAATTTAAAGTAGATTTTATTCATCATTGCAAGAATGCAGAAGAATTCCAATGCCCTAAAAATGCCTTATGTTCCCTCTCTCTCCCCTAAGAACCTATGGAAACCACTAAATTTCAGTTTTTAAAGAGTAAGGTTTAGATTTACATGCAATAATATTGAGGGCTTGCCATATCGGTTTGTTTTCTTTTATTAGGCACTGCCTATTTTCTTGAGAGTTTCTTTCTCCTCTAACTGAGAACTTAACAGGACTTCCTGGGATGGGAATTAAATATTTTCTTGTTTATTGTGTGGGTTTCCACCCGCTGAGATAACACTCTATGACAAGATGAACATTTTCATAATCCATTGAAGCATGCCCCAGGTGTGTCCTTTCCCTCATACCCCCCACCCCCAATGCCCTCTACCAATAACCCTCCCTGACATATTTGTCAAACATTCCACCATTGTAGTTTAGCCACAGACCTACAAATTTCCAGAGTTCACTTGTTCATTCCTCTAGCTCTCCCTCCAGTTCCAAGGGTAGTCTAACCCAACCCACCCACCCTACTCCCTCTCACATTTCAGCACTACTGAACTGAATCAAATCATTGTACCACTGTCACCGCCATCCACTGCCCAACCACCCCCTTCCACCTTATCATAGATTTTGTCCATATTGACAAATATGACAAATATGCACCACCATCTACTCCATTCTTCCTTTCTAATTTGGATGCCTTTTATATCTTTTTCTTGCTTAAGTGCTCAAGCAAGTACTTCTACTGCAATGTTAAATAAGAGCAGTGACAGTGGGCATCCTTGTCTTGTTCCAGATCTTAGAGGGAAAGCCTTTAACATTTCACCATTGAATATGATGTTAGCTGTGGGTTTTTCATATATATCCTTTATCATGTTGAGGAAGTTTC
Organism: Tolypeutes matacus; assembly: GCA_026826555.1. NCBI lineage: Eukaryota > Metazoa > Chordata > Mammalia > Cingulata > Chlamyphoridae > Tolypeutes > Tolypeutes matacus. The sequence continues at coordinate 8,127,132 of JAKSZT010053767.1, read as the reverse complement.
CTTCTATTCCTATCTTTTGAAGTGCTTTTATCAAGAAAGAATGCTGTGTTTTGTCTGCTTTTTCTGCATCAATAGAGATAATTGTGATTTTTTTCTTTCAATCTGCTAATGTGGTGAATTACATTGATCGATTTTCTTATGTTGAACTATATGTTGAACCATACCAGATTAAACCCACTTGGTCATGGTGTATAATTCATTTGATGTGTTGTTGAATATGATTGGCAAAATTTTGTTGAAACTGATTAGGATCCAGTTTCATTCAAGAGATTGGTCTGTAGTTTTCCTGTGGTGTCTTTATGTGCCTTTGGTATTAGCATGATTTTGGCAAAATAGAATAAGTTAGGCAATGTTCCCTCCACTTCTATGTTTTGGAAGAGTTTAATCAGGATTGCTATTAGTTCTTTTTGGAATGAATGGTAGAATTCACCTGTAAAGCCATCTGGTCCTGGGCTCTTCTTAGTTGGGAGGTTTTTGATAACTAATTCTATCTCATTACTTGTGATTGATCTGTTGAGTTCATCAGTTTCTTCTTTTGTCAGTGTAGGCTGCTTGTATGTTTCTAGAAATTTGTCCTCTTCATTTAAGTTATCCATCTTGTCGGCATACAATTTTTTCAAAGTATCCTCTTATGATACTCTTTATTTCTGTGGTATCAGTAGTGATATCCCCTCTCTTGTTTTTTTATTTTATTTATTTGCATCTTTTCTCTTTATATCTTTGTTAGTCTAGCTAAGGGTTTGTCAATTTTATTAATCTTCTTAAGGAACCAGCTTTTGGTTTTGTTGTTAATTTTTTCTAGTATTTCTTTTTTATCTCAATTTCATTTAGCTCTGCACTAATCTTTGTTATTTCCTTCTTTCTCCTTGCTTTGGGATTAGTTTCTTGTCCTTTTTCTAGTTTCTCCAGGTGTTGAGTTAGGTCTTTGATTTTAGCTCTTCCCACCCTCACCCCAATGGCTCCCTCGTCTGCTTGCTCATTGTTTTTGTTCTTTTTCTGCTCATTAGTTTTGCTTGTTGTTTTTGTCACTTGTCTGCACATTGTCTCCTTGTTGTCTCTTTGTTTCTTCTTTAGGAGGCACTGGGATCCAAACCTGGGACCTCCCATGTGGCAGGCATGTGCCCAACTGCCTGAGTCACATCCACTCTCTTTTTTTCTTTTTTTATATAGACATTTATGGGTATAAGTTTCCCTCTCAGTACTGCTCTTGCTGCATCCCATAGGTTTTGATACATTGTGTTCTTGTTTACATTCATTTAAAGGTAGTACTGATTTATTTTGCAATTTCCTCCTTGAATCACTGATTGTCTAAGAGTGTGATTTTTAACTTCCATATCTTTGTGCCTGGTCTGGTTCAATGCCCCTTATTGATTTACAGCTTCATTCCGTTGTGGTCAGAGAAATTACTTTGTATAATTTTATCTTTATGACTTTGTTGAGAGTTGCTCTGTGGCCTAGCATTGATCTATCCTGGAGAATGATCCATGTGTGCTCAAGAAGAATGTATATCCCACTGTAGTTGGGTGTAATTTGTATATTAGGTCTAGATCCTCTAATGTAATATTCAAGTTCTCTGTTTCTTTATTGACACTCTGTTAAGATGTTCTGTCTAATGTTGATAATGTTGTAATAACGTCACCTACTATAATTGTAGAGGCATCTATTTCTTTACTTGGTGTTTCCAATGTTTGCCTCATGTATTTGGGGCACCCTGGTTAGGTCCATAAATGTTTATGATTGTTCTTTGTTCTTGATAGATTACCCCTTTTATTAATAGATACTGTCCTTCTTTGTCTCTTACAATAGCTTTGCATTTAAAGTCCATTTTTTCCCAATATTAGTATGTTACTCCCTCCATTTTTTAGTAATTGTTTGTATGTAAAATTGTTTTCCAACAATTCACTTGCAAACTCCTTGCATCCCTGGGTCTAAGATGATTTTCTTGTTGACAGTATATAGATGGGTCATATTTCCTTATCCATTCTGCCAATCTGTGACTCTTGATTGGAGAGTTTAGTCCATTAACATTCAATGTTATTACTGTCAAGGTATTACTTAAATTAGCCATATTTTCTTTTTGTTTATATATGTCATATATATATTTTTTTATTATGGGTAAAAATCAAAATTCTCACAATACATACAAACATTTGCAAAATGATATATAAATATATATGCATATATGTGTATTTGCTTACAAAAATGTTATTT
>JAKSZT010053767.1:8088023-8124521 GCA_026826555.1 Tolypeutes matacus | reverse complement strand
AGAATACCATCAAAATAGGAGCTGCAACTCCTACCCTACAGCTCATATTTTGCTTTTTACTTCTCTTTTTATCTTTTTAGTTATTCTTACTAATAATCTTCCTTTATATACTCTCTTCCAACTCTCTCTCTCCTGTTTTTTTCCTTTCAACCTGCAGAACTCCCTTTAGTATTTCTTGAAGGGCAGGTTTCTTATTGACAAACTGTATTAATCAGCCAAAGGGGTGCTGATGCAAAATACCAGAAATCTTTTGGCCTTTATAAAGGATATTTATTTGGGGTAGAAGCTTACAGTTACAAGACCTAAAGAATAAGTTACTTCCCTTACCAAAGTCTATTGCCATGTCTTGGAGCAAGATGGCTTTCAGGCTTCCTGGGTTCCTCTCTTACCGGGGCTTGTTTCTTTCTGCCCTGCTTTCTCCACAAGGCCAGCTGTAGACTATCAGGCAACTGGTTTTGTCTCTGTCCCCAGGGCTTGATCTCTCCAGGCTTAGCTGCTCTGCTTCTCTGAGTGCTTTCTTCTTGGTTCCAGCTCAAAACTCCTACATCAAAACTCCAACTAACTCCTCTGCTCTGCCATGTAGTTTTCTCTGTGAGTTCCCACCCACCAAGGGGGAAGGGACTCAACATCCTACTGATGTGGCCCAATCAAAGCCTTAATCATTATTTAGTCAAGTAAAAGTGAAACCTCTGAATCAAATATCATCTATTATACTCAAAGGAACAGACCAGTTTACAAACACAATCCAATATCTATTTTTGGAATTCATAAATAATTCCAAACTGCACAAACTCTCTTACTTTCTGTTTGTGAATATTTTGAAATCTTCTTCATTTTTGAACACCAGCTTTGCTGTATACAGTATTCTTGGCTGGCCTTTTTTCTTTTAGTTCCTTAACTATATCATACCACTGCCTTCTTGCTTCCATGGTTTCAGATGAGAAATCAGTGCTTAATCTTATTGAGCTTCCCTTGTATGTGATGGATCTCTTTTCTCTTGCTGCTTTCAGGTTTCTCTCTTTTTCTTGAGTGTTTGATAATTAAATAAGTATATGTCTCAGGGTAGACCCGTGAGGATTTATAACTGTTTGGGATGTGCTGCACTTGCTGGACAAGTACATCTATGTCCCTCTAAAGAGTTAAGAAATTTTCAGCCATTATTTCTTCCAACACTCCTTCTGCCCCCTTTCCCGTCTCTTCTCCCTCTGGGATGCCTATAATGCATATGTTTGTTCATTTCATCTTGTCATTGAATTATCCGTGTCCCTGCTGAATTTTTTTCTATCTTTTTATCTACTGTTTTACTCTCTGTCTGATTTCAGATGTATTATCTTTGGAGTCACTAATTCTTTCCTCTGCCTGTTCAAATCTGCTGTTATGTGCTTCCATTTTATTTTTGATTTCTTGCATTGTGCCATTCATCACAATCAGATGTGGTATTTCTGTATGTATGTTTAAGATTTCTTCTTTATGTTCCCCCAGTGTCTTCTCAATATCCTTTATCTCTTTCTTCACTTCATTAAGTTCATTCATAGTATTTGTTTGGACCTCCTTGATTAGTTGTTCCACATTCTGCATCACCTCCTGTTCTTTAGTTTCTTCATTAGACTGGTCCATATATTACTGTTTCTTGATATTTTTTGTCTAGACATCTGTTTATCTAGATGGAATTATTCACAGAGCTAACTTCTCTTTCTACTCTAGGGTTTCATTTTGTTTTTTTTTTTTTTTTGCATGTTTTAAGGTTCCTTTTTGACACTTGGTTCCTCTTATTCTATATCCTTGTAGTTGTCTGTGTTCCCTTGAAAAAACATTCACACCATAGAAAATGACAGAGAGAAGAAGAGAAAAAGAATTAAAGTAATAATAAAAAAAGAAAAGAAACCATAAAAGAGCATGGAAAATAAATAAGTAATTAGTGAAAAATCATAAAAAACACAAAGTAATAAGAATAAAAAAGGTGGAATAAAAAATGAAACAAGAAAAAATAGAATAAAATGGAAAGTCTGGAAAGATGAGAAGAGAAGAAAGAAAGAAAGAAAGAAAAAAAAGAGAAGACCAAACAAGAAAAGGTGTAATGAAAGAGAAGTAGGGGAAGAAGGAAAAATGAAATAAAGAAAAGAAATAAACTAAGGAGGAAAAATAAGGAAAAGAAAAAAAGGAAATAAAGAGAAAACAACAAACAAAAAACAAAAAACCCCAGGAAAAACAGGTTTCCCTCTTAAGTCCCTAGGAACCATCTCAGGCTGTTGGTGCTCATCAATTAATTGCCTTGCAGCCTGCCCTCTACAGGTAAGGTACCTGGTTTTAGCAAATAAAATAAAGAATAAAAAAATTAAATAAAAATAATAATAAAGATTAAAAAATAACATGTCAAAAAACCTAAAACAAAAGAAATCTCAGTCTGTAAGTCCCCTGTCATAAGTTGCCAGCTGGGTGTCTGATAACCCAGTGAATCTCTCTGGATCCCTTCTCTTAGGAGGTACCTGGAATCAATCCAAGGACTTAGTATTTGTGAGGCAGGTATTTGTACACTGAGCTACACCCACTCCGCAGGTTAGGTTGGCCTCTGAAAGTTCATCTATCTCTCTCTTTCCCCTTTCCCTCAGGCAACTTGGGCCCCTAACAGTTTGCTGGCTATCTCTCCTGACTTCCTTTTCTCCATGGCTTGTTATGCGCCTGTCTCTGACCCCTCATTGTCCTAGTTTTTTCCTCTACCAAGACAGCTGGGTCTGACAGCCTGCCTTATCCAATGCTCCCCTCTCCCTGAGACTGCTTCAGTGCTTGGCTGGGGTCTTTTTGAGATTCAAAAGGGGCTGAGCTGGCAAAACTCACTAAAGAGAAGGAACTCTCCACCCTCTACCAGACCTCTCTTCCTCCCAGGGAGTAGAACAATCTTTCCCTACTCAGTTAGCTGCAGTGAGCCAGGGGTTTTACTGAGGATAGTCATGGTCTGGAGGGTGGGATATATGTGCCGTTCCCAGCCACAGGGGCAAATAACTTACAGTTTTCATCTGGTGTCTTTGTCTTTCTGTCCTTCTCCCTCCTAGATGATGTGCAGCACTCCCCTGGTCTGCAGATCCCCAAAGCAGCACCCTCAGATAGCTTTTTGTCCTTTCTCCATTGTCTTTGTGAGAGAGTTGAACCCTGCCTACATACTTCAATGTCATCTTCCCTGAAGTCTCTGTGGCAGAAGTTTTAAATAATTTTTCACGTTAATAAACTCAGTGTTACAAAGTTATCTATCTATCATAGTTTTTTAAAGAAGTAGATTGAGGCAGGAAATATGTACTTCTAAACATTGGATTATGGCTCTAGTGTATCTTACCAGAAATTCATTACAATTTAAATTTCAGAAATATAGCACATCCACTGCTTTGTTATCATTCACATGAATTCCAATAGTTGTGGAGACAAATTTGGAGACTTACCCAATGAAAATAGATTTAAATAATCACTTAGGTCTTTTAATAAATTTCTGTCTCTAAGTTAATTGTGTTGAACAACTTTTTAATAAGTACCCACTAGAGTTGCACCTTGCCTTCAAGGAACTTGAAGGACCTTGAAATCTACTTGGGGAAAGAGACACATCAAGAGATTATTTCAGTGCAATAAAGAAGTAACTGCAGTGAAGGAAGGACATGCAGGGTGCTGTGAGAGCACCTATGGGGTTCACTCAGTCCAGCCAGAGCATTTCTTAAAGAAAATGATGCCTAATCTAATTTTAAAGATACCTTAAATTTGTCAGATGAAGAAAAGGGAATGGGTGTTTCTGACACATGGCACAAAATGAGTCGTCTCAACAGCATGTGGCACTGTATATTGTGAAGGGAACCAAAAGCTAACATTCACTTAAAATATACTTTTTTGTTAGATGATAATAACAAAAAGTTCATTTAACCGAGATCAAGTAGAATATTTGATTTGCATGTTTTACCAATAAAACTTATTGTTGGGATTTGGGTATGCATATCTAAGAAGCAAATTTATTTTTAAGAAAACTGTTAAGGCCTCTTACTTTTAAGTATATCTCACTTAAAAAAAAAAAACCTCATCGATATGATCTAAAATCATATTTAAAGTATGCTATTTACTAACCTCTCTTGGAAGAAACAAAAATAATAAACTGTACGAAATGATTGTGTATGGGTCAGGGGAAGAAAATCCAACTAAAACTCAGTAGAGAAAGATGAAAAGAGATTTTTTTTTTTAAAGCTTCATAGTGGCATCTGCCACCAAAATTTGTTTAACCAAGAAAATAATTTCTTATGTGTTTAGTTTGCCACAGGGCTGCTGATACAAAGTACCATAAATAGGTTGCCTTTTATAATGGGGATTTTATTTAGGGTAAAAACTTACAGTTCTGAGGCAGCAAAACATCCAAATCAAGTCACCTTCAGAGAGGCTTTCTTACCAAAGTCAGCTACTAGTGGTACTGGGGTCCTGCCATGTGGCAAAGATGGTGCCGATCTCTGCTGAGGTCTCTGCCTTCCCCTCCAGAATACTACCTCTCAGAGCTCAGTTGTGGGCAGCCAGGTATAGGGCCTGACTCTTTCTGGGCCTCCTCTCTCATCCTTGGCTGCTTCCCAAGTTCAGCTGTGGGCTACCAAGCATATGACTGGTCTCCTCAGCCTTGAGCAGCTCCTTGGGCCCAGCCCCTCAGGGGTCTATTTTCTGTGCTTTTGTGCTCTGCTGATTCCAGACTTAGGGACCTTTCTCAGCCTCTCAGGGCATTTCTGCCTTTCTGAAGCTGTATGTGAATCTTGAGTCCTCTCTCTACTTTCTCTTTTCTCTCTTGGTAGGATAAAATGGCAGCTTTCTTTTTCTGTGTCTCTCTCTGTGTCTCCGTTTATATAAAGCTCTGGTAAGAGGGCAGAGGTGCAACCTGTGTCTTTCCTCACTGACATAGTCCAATCAAAAGGGCCTCACACCCACGGGAATGGATTAGTTCAAGAACATAATTTTTTTCTTTTTGGGATTCATAAACAACTCAAATGGTCACACTATGCATTACATTTGTTTATAGATGTTAACAACATAAACCTTTTTCAGGAGATTATTATATTTTTTGATAGTAAATTATTTGAAAGAAGAAAATGATCTGAATCTGTATTTGATAGTGTTATACATAATTCTCATTATACCTGTTCCCTCAGTAGTATTACAAAAATATTCTGGCAGTAGGAGAAAGCTCAAGAATAGAGCTATTAATATTTTGAAGGTAATGAGGTTCATTTACTCATCTTTATACTTCATTCAATTATTTTCTCACTCAACAAATAGTTATAGAGCACCTCCTATCTCTTATCTCAGTAGAAATGCTAAATATAAATGCATTAATGGATAAGGGTGTCTCCTTTTCTCAGCAAGCTAATGGTCTATAATGACTGAAACCTTTCCTTTTTCCCTGGAAAGCCTCAAGTTTGGTGGATGTGGAAGATTGAATTATATTCCCCAACATAGACATGCTCTTCATCTTAATCCTTATTCCTGTGTGTGTGTGAACCCATTTGTTAATAGGACCTGTCAGAGATGACAGTATTAGTTAATGTGTGGCCCAACTGAATGAGGATGGGTTGTAATCCATATTACTGGAGACTTTATAAAAGAGAAAAAACAAAAATAAAAAAAACAGAAGCCAGAAGTTAGAGAAGGCCACAGAGGAAAAAGCAGGAAGCCATTGGAAACCAGAAGGTTTTAGAAAAGAGAGAACATTGCATGTGATGGGAGGTAGAAACATAAACCAAAGGACCCTAAGGATTGCCAGCAGCCAGTGCCAGAATGTTATAGACGTCGGAGAAACCAGGCCTTGCTGATATCTTGCTTTTAGACTGCCTTGGTCTCAAAACCATGAGCCAATAATAATTTGTGGTATTTGTTATAGCAAATTTGACAAAATAAAGCATTGGGCATCATATGTTACAGAGGACAGAACAGGTCTTGAGCATACTTCTGTAGAATCTAAGAGACATCAAGAAATTTCAGTGACTGTATTCAAATTGTGAGGTCAGGGAGGAGTGAGATAGAGGTTCTCTACCATTTCAGAAATCTCATAAAACATAGTTCAGGTAGTGAAAAACCCCTTCCCATACCCAAACTAAATAGAATCCTCAGGATCAGGATAGGAAAACTTTTTCTGTAAAGGGCCAGATAATAAATAGTTTTGGTTCTAAAGGCCATACAGTCTTTGTCATAATTATCAGCTCTGCCATTTAGTGCAAATGAAGCTACAGACAGTACATAAGCAAATGAGCATGACTGTTACCAATGAAAATTTATTTACATAAACAAGCTGCAGACTAGATGAGTATTTTAAAATTTAAGTTAATTAAAATTAGATAAAATTAAACATTTACTCAGTCCCTCTAGCCACATTTTCAGTCCTCAATAGTCACATGTGACTTGTGGTTACCATATTGGCCAGCAGAGATTAGAATATATTTTTATCATTGCAGAGTTTTATTATACAGTTTCCTTATATTGTCAGCCTATTCTATCCTGAAATGGGAAAATGAGGAAGAGGTGGCGGCTAGAATTAATCTTCCTGAAACCCTCAAAAGAAATAGAGCAAATAACATGGCAAGGCAGTTTTAAGAAGATATATAAGGTTAGTAGTAGAACCAGTTACTGTTACCATAATTTTAACACAGACATCTAAATGCTGAAACTCAGTGTATTAAAACACAAGTACTTACCAGTATAGTATTCAATAGTTAGCAGTATTTAGTGCACAAATGACTGAATAGCTACAAAAAAATAACCCCCCACACATACAACAAAACACTGAAAATGTAGTTTCTCAGCGAATGCAATTTTTTTTCCTTACTAAGGATTACTGAAGAAGGCAGTGACCTTAATATTTTCCTTCTCTCTTTTGGCTCTTATTAGTGAATGAGACAAAACCCGTGAAACTGTTTTTTTTTTTCTAAGTTCAATTATTTGTCAAGAAAGCATTATAAAATAGTTCAATTCTTCTAGACAAATAGATAAATCTTCTAGATAAATATAAGTTAAGGAAAGAGTACACTTGACTCTAAAGCTGGTAAGAATCAAAAAGCAATCTAAGAGAGCAATGTAAGAAAGCGAACATGTATGCAACTCTCTTGTTTTAATTTAAACTATACTTGAGGGATTCCAATTATTAGTTTAAATTAATCACACTGCACAATTTGAATACAATAAAGAAGAATGTAAACATGTGTTACTGAGAATGATGATTCAAATAATGAATCTTCTGTAGACATCTCTGGATACCTAAGAAATCATACATGATGTTAATTTGGCAAATGTCTGGGGCTCTAAGTCTAATGTTTCATAATGGCAGTTTCTTTCAAAAGTGGTAATGATTACTTTAAGCATTTTTCTTGGCAAAAATTTACATGTTCTGGCCACCAGCACTTTCTGTTAGCCAGCTTATTTTACATTTTTCTCTTATAATTTGTAACTTAGTAACCTTTTTCATCATTTAATTATTACTTAAAAGAAGTTCCTTCGAATAGGAGGTACTTTGTTATTATTTGCTTTTACTGTCATTGATCATATATTAAATTTCAGATTGAAGTTTCTACAAATGATCAGCAGCTTCTCTTTAATAACTATGTGCCCTTTAGAATTAAGTAGTATAAGGAAAATGAGTGGTATTTCAATCAGGTCATTTGTGTTTATAAATAGTTGTGTGCCTTTAAAACAAACTTTCTATTTCTACTTTCTAGAAAACCTGTGTGTGAGACATTTTTCTTAAAATCTTTGGGTTTCATCTTGAAGGTAGATCAGTAAGGACTTCAGAATTTCCCTCTAATTCTATTATTACCTACAGATAAAGGTACATGGGGGACTTTCTGATACCACCAAAGCAGAAAGGGGGGGGGCAGATAATAGCAGTTTATAAAGGAAAAGCACAGTTCATTGCATGAATTGAGTTTTTCTACCATGGAAAGAGTATACTGACCACAAGGGGATTTAAACCAAATGTCCAAAGGAGTCTCAAAATGTCGAACCTGATACTTAAACCATGAGCCATTCTCTTGTGTTTATCCAATGTGATTCTTACACTGACCTCTGCATATTAGAAGGACCCTATGCCCTTGTGGAAGCCTTTCCACATGCTTCCATTATTAAATGAGTTTGTTTAGCTCTGACTTCAATTGTGATAGTAAATAGTATTTCCTGTCTTAAACAGTGAGGATGAACTCCGCGTGAACGTAGTCAGTGCACTTCATGTCTCCTGTGATTTTCCAGTTTGGAAAGAGAGTGTGAATAGTACAAGAACTTACAGATGTGTTGGACATAACATTTTAAAACTCTCTCTTGCTCATCATTTTAATAACACACATTTTATTTTGCTGGTGCTCTTTGATGTTAGTAAATTCTCTGGAGTCTATTTCATAGGATTTTTCATTTGTTTTCTCTTTAAAAATCATTTCTCCTAGGAGAAATCCTCAAACATGTGAAAAATTTGTATTCAATTCAAGCTCCGAGCTTTGTGAGGAACAACACTTAAGAGGCCACTCGGAAGCGTCAGCGCCTGAAAATGCTGTGGTCTGCTTGCTTAAATAGATTGACTGCATGAAGCATGTTACACCTGTGCTCTGCCATCTGCACTGATTGCCTTTTAGCTTCTGAGTGCAATTCAAGGTGATCATTTTAATCTCTAAGGCCCTGTATGGCTTGGGACCCTGTTTTCTGGTAAATTGCCTCTTTCCCTGGGCATGGCAATTAATATCAGCCAGAGTGCTGCTGCTAACCAGTGCCTGTTTTTAAACTGAGGAACTGAAGGCAAGAGAGAGGGTGTGTGTGTAGGAGATGTACAGAGGAGTTGTAGGACCCATATCACTGGCATTTCTTATCACTTTTCAGGTGAACAAGCATAAATATATTGACTTTGGGGCCAAAACCTCTTCTTGGCAGACTAATCTTTTTGATAATCCAGTTTTTTTAATTTTTTGAGCAACTTACTTAAAATTTTCCTTTTAAAATAAAGGGGAGTTAACATTTTGCTTTGAGAATATACATAAGCCTTCAGTGGATAGATGAAACTTTTTAATGTAAAGGTCCCTGAAAGACTTATATTCTTAGAAACAAAAATTATGGTTGGGTTTAATGGAAAGGTGAAGTATTCCTAAAGAAACATAAAGTTTCACTGAAGTCTCACTATGTAATTTTTTTTAAGCACTAGGGATATAGACATAAAATAAACTTATGTGATGAAATATATTGTTGTCCAAGTATATCTGGTATTTGTAGTCAATGTTTGCCACTTTTATTGCATTCAAAATTAAGTATCATTTGACAGACTTAGTGGTATTTTCTAGTCATACATGTTTTAGTGTGTACAATTCTAACACTGATATTAATGGGCATTGTTTGACATAACGTGTTGATTTTACATGAGTTAGTGATGTTGCTTCAGGAAATCAGCCTGATTCTAATTACCTTAGCAGAAGGTACATTGAAAGGATATGAGCATTTTACAGAATCAGAGAAGCAAAATAGTCTATATTAGGAAGAACAGTAATCTGGAAAAATATCATGATCTAGGAAAAGACGATAGGAACATTTTTTTAGGATGCTTCTCTCAGAATGAATCACTTTCAACTGTTTTTAGTCACTATGTCATTCAACTCAAACTTCAAATATCAGGGAGTGAAGCAGAAACAAAAAACAAAAAACAAAAGAATGCATTCACTACAGAATGCAGAAACAATATGGATTTGTCCATTCAAAATTTGACAGGTGGAAATTTCCTTTAATAGACGTCATATTTGTCCACTGCTGAAAGGGTAACTGTTTCTACTCATTCCCAAACTATAGGCCGAGCTCCAACCCAAACTTTAAAATAAATTTTGTCACTAGTTTGGGAGAATATTGAATTTGTTACTCAGCATTCTCAAGATCTGGCAGCTATTCCTGAGCCTCCAACATGCTAACATCCTTTACCTAGCACCTCTATTAATTGCCAATTTATCTTTAATTGATTAGCATGGACTTATTAATTGACTAGAAGGGTCAAAACATTTTCTTTGGCTTTGATTAATAGCACTTCTTCCTACCCCTAACTCTTACCTCTTTGCCCAAATCTTTTTTCCCCTTTTACTAACTCTGGCTTAGAATCCAATTCTAGAGTGCTCACTGGCATATATGTTTTTAAAATCCAGTTCTCACTGGAAAACATTATCTTAGTATATGCAAGCACATGATTGCCCAAGGCTATATTAATCCATTGAAATCTGCCTGGATACATGTATTTTTTTTTCCCTTACCAGTATAGTTGTGATACTTCTAAAATTATTTAACTTACTTTCTTAAATTATTAAATTTTTATTGAGCGTCTCTACATGGAAAAAACCTGATAGTAATGAACAGGATAAATTCAAACTTTTAATTACTAGTAGTCTTATGGGAGAAATGCCATATTCACAAAACACGGGACATTCAAAAGTACAAAATTATACATGGTTTAGTGTCAAAATTAAAGTTACAGAAACAAATACTATAGAAGTTGAGAAAAGAGAGAATGGTATATGAACATACTCAGATAAGGAGGGAAGAGATGAGGTTTGAGCCTGAAGCAGAAGTGAGAATAGAAGTTGGATAAATTGGTTGCAAAGAGTAGGTTGGAGGGTAATCTGAACAAATATTTACTTAAAGAATTCATTTGATTTTTTCAGAGGACAATGCTGAAACTGGCTAGAGCCAAGAGCTGAATCCCTGAAGGAACAATTAGGGGATAAATTTGAAAAATGGAAGTTACATCAGATTATGAAGGCTATGACCTTTAAATGTTTTCTACAATCTGTAATCTACAGTAGCCATTGTATGACTTTGAGTAAGGGAAAATTGTACTGTACTATGAAACTCTGTTTTTGAAAAGTTTGGCAGTGGAGAGTAGAGGGATAAAGAAACCCAAGCAAGTATGTTTTTATTTTGTTTTGTTTTGTTTGGCAATATTGAAGAGACCTATGCAAGTTTTAATAGTGTTTTCTATATTATTAAAAAAAAAAACTGAATTGGTGAAGAATATATAGAAAATCAGAAAGAAAAAAACCTAAAAGCAATTAAAATCTTAGAACACAGAGATAGGTCTTTTTAATATTCTAGCACATTCCTCCCAGTTTTTGAATTACAAAATTATAATTTTATTTATATAGAGTTTTATTCATTACTATTACATCATGAGCATCTTTCTAATTTTATTATGGCTTTGAGATATTCAATCCCTTTATCTGGAACTGTCCAATTTCTTTAAGAATATAAAACTTTTATCAATATCTGGGAGTCTCCTTACTGCACAAGTTCATCCAAAATTCTGGTTTCCTTCACATTTTTTTTGTATTTGCAGTATTTTAAAACCAGAGTGCAATTTTGCAGTTTACCAGTAACTACTTTAATTCAACAGGACCATATAATTGTACACTTTAAGGGGTGAATTTTTTGGCATGTGAATTATGTGTATTATTTTTCAATAATTCTGTTACAAAAAATTCAATGTTCTTTCTTCCTGTTTCAAATCTATTTCTGCTACAGGAATCAATTTATGTTAAATGAAATATTTACAAATAAAAAATTCTATGAAAAATTTCAGTTGCATGGGGCACTTAAAGTTTGAGCTTTCTTAGGTGTATATCTTTTTATTTTTCAATTAAAAAGGAAGAGTAATGTTTTCTGAAAATATTTCCTCTTGGGATTGTGGAATTTACATGTTTACACTCATAAAATTACATGCACTAAAGTAGGTATCAGAGGAGAACAATCTAGTTATATGCTGTATAACTGAAGATCATTTAATCTTTTGAACTTCAGCTCTTTAAACAGAAAAAAAAAATGAATGACTTTCCTTATAAAACATTCCCTGGTTCTTATTAGTTCTGTATTTCAGGTTTAGATTGCTTGAGACTTACATGCCTGAAAGAATGATGAGAAATACTTTGTTAAAGTCTAAAACACTAAAAAAAAAAAAAAAAAAAACAAAAAAGAACAAAAAGTCAGTTTTTAATGACTGCTAGACAACAAAATAGAGTATACAAACTCTCTAGATAATAGTTATAGAATAATTTTCTAAATTTATTTAATATCTTCTGCTGTTACTCGAAATCTTATAATTTATAACTAGAAACAACATTTGAAGTTCATTTAAGAGTTGGATGGTCAATTTCTTTCCTACAGAAAAATTACTTTTTTAATTCCTCAAAGACTTTGAGGTCACAGGGAACAAAGAAAGTACTGAAAGAGGAAATATCTCCCTTGGACCTTCAAAGGGAAGAACTGAGACCAGATGACACCTCTGATCTGCCTTCTCATTCTTTAAAAACAGTGGAATGTTTGATTTTTAAGAGATCTTAGGGAGTATCTAATCAATGCTTTTGTTTTGGAGATGAGATTACTAAAGTCTAGAAATTGTAGAGTACAGAAACCTCGGGCTTTCACGTCAGCCATTAAACTCTCCACTATACCATGCTGTTTAAGATCCTGATTTAGAATTAATTTTAATGGAATGATCCATGACATGGATTAATTTTCAAACTTTAATCCTCATAAAAGGAATGCATGCTCTTGCAAAGCTATTAAAAGAATGTAAGTTTTCAAAAACGTTTTACTAAGTTTTGGATAAACTGAGACTATATCAGGTCTATGGACACCTGTTCCCTTCTCACACATTGTGTGTGTGTGTAATTGTTGGGTGGTCCTTGCCGTCTAATGTCATAATACCCAGGACAAATGTGAACATCAGGGCACTTTCCTGATATGTCAATGTCATCTTCGATGACAGGTAGCCAAATACCAACTATTTGCTATTATTAAGATTTTATAAAGCTGAAAATCAAGATTTTCCAACTTTATTTTCAAGATAATGGCTACATGGCAATATCTTAAAATGTTTCAAATTGTAGTTGGTTGTTTTCTGCTGTATTTTATTGATATTCAGACTACATGGTAATATTTATAAATTATATATACATATATATTTGAAGGTATAAGCACACTATTTAAAATTATTGAAATAACCATTATATAAATATAAATATATAAAAATATATCTATAAACACATATGAATATATGAATGATACTAGTAATATTGGTATTATGAACTAGCATTTAGGATATTTTTTATTTGGATTTCTAAGTTAACATAGAGAGATTTAATTTTCCTGGAAGAATTTATTTGTTTGACTATGGCATGAAACTACTAAAATTATTCTGATGACTTAACAAAAATTACTAATTGCCACTAATTAAAAGTATGGAAGTCATACCTCTTTATAATCCCTTTAGTAACTTTTTTTTTTGTTTAATTCCTCCCACCCCCGATGGCGTGTTGTTTTTGCTCATTGTTTGCCCTCGTTGTTTACTCATTGTTTTTGCTCGTTGTCTGTTTGTTTTTTCTTTAGGAGGCACTGGGAACTGAACCCAGGACCTCTCTTAAGTAACCATTAAATAACTTGAAATTTTTTTTTATTAATTCAGAAATGTTAAACATGTGAAAATATATTAAAAACAAAACAAAACATGTGGTTACTACATTCAATTTTGTTTTGATTTAATGCCTGTAAATTTCTCTTTTCTAAAACTAATTATTTTTATCATTGACTCTCCTCTTCTCTACCTTTTCTTGTCCCATCTCCATTTTTTTTTGCCATAACACTACCTTTATATTTATTATAATTAGTCCTTCTCTTGTAACTAGAATCATTTTCCATGCTTCACATATTGTTTTAGTTTCTTAGCAAATGAAATAAATTGCATGCAATGAGTTGGCTTAAACAATGGGAATTTATTAGCTCATGGTTTTGAGGCTAGGAGAAGCCCAACATCAAGTCATCATCAAGGAAATGCTTTATCTCAGAAGACTGGCATTCTGGGGCTTGCTACTTATGGTTCTTGGTCCTTGGCTTTTTTATACATGGCAATGCACATGGCAACTTCTCCTGGCTCCTCCATTCACTTTGAGGTTCCATTGACATTCAGCTTCTGGCTGCTCCTTCTGGCTTTGTTTTTCTCTCTCCATGGTCTTCCCTATAAGGCCTTCAGTGATAAGATTAAGATCCATTCTGATTCAGTTGGCCCACACCCTAACATCAAGAAGTTCTATTTACAATGGGTTCACACCCACAAGAGTGGATTAAGTTTAAGAAGATATTTTTTGGGGTTACATAGCGCCAACCCACCACACAAATCTATGAAATGATTCTGAAAATTGAAAATACATAGAGTTTAGATTATTATAGTCATAAAATATTATTTATATCAGAACTATGTTTATTTGGCCCACTTAAAAGGAAATATAATCTGTTGATTGCTCTAAATCATATGACATTTTAGTTTAGTTCATATTGGCCCATGATCCCTTTTTCCCCTGGAATTTCTAATTGTCTTCCTTTCTCTAGGTATAAAAAGATGTATGTAGCTTCACCTTACCAATGTGAACACAGAGCTCCTTAATTATACCGGTTGCTAATTGGAAGGTACTTTCTTCTGAGGATATACATCTTAAAATCTCAGACTTTCAGCTTTAATATTGATGGGACTTTCACTTTATAGTATGTTGCAAATTACATACTAGGGAGTCAGGAAATATTATCTGAAGTGAGAGATCAAGAAATAGAACTTTAGGGGGAGTGGATGTAGCTCATTGGTTGAGCACCTGCTTCCCATGTACGAGGTCCTGGGTTCAATCCCTGGTACCTCCTAAAAGAAAGAAAGAAAAAAAAGAAATCGAACTTTATATACATTATTTAAGGTTATATATACTAAAAAGTTGAAAAGTAAGAAATTATCTACATACATTTTGTAAGAGAAGTGATGGAGTTGTGAAAGGTAATAAAATACATTTTTTAATGGTGGTGAAACTATTGATAATATCTAAATAGATTTTTTTAAAGGAAAGATATAAGCATACTATTCCAAATTATTGAAATGATCACAAAGAAGAAAAAACTAGAAATGGTTAACCATGGTTTTGTCTGGAAAAAGGGTGTGAGGTTATGGAAAAGTCACTTTTACTTTTCATTGTCTCAGCAACTATATTTTTGATACTTAGTTACCTTATGTCTCTTTTACAAGAGACATAATAGCAATAAAAGATAACCACTTTGGAAAGAAAAAGGTAATCTTTGTCTTGCCAGGAAATAAAAGTATCTGAAACTAGTTATTATTAAACTACAGATTTCAGGATAACTCCTTTTAAATGCTAGTCCATCTTACTTCATATTAAAAAAATGTTTATTGAGGACCACGTTCATGACAGGATCTGTATTTGTTGTCGAAGATACTGCAGAGAACAAGACAAAAGTGTTCCGTTCTCTCATAGATACCACTATCTAAAGCAGTGTACAGATAAATAAAGAAGCATAAAGACTACATTGGGCGAGAACAGAGGGCTATAAAATACAACAGTGGGAAAATTAACCCAGATTTGAGATAGCAGGGAAGCCTTTACAGGAAGAGGCATCTAAGCTGAAGGCTGTGTGGAAAGGCAGAAGGTACTCAAAATGGTACCTCTCACCTAACTCCGTCTTTACCTCAATTCACTTTCCCTTACATTTATCTTCTCATTTTTCAAAAGAGTATCAGAAAAAAAATATTTATCTTTTCCTGCAGAAAATGAAACCAAACCAAACCAAGCACACACACACACACACATACAAGCAAAGAAACACACCCACAAATGCCTTCAAATTTTACTTGGGACACCAATCCTCCTTACTATCCTGAAGCATCAGATTAAGATCCCTTATAGCTCAGAATAATGAAGAGGTTATGGTGTTGCACTCATATTTTATTATGTAATTTTCGATATGAACAATACCATCGACCCTAATAATGCTGTTTAACAAACTCCCACAAAATCTCAGCAATTTATGACATTGAATATCTATTTAGAAGTTTATCCAGACAGCTGAGAGTCAGCTGATCTAAGTTGGGCACAGCTGCTTGTCTCGGCTAATCTCAGCTGGCCTTGCTCAAGTGCTTTGGGGGTCAGCTGGAACTCAGATGCTCTAGATCTGGCTCCATGAGACAGGTTTAGCATGGCTCCATCTGTCTCTGTTGCTACTCCTGGGACCAGCAGACTAGCTCAGGCATATTCTTTTTAAGGTGATAGCAGGGACATAAGAAGGAGTGATGAAACATGCAAGGGCTCTTAAAGTCTACCCCGGAGCTGGCATACCACTAATTCTGCCTTAATTTAATGGTCAAAGCAAGTCTTATAATGATGCCTGAAGTCAAGAAACAGGAGTATATACTCTGCCCCTTCAGTCGAAGAATCTGTAAAGTCACAAAACAAAGAGTGTAGATATAAGGAGGAGTGAAGAACAGAGGCAACTGAAGCAAGTACACAAATACTGAAACACAAATTAATTGTAAGAATGTCCTATAAAAATTTTCCATTATACCTAGTGCATAGCTTTTTTGAAAAAACAAAAACAATCATCAAAATATTTTCGAAAGCCTTTGCTTTCCTTGTAGTCCTTAGCATGTGCTAAATTGCTACTGGGTTACCTTCCCTGTGACCCTTAGAAGATTTAACTTTCAACTGGATTTATAGTTAAATACTCCAATAGCCATAAATATAACAAAACAGCTGAAAGAATAATACTGATCACTATATTATATATTTACTAAAATGAAGAGTATTTATTGATGCTTAACCAGAAGATTTTAGTGATATGACATTCTATCAATTCTTGTCTATAAATAAAATGTGATAATACTTACTAGTGAGTGATTTTGAAAAAAATAAGTTAAGCCACCTAAGAGAATTTCTGGTAGATAATAGATATTCAGTAAATGTTTGCTGTGATTGTATTTTTGATCTTTAGTTCTGTGGGATCTAGAGTGACTTATTTAGGCTCTAGTAGCTTTAGTTTTCTGATCTGTAAATTTGAGAAAATAATAATGACTATCTTATGGAGTGTTATGAGGATTACATTAATATGTCTGGTGCATACTAAGAACTAAATAAATGCTAGTTGTGTTGTTATTATTACCATTATTATTATGGAAGTAGCTTTAGAACAATATGTGGTACACATATGATAAGCAAGAATTAGCAATTTCATGGATTATAAATTCTTAATAACTCTCATACATAATGTTAAATACCTTTGAGAAAATGAATAAAATATATAAAATTTTAATCTTTTTATTATTTAAAATGAGTTATTCAACATCAGTTACATGTTTACCCATGCCAGAGAGAAAATTGCTTAATAAAAAGAAAAGTTAGTATATGGTCTCTAAATTTTACATGCTTGCAAATTGTGATGTAGATAAAACAGATGTGTATGAAACATTTAAGAAGGCATGCAATTTGTTCTAAAATGGTACTTTATTTAAAATGTTAGCTAGAAATTGATGAGTGAAGAAGATAAATAGTCAGGGAAGGTGCTAGAAGGTGATTGAACAGAATTGTAGATCTGAATTTGGATATAGTCCTCAGAAAGAACATTCCAGATGGGGAAAATAGTGGGTTTCAGTTCAAGAGGGGAGTGAGGTGACCACATTGCAACTGTTTAGGTTGTGATAGTAGATGAATTTAGAAGGCCAGATTCAGAAAAACTTGGAATACTAAGAGTTTGAATATCATATTTTAACTCAAAAGCTATTTGTAAGTCAATTTATTTTTGAGTTTTAAAAATATTTTGATCATTCTTTAAATTCATAAACTAATATATATAAAAATTAAGGTAATGTAGGATTCAATAGCTTTATCATACTTTCATATATGCTAGTATAAACTGTGGAGAACTTTTAACATAATGGGGTTTCGAGATAATAACTTTCCATTGAAATCAGCCATTGATTTTCCCTTTGATGACCAGTTGGGCTCCTCATGACATCAGAAATGCCAAGTAGATGGCTAAATTTGGCATTTAAATTTCACAATTGTAACTAAGATGATTTTTTCATATCTCCATCATGATTATAAAAGAAAATGAAACAGGGGAAAAGGACAACTCTTTGGGACACATAAGTGAACCAAACAGAACTACTGATTCAGAAAGCCTGAACTGGTGGTGGTGAAGACAATAAACTGGAATAAAGAAAGACAATTCTGAGTATAGGGATTTGGAAAGACCAAGTGAAAGGACCTGCTAGAAGGTTGTTTAGTGAGTTTGGTTAACATCTGTGAAATTTAAGAGCTAGCATTTATCAAGTTATTTCTAAAATTCTGAACAATTTAAATTAAATAATTCATCCTACATGTGCTTCTTGCTTGTACACTGTATGCCTAGGCCTTTGATGGACAATGCATGGATTGTCTCAGACCTCAAGAAGCATGTTTAGGATTTGTGAGTGAAGTAACGAACACAAAATGCTTTAAGTGCCATGGTGACTCCTAGAAGAAAGAGATCAGTGTGATCAGAATAATCATAAACAATTTCTGAAGAGAGGAGAACTTGATATAGATCTTAAATATTTGCATTATAAATGCATGGGATAGAAAGGAAAGGGCATTCATGATGAAAGAAAAAACATAAGAAACACAGAAATGTAGGGTTGGTTAGCATGTCTAAAGTTAAGAGGCATAAACATACTGAATGAGTTTTGGAATCAGAAAATGGAGATACTGAAAACAAGTTAAAAAAAAAAGTGGTCTCACAGAGGTGGGCAGAATATTTGAAGGAGAGAGAATTGGATGGCAGGGAGAAAATTAATTAGGAGAACATTTATACCAACTGAGTATAAGAGAAATTATAGAACACAGAAGATGAGAGAAACAGAATGATATTTTGAAGGAACAAAGGGGAAGAAATCATTAAAGTCCAAAAGACAAAACAATCTTACCAACATGAAGAGAAAACTGATGATTGGAAGATGGAGTAGACCTGGGAAAGGTGAAAGTGAAGTTCAAAGAGAATGTGTTATGTTGGAAGTAACTGCTGGTCATCTAAATAGATGAAAAACCATTGGAAATCAGGGCTTAAAGTAGAGATGAGTGGCCAATGCTGGAATTAGAGATTCTAAACCAACTGAATAAGACTGAATAGCCAACACCATAAAACCAGTTTTGTTTATTTTTTACATGGGTATTTTGATATTCAATTTTAGATAATTAAAACCCTAATAATCAGGGCACATTAAGTAAATAGTACATTTAAAAAAATTAAAACAGGTATTCCATATTATTACATTATTTTGGGATATGCGTACAAGAAGTCACTGGGAAAGAAAACAATTCTCAAATGTCAAACTCAAACATAACTGATATAAACTCAAATAAAGCTGATATAGAAATCTAGTTATTAAAAGAGCTAATGTTTATATAGCTAGAGTTCTAAGTCCCTTGTACATATTTATTCGTTAAATCTTCACAATAACTCTGAGACATAGGTGTTATCTATATGTATAGATATGAAAACAGAAGCATAAGGAGTTTAAGTGACTTGCCCAAAGTGACACAGTTATTTAGTGGAAGAACAGGGATTTAAACCTAAGCAGTCTGAAATGATTTTTTTGTCTTAACATCTCTGTTATACTTTTTCTGGAACAATGATTAACTGTGAAATTTTCTGAATTTCAAAAAATAACAAGTCTAATCTTAAAGGATTTCAGTTATACAAGCTTCAGATCATACCAAAAACTATTACACCTTCAACTATACCTTCATATTATACCTTCAACTATGCAGAAATTAGCACATCCAAATGATCATTAAATAAAATAAGATTTTGCAATCAAATCCTATTTTAAGTTATTTTATAAAGAAGGCTTTCTTAACATCAAATAATTCCTACCAATACTGTATGATGAGTTAGTTTTTCAGAGAAACTAGTTTTATATTTATTATTTCATGTTATAAACGTAGATGACATAGACAATAACATGGAACCTGCCTAACTTAACAACAGCAAAATAAAACCCTGTGATGGAACCTAGAATTAAAATCATCTGTTAATATTAATGTTTCCAGATTGGTTTTGAGCAAGAGTTTTAGCTATTTTTCCACGTTTGTTTTTAAAATTTCCAGAGTAACTACATTCTATTCCATTTATTTCTAATGTTAACACCATTCATTGAAAAAGGAAATAAGAGGTCTATGAAGATCATTTCAACCCATTGTTTTGTAAGTTCCTTAATCATAGAGGGCTGTTTTGTCTCAGAACAACTCCAGTGTGCTGTTTGCAATTATGGAGGCATCTCAGTGGAATTACAAACACCAAGAAAGGAAAAGCTCTGTGATCTGGCTGTGATTGAGAAAGATAGGCCATTTCAATGAAACTTCAGTACAAACTAGGAATAGTCTGAGTTTTGAGCTAACAATGAAAATGTAGAGAAAGAGGGTAGTTGCTCAATCTTGAAATAAAACTCTTCTTAAAAAGTACAGATTTCAAGCATTTTTATAAAGAAGGCTTTCTTAACATCAAATAACTCCTACCAATACTGTTTTGATGAGTTGTGTAAATGATTCAGACCACATTAATTAAATTTCCTTTGAAAAACTCAATGGTTTAAATAACAAAGGGAGGTCTGATTGGTCTAAATCATTTTGGGTTTTCTTGACCCCAAAGCATTCAAACATCAAACTGAGCTATTGGTCTAGTGATGCTACCTAATGTGAAACCTTAGGAACATATTTCTGTTTTTTTTTTTTTTTTAAACAAAACAATTATTTTGGAATCAGTTATTATTAATTGATATAAGACAAAGTGAAACAAACATTTTTTCCCTAATATTTTTTATAAAATCCCATGCTAATGTTATCTGGTTATCAACATAACTGGTTTCCTTTTGCATGCATTAAACTCTGTTTTTCAATTAGAATGTGCTTGCTTTTCCAGAATTTGGTTAGAGTCAAGGGTGATGAGATCCATGGGGAAGTGTGCAGGTGGAGAACCAGGAAATTATACCCTTGAGAAGCTCTGAAGTTTTTAATCATTGAGAGCTGACCCATAATGACTGATGAAAACATGCTGCTCCTCACTCGTGACTTGCAGATGGTAGAACTAGTTCAAACTAATTTTAACTTCTTTCTTCTCTAAAATATAAAACATACATGTATATATATGTATATATATATATATATATATATATATGGATATAGGATTTAAACAGTTAGTGAAAATCTTATTTCTATTATTCATGACAAACAGGATACTTAGGTTTTGATTATTTTCCATGCAAAGAATTATCCTACAAAAACCTTTCAACACGAAGATCAAATCAAAAGCTTCTGTTCTCTTCCTTACCACCCTTTCAACATGCACACACACACATACACACATTTTCCTTGATACTTTTGACAATGTTCAAAAGCATGGTAATTGTTACAACTATTTTCTTTCATATGTAATATAATAAATACACATAATATTTATTTACAATGTATATACCTGTCTATATACATGTATATGACTGAGAAGAGATATCAAATAAATAATAAAACACAGAATTATGAATCATAAATGGCATTTAGTCTGTTATCTTATTATGATTTGTAAGGTGCTTTGAGCATATAGCTGATGATAGAAGTGACACAGACCTGGCAAGCTGAGAAAAGTCAGAGATATCTTTCCTATATTTCCCCCACACTCTGTAATCTATGCTTACATAATTCATTTTTGTTTGAGAGGGGCAGTAACTCCCTCTCCCCCCTGTGTTTTTTCCATTGGTTGAGAAAAATTCTTAAGGTATTTTTAATTGACAAGGGCATTTAACTCAGTTGAATTTAAAACTGTATTATCCTGTTAACAGTGAGATGGCTAAAATAATGTTTAAATATAGATTCTATTCATAACATTTTAATTTTTACTTCATTATTAAATAGAGTGCTTCATATTAGTAAATGTGATTTTATTTGGTTTACCTTCTACAATAAAGAATTAACCTCTCTGTTGAAAACTTATGAATATAGATTCCAAATCTTATTAATATATTCAATCATTTGTAGAAAATATTTCTTAAATGATTTATCTTAAAAACATTTGGGTACAGGTTATTATAAAGCAAGTTAGCATTGTAATTAGGGAAAATTTGGGACTATTCTATTTTGTGAGGATCACATAAATATAGTTGTTATATAACTTGATACTTTAACATTTTGTTTTAAAAAATAGCAATTTATAGAAAATGCATGCATTGATACAGTTATGTCATTCAATTAAAATTATTTCTGATATATTAAAATTCATATTATTATTAAAGTAAGTGATTTAAATAATTCTCTTCATATATATATTTATATGTGTATGTCAGTACATACATCTATATTCTCATTACACTTAGGACATTCACAGGTAAAAGAAAAGTCCCATGAAACTAAATTATAATTTTCTGAGAGTAAAATTATATTACAAAGGGGAAATGCAAGCTTTACTCACAAATTAAATATAGATATTTAAAAAGAATATAGACAGAAATACCCCAATATCATTTGCAAGTTGATCATCTTACAAATTACCATTTGGAGATACGTTTGTAAAATTATAAATATGTTAGTTTTACTAAATAGATTAGAAAAATAAATCCCTTTTAGCCACCTCACTTTATAGTTTTCAATATTTCAAACCAAGGTGTTACATACCTAGTGGTTTTAACATACTTTTCATATAAGCCAAAATGTCTCATAGTCATTGTGTCTTTAAAGATGTAAAGTTACTTTCTCTTAGGAAATACAAATGATCACACAATATATCATCTGAATCATAGAGGTATATCTGTTTCATTTATGTCCCCCCTCTGTTCTTTCATTTATTTATATCTGGACATATTTCATTTCAAATCTGCACCTTTTTTTTTTTCTTATTTTCTGCTCCAGTAAATTGTACTCTCTCTAGGCTCAATATAGCACTGTGGGTGTAGGAAGAGGTTTCCTAAATTGATAGTTTGATAGTCTTGATTATGTTCTTAGAAGCTAATGACCCAGATTTATCCAACACATATCAACTTTTCCTTATTTCCCATTTAATTTATCTGGCACATCTAGGGCCTGTTGATCAACCAGATAAAATGATCTTGATATTAACAGTCAGAGCATCTTTGGGGTAGCTATTAATTATCCCTAAATGATATTGTGCATGTACCAGATTCTGGTGAATGTTCCCAAGACACAGTTCTAATCAGAAATATAATACAACTGTTTAAATTACTGTTGTAACAAAAGTTTTCATTATTTTCTTGGCCTCATTTATTTACTGTTTCCTTCAGCACAACCCTTGGTTTCACAAAATAACTGTCTTTAACTAACTTTCTGATGTCTTTGCCATTAAACTACATGGAAAACTTTGCAAAATATGTGCAAACTTCTCATTAACAGTATTCTGTAGAAAGGGAAATCTCCAATTTATTCTCTTGTATTTTCAGTGTAAAAGAGCAGTTCTGTGATGTTTAAATAGAGGAGTAAATGCAGTGCTTTTCAATCCCTGTAGTTTTTGAAACTTGAAGGAACTGGCAATTTATGATCGTTGCTGAAAACTTTTGATTGAATTATGTTGATAAGGAAATATATCCTTTACGTAGAGGCATTGTGAAAGTGGAATTCACTTTGAAATTGCTGGGTTTTTTTTTTAAATCATATTAAAAATAGCAGCTAACTCAGAACCTTGAGTCTAGAAGCACCTCAGTTATAACCAGATCTTTATGGTGTGGACAGATGAGATGCAGAATCACAAAATTCAGTGTGTTTGCCTGAAGCTCTAATAATATTGAGTTATCCTCACTTCCCAAACAATCTGGATTGTTTTAACTTCTTGTATCTGGTCTTTCCATGCCACAGCAGACCACTGTGTAGGCCAATAACCCAGCGTCCATAGCCAATTCATTTGTTTAGAGTCCCATCTGGTTATAAAAACCTTTCTTATTTCTTGGAGATAGACCAGAACAATGGGTCTAATTTACATTGGTCAGGTGGCACAAGCCCCTCTTCATTTGCATAGTTTCCACAAGCTGCAATCGATTAATGTTTGTTTATTTTGCAACAGTCTTGTAAGGGCAACACATGCCCTCATTATCACATGGCTTGATTTCCATACTACTTCCTAACAGGAATCTCACCAGAGCTTCTCCATTGCTACCAGCTAGTGTGGAATGCAGCAGCACAACCCTTCAGTGGGGTGAGTAACCAAGATCAGATTTCCAGTCTTTCCTCCCTGGTTTGGTTTAGGCCTGTGTGGTGGATTGACTCTCATTCGGCTTTGCAGATTTTTAATGAGTAGCAAACACTGTTTTGGAGTGGCACAGCTGAGGAGCAGGGGACTGGTAGAAGATGTTTTGGCAGAAATGGCAGCAGGATCAGGCATAACAGCTGGTAAGAGTCCACTTACTGTGAAAAAAGAGTGTCTACTATCTGGAAAACTCATCACTTTTTTGATGTAGCTTCAGTTAACAGCTGTGATTTGAAATTACAAATTACTCATTCTGTAGTTATTTCTTCTAAGAATCTAAAAGATTACTGTTCAGTAATATACATATTAGTATCTGCTTGACATCTCTACTGCTTTTTTGTTTTTATCACATTATCATTAAGGTAAACTATTTATTCATCCATTTCTTTGCTCTTATTTCATACTGAATATTTGTTGAGGACTTATAATTTCCCTTCGGATGATAGAAAATGTAATTGAATACTGCTCCTATCTTTCAACTATTTACAGTCTTGCAAGTCGGAGAAACATCTGTAAATAACTATGTATGGGAATTTAGATGAGGATGGAAATTTTTCTTACTGAGAAGAATTAGGAAGAGCTTTAAGATTGATATAGCAACTTAGTTTAGCCTTTGAATGATGAGTATAATTCAGAAATACAAACATAGGAAAATACATCTCAATTGGGGAAAACAACCTGAGCAAAATCAAATGATACATACTAAAGGTAGCTAATTCTTTAATTTTACTAGAATGTCTGAGGTGAATATTGGGACATAAGATCAGAGGGTGGATTAGAGATATATCTTGGTGAACCTTAAATGTTAGTTGAAAAAAAATTTAGGTTTATTTTAGACAATAAGAAGTCATCAAAGACTATCAATCAGAGAGATTTACATAATTGTGGCTGTGATTTAGGAAGCTTAATCTTGTAGAGAAGTGTAGACTATTCAATAATTATTTATTAATATGGTTATATGATTCTGTTTGCAACTGCACATATTTATCTTGACCTTTACATCTCTGGACACATTATATAATGAAGCCATTTAAAAAATCTGATCCCACTAAATAGCAATTTAAATTAATATGGACAAATAGACTTTGAAATACATATATTTCCTAAATTTATATAAAATTTTTGCAAAAAATAGAGAAGACATAATGTGGTAGAATATTAATGAGGAATTAAGAACAAATGTTCTAGTATAATTTCTGCCACCAAATAGCAGGCTTTAGTTCTTTTGTTTGGAAATTATACACACACACATACACAACTTATCTCATCCCAAGTTTGTTTTAGTACAATATTTCAGAGCAATAGTTAAGCTTTGTAAAAGAAGAGAGATTTTAAGCATTTTCAAGTCCCATAGAAATAACCAATTATTCATAGATTAAGGATATGCCACTTAGAAATCATTTTTATCTCTATCTGCCAAAGCCTAAGAGAATCAGCCAGGTAAAACTTTGTTAATCCATATCCAGTTAGCAGTTCTTCAAAGTAAATCACTGCATTTGTTTAAGGAATTAACTTAATTCACAATTGCCATTTGCAGGCTGGACCTCCTTTGCTAGTCCATGTTAGTGTCATTTTATGGTTTTCTCTTAAAGCAAAGGCAACATTACAGATACATAAAATACTCAAAGAGTTGGAAAAAAAAATACCACAAAGTCACCAAGTGGATTTTAGACAGACAGGACTTTAGGCTTACATTTGTATGAAAAAAGAATTGATCAAGACATACCATGATTCCTATCCTGGCATTCTACTTGAGAACTTATGCATTTAACTGTGATTCAGCAAAGAAGATGCAATCTATTAAATCATGTTTTCCTCTTACAATGTTAACAACAAAAAGAAACGTGTGTAAAGTGGTGGAGTTGGAAGTTTTACAGATCACTTGCTCTACTAGAAAAATGAATGATCTGGGAAAAGAAATTGGAATTAACTAAGTGGTAATCCTGGAACCATATTGGACATTTAGAACAACTACATGAGAGCCAAGAGGTTGCCAAGTGTTCAACTTTTATAAGTGAAAGTATGAACCAATGACAAGCCAACATTCCTCAGCCCTATGACAGTGGCCATAGAAATAGCAGTGGTTGTGGATTCCAGAGCAGCTGGCTGGGGCCACAGCAGGCAGAGGAATCTCATACTCTAAGAGTTGGGGTTGAGGGTCAAGAGGGATCTGGTTGGACCCTTGAGGGAACAGACAGACACTGGCCTCTGGCAGTTCCAGCATCCCAACAGGATTCATTGGGAGGTAAAGAGTTAGCATACCTCTTTTGGCTATTTCTCTTTCCTATTGTGTGTGGGCTTTCTTGATCTGGCAGATCCCTGAGGACCCAGCACAGTGATAGCCTGGTTTTTGGCCCTCTCAGCATCAGCATCAGCAGTTTCTGGCCTCATACATAAAGAGCCAGTATACTATATTTAGTTGGATTTCTTCTTTCTCTTTTTGTGTTTTTGGTATGGTAGATACTTGAGGGCCCAGTGTAGGTGCTAACATTGACCACTGAATTCAGCCCTCTCAGTTCCTTCTGGCTTCACATTCACCTATAATGAAAGATTTGGAGAGTCGGTATACCTTCTTTTCTTTCTTTTTTCTTCCAAGGGCTGTTTTATCTGTTAATGTGTTTCCTTTTTATGTCTTTTCTCTCTTCCTTTCACTTTATCCTTCTTTTTTTTTTTTTTTTTTTTGTTCTCCACCTGGTGGATGGAGGAGTGGGAGAGCTAGATTTCCAGAGTGACTACAACCTAATATAAAGTCCAGTTATCAACAAAAAATTACAAAATATGCAAGGACATAATTATGGCCCCATCACAGGAAAAAGGAATTTGATGGAAACTATTCTAAGGAAGCTCAGTCTCTGGAATAACTAATCAAAGATCTTAGATCAATTTTCTTGAATAAGATCTAAAAATTAAAGGAAAACATGGGCAAAGAACTGAGAGAAACCAGGAAAAGAATATATGAACAAAATGATAATTTTATTGATGAGATATAAATTATAAAGAATATCCAAATGGAAATTCTGAGGCTGAAAAGTACAAAAACTGAAATAAAAAAATTAATAGAGTGGTTCAACAGCACACTAAATGAGGCAAACAAAAGGATCAGTGAACTTGAAGATAGCACTATTGGAATTGTCCTGGTTGAGTTGAAGAAAGAAAAATAATATAAAAAATGAATAAAACCTGAGGAACCCATGGGGCATGATCAACTGTATTAATATACATATCATAAAGGTCCAGAAAGATAAAAGAGTTAAAAGGACAGAAAAAAATAGCTGAAGAAATAAGGCTGAAAATTTCTCAAATATGATGAAAGATATGAATATACAAATCCAAGATGCTCAATGAATATCAAGCATAATGAACATATTGCTACATAATAATCAAACTTTTGAGTGCCAAAGATAAAGACAGAATCTTAAAAACAGCAAGAGAGAAGTGACATTAACTTTTGTAAGTAAAAGTATGAACCAGTAACTAGCCACTATTCCTCAGCTCCATGGCAGTGGCCATGGAAACAGCAGTGGCTGTGGATTCCAGCCTTAGAATTCTTAATAAAGACCCTTAATAAGATTAACATATAATCTCTCAATCATTCTCCTGGATAAACACTATGTTAGGGCACAAGAGAAGTCTCAATGAATTTAAAATATTGAAATCATACAATGTAACTTCTCCAACTACTATGGAGTAAAGACAGAAATCAAAAACAGAAGAAAAACTAGAAAATCTGCTGATATGTGGAAATTAAACAACACAGTCTGAAACAACTAATGGGTTAACTAAGAAAGATCTCAAATTAATAACCTAACTTCACATCTTAAGGAACTAGTAAAAGAAGAGAAAAGTAAATGGAAGCTTAACAGCAGAAGGAAGGAAAGAACTAAAAGCAGAGATCAGAGGTAAGATAAATAGACAATAGAAAAGCAAATAAAAGAAATAAAAGTGTTTTTAAAAAAATAATAAAATTGAAAAAAAAACTAGACTGGAAAAGAATAAAAAGAGAAAATATGCAAATAACTAAAATTACCAATAAAATTATATTACTACAGATCTTATAGAAACAAACATGATAATAAGAAAATGCTATGAGCAATTGTACATTGTTTTAGTCTGCTGGACTGCCAAAAGCAATATACCAGGAACGGGTTGGCTTTTACTATGGGGATTTATTAGGTGACAACCTTACAGTTCTGAGGCCACAAAAATGTCCAAATCAAGGCATCATCAAATAATGCTTTCTCCCTGAATACTGGCTGCCAGAGATCCTGGACTCCTCTGTCACATGACAAGGCACTGGGTGGCATTTACTGGTCTCTCCCTTCTCTTCTAGTTTTCATTGTTTCCGCTTCTAGCTTCTGGGGCTTTCTTTCTTCTTCATCTGAATTTCATTCTGTTATGGAACTCCAGTAGAAGGACAAAAGACCCTTAACTGAAGTAAGCTAATCAAATAGCCCTACTTAAAATAGGTTTATACCCACAGGAATAGATTAACTTTAAGAACATGACTTTCTGGGTCCGTATAGCTTCAAACCATCATATACATTAAAAAATTAGATAATCTAGATGAAATGGAAAAAATCTTAGATATACACAAATTAACTAAATTGACTCATTAGAAAGAGAAAACTTTTAAAACCTATAACAAGAACAGAGATTAAATCAGTAATCAAAAACCTTCTACCAAAGAAAAGTCCAGAAGACTTCACAGGTGAATTCTACCAAACATTTAAAGAATTAACACTAATACTTCTCAGACTCTTCCAAATAATACAAAAAAAAGAAACACTTCCTAATTCATTCTAGGAAGCCAGCATTACTTTAATACTAAAGTCCTATAAGGACATCAGAAAGTAAAATTACAGGCAAATTTTTCTTATGAACATAGATGCAAAAATCCTTAAAAATATAGCAGCAAACCAAATCCCAATATAACACAGTTATTCTCATTTATAATTCCCTTAATCATGATTCTTCTACTCCTTTTATTTGAAATTAATTTTTAATTACTTGTTACATATATTTCTCAGAGACTTAAATCTTTGGATTGTTCATATGCTAGCTGAGTTCTGAAACCCAACAGATATAAAGCCAACTCCTACTCTCCAGTCCATAGGGCTTGCCCTGGACAACTGACAAAATTATGATGTTGGACCACCATCATAATTATGATGAAGATACTCAGTTCCAAGGAGTATCTTCAACTACAAGCAAAACAATTTCATTCTCTGCACCATAATATCTACATTCCTTCTCAGCCTGAAGCAATCAGAGTAGACATAAACCCCAAACCATCAAGATAGAGAAATGAGAAAAAAATAAGGGGAGAGTGTAACCACTTGTTTTAATTGAGTAGCTTGTAACATTAATATAAAAATACATTATTAAATTTAAAAAAGATTATATACCATGACCAAGTGGGATTTATCCCAGGAATTTTCATATTGATAAATACAGAAAAATCAATTTAATACACCACATTAATAGAATGGAGGGAAAAAAAAAACATGATGTCTCAATAGACACAGGACATATATTTGACAAAATCCAGCACTCTTTATATAAAACACACACACACAAAAACTAGGAATAGAAGGGAAATTTGTCAAAATGATTAAGGACATTTATGACAAACCCACAGCTAACATGATATTCAATGATGAAAACGTTAGACTTTTTCTCTATGATCAAGAACAAGACAGGAATGTCCACTTTCAGTACTGCTATTCAGTATTGTACTAGAAGTTCTAGCCAGAGTGATTAGGTAAGAACAATAAATAAAAATTATCTAAATACAAAACAGAGTAAAACAATATCTCTATATGCAGATTGCATGATATTATATAGAAAACCCAAAGAAATTCACCAGAACTCTATTAGAGCTAAGAAATTAGTTCATCAAAATGGCAGGGCACAAGATCAGCACACAAAATTCAATTGTGTTCCTAAAAACTAGCAATGAGCAATCAGAAGAAGAAATTAAGAAAACAGTTCCAACTAACTACAATAGCAACTAAAACATCTAGGGATAAATTTAACCAAAGATATAAAAGAATTATACAAATACAAGTTACAAGACACTGATGAAAGATATTAAAGAAGACCTAAGTAAATGCCAAGACATCTCAGGTTTGTGGATTGGAAAAGTCAATATTGTTAAGTAGTCATTATTTTCCCAAGCTAGCTACAGATTCAATGCAATCTCTATCAAAATTCCAGCAGCCTTTTTTGCACAAATGAAAAAACTGATCCTCAAATTCATATAAAACAGAAAGGGGGCCCGAATCTCCAAAATAATTTTGAAAATAACAAATTTGGAGGATTGACATTGCCTGAATTCAAATTATATTGCAATGATACAGTAAACATAACAGTGGGGTAATGGCATAAAGAGACAGACCAATGGAACAGAGCTGAAAGTTTAGAAATACGCCCATACACCTATGGCCAATTGATTTTCAACAAGGGTGCTAAAGGAGAAAGAATAGTCTCTTCAGCAAATAGTTCTTTGAAAATTGGATATCCACATGCAAAATAATGAAGTTAGACTCGTACCACAAACCATATACAAAATAAACTCAAAATGGATCAATGGCATATATATGAGAGAGAAAAGGTATAAAACTCTTAGAAGAAAACATAGGTGCAAATCTTTATGATCAGAGATTCTGCAATGGATTCTTAGATATGCTATCAGAAGTACAAGCAACAAATGAAATTAAAAAAATGAAATTGCATCAAAGGAAATTATGAAGAAGGTGTAAAGGCAACCTACTGGATGGGAGAAAATTGTTGCAAACCATAAATATGATAAGGATTTAATATTCAGAATACCTAAAAAATTTTTACAATGCAACAACAAAAAGTCAATCAGCCCAACAAAAACAAACAAACAAACAAACAAACAAAAAAGGCAATCAGCCCAAATAAAAATTGAGCAAAGATCTTGAAGAGATATTTCTCTAAAGAATATCTACAAATGACCAGTGAAGGACATGAAAAGGTGCTCAGCATCATTAGCTGTTAGAGAAATGCAAATTAATTAATGCAACCCCAACAAAAATTACAAACGAATTTTTTTACAGAATTGGAAGAGCTAATTATGAAATTTATTTGAAAGGAAAAGGGGCCCTGAAAGGCCAAAGACATATTGAAAAGGAGAAACAAAATTGAAGGATTAACATTACCTGACTTTAAAATATACTACAAAGCCATAGTGGTCAAAACTGCATGGTATTGGTTCAAGGATAGACATACTGACCAAGGGAACAGAATTGAGAGTTCTGATATAGATCCTCACACATACGGTCAACTGATATTTGACAAGGCCATCAACCCACTCAACTGGGACAGAATGGCCCCTTCAAAAAATAGTGCCAGGAGAACTGGATATCCGTATGCAAATGAATGAGAGAGGATCACCATCTCATGCCCTATACAAAAATTAACTCAAGATGGATTAAAGATCTAAATATAACAGCCAAGACCATAAAGCTCCTAGAAGATAATGTAGGAAAACATCTATGAGCTCTTGTAGTAGGAAATGGATTCATAAACTTACACCCAAAGTGCTAGCAATGAAAGATAAAATAGATCAATAACCCCCTCAAATTAAAAATTTTTCACTTCAAAGGAGTTTGTCAAGAAAGTGAAAATGCAGCCCATTCAATGGTAGAAAATATTTGATAACCATCTATCCGATAAGGGCCTAATATCCAGCATATATAAAGAAATCTTACATCTCAAAAATAAACAAACAACCCATTTAAAAAATGGACAAGAGATTTGAATAGACACTTCGCCAAAGAAGAAATACAAATGGCTAAAAAGCGCATGAAAAGATGCTCAACATCACTAACTATTATGGAAATGCAATTCAAAACTACAATGAGATACATCTTTTACCTATTAGATTGGGGTTATTAAAAAACAGAGGAATACATGTGTTGGAGAAGATGTGGAAGAAACGAAACACTTATCCACAGCTGGTGGGAATGTAGAATGATGCAGCCATTGTGGAGCCTAACCTATAGTTAGGTTCCTCAGGAAGCTAACTATAGAACTACCATATCATCCAGCAATCACACTTCTGGGTATATACCCAGAAGAACTGAAAGCAGAGAAATGAACAACCAACTTATGCAATTAATAAAATATCTTTAAGAAACACTTTTCTGAATATGTTTTCCACCATGTTTTTCTACTTGGTTGCTGAGTACATGGATGAGCATCCTTAAAAATAGTGTTAGTTCCAGTGTTAGAGTATTTTAAAGGAAAGAAGAGTATTTAAACTATTTGCATACAAAGTTCATGACTTCTGTATTAGACTGAATAATGTACCTCATAATTCAGCCTTGTTCTTAATCTTGATTCAGGTTCCTGAGATTTCAACTCACTTGTAAATAAGACTTTTTAAATACATACTATCAGTTAAGGTGTGGGTTCATTTGTGAATATCAACTTCTAAGATGCTATTTAGGTATAGACAAACTGAATGAAGGTGACCTCTAATACCTTTGACTGAAGCTTTTTAAAGAGAGAAAATTTAGATTTTGTCAGAGGAGCCAGAGTCCAGGTCAGCAGAAAATGGGAGAGTAGACAGGAGATGGAGATCAAGGACATTGCTATATGACCAGTAGCAGAGATGTAAGCCCAGATCCCAAGGATTGTGATAAGCCAGCCCAGAATGCTATAGAAAAGCATAGCCTTCCTGACACCTTGATTTTTGGATTTCTGTCCTCTAAACCCATGAGCCAATAAATTCTTTTTGTTTAAACCAATTCACTGTGTTATATTTGTCAGAGTAGCTTGGCCAAGTAAGAGAATGCTGTAGTTGTAGTGACCAAGGGGTAATAGGAAAAAAAAAAAGATACTAATTTATCTTGTTACATCTTATTTTACTGTTGATAAGATTAGTCTTAAAACATGTACCATTGACCATATATAAAATTCAATGACATCAACATCAGTAACTTTTTTACATTTAAATTGTATTTAAATATTTTTGGTATTTTGATTTAAAATAAACCCTCAACTATTTGACCTGATACAACTACGCTGTTTTTTTCCCCTAAAGTATCTAGAAAAAATACCAAAAAAATCACAATTTTGTAAACTAGACTGGAAAAAAAACTTAATGTGAACATTTAGAAAGAAGTGTTCCTAACTGCAAGGTCCTTTGGATTAGAGCAGTGGTTCTCAATCAAGGGCAATTTTGCTACCACTAACCCCTCCCCCAGGGGATATTTAAAATTTGTGGAGAATTATTGAGTGTCATAACTTGGGGTGAGATATGGCAGGGTGTGCCCCTGGCATCTATTATATAAATGACAGAGTTGTTAAACATCCTACAATTTATAGGACAATCCCAACAGCAGCAAAGAATTATCCAGTCCAAAATATCTGTAGTGCCAATTGGAAAACCTTGGATTAGAGTAAATATGAAAGAAAAACAAAAAACAAAACTGGACTTTCTATACTATTCCTATATTGAGCCTATACTCCTGAAATTAGGTTGAAAAACCCCTGGTCCCCCTCCACTTTTGATTCCCTAAATCATGAATATAAAATCTATATCAATTAGGAGAGATAAAAGTACACTGAGAGTTACAGTGGTAACATGGAAGACAGGGAAGATTCATATCTTTAGTGTGATGATTGAAAATAAATGTCAACTTAGAATTCTTTGCAAAGAAAATATTTCTTTCAAGGAAAAAAATGACTTAAAGACATTTTTGAATAAACAAGATGGAGAAAGTTTAGAATGGACAGTATCCAGTCGAAGGAAGCTCTAAGAGATATATTTAAGATATAGAAAAGTATTCCCAGATGACAGTCTGAGATGCAATGAGAAATAAAGAGAAAAAAAAAAAAAACCTGATAAAATGTAAGTAATCCTAAACAAACCTAGACCATTAAACTAAAAGTAATATTGCTTTAAGGTTAAAATAATTAAACTAAAAGAATACTGCATACACAGAGAGAGAAGAATGGTTGGAATGAAAAATATTCTAAAATTCCTGATTGTTCATAGAAGAGTAAATATACTGATTAAATTTAGACCTTGATAAGTTAAATTATCATTTTTAGTTTATAACTAAACTACTCAAAAAAAAAAAAAAAAAAAAAAGAAAGGAATAGAGTGCATTACTTCTAGAAAGTGGGAATGTCCATTGTCCATATTAATAACAAACACACCTTAAGACAAAGAAAAGCATTTCTAGTGATAAAGAGGGTCAAAATAATGATAAAGTCAATTTACCAGAGAGATATAAACGTTTTAATCACGTATGCAGCAAATAACTGTCTTAAAATAAATAAAGCAAAAATGAGAGCATAAGAAAGAAAAATATACAAATGTATTATCATAGTGGAGGGTTTTTAAGTTATCTTTCTCAAGAACAGATAGATCAATTGGACAAAAATGTCAATAAGAATACAGAAACTATAATTGACACATTTAACAAGTTAGCTCTAAACAACACAAAACTCTTTATTCAATCACTGTAAAATGCATATTATTTTCAACCACAAACTGTACTAAATATTGAAAACATACTGGGTTATAAAGTAAGGATTAACAATCAATATGGCAACCATATATTCTAACCACAAAGCAATTAAACTAAAAACAAATAACAAAATTACATAAATGAAAACAAGTAGAAACGAGTTATGTTTAGAAATAGGCTTTAAAACAATTCAGAGATGAAAGAAAATCATATAGGAAATTAAAAATGTTTAGAATGAAATAATAATGAAAAGTCTTCATTTAAAATTTTGTGGTACACAGGTGAAGTAGCACTAAGAAAATATATAGGTAGTATGAATTTTTATAATAGAGTGAAATAAAAGCTTAAATTTAATATGCTGTGTAACCATCTTATGAAAGTAGGGACAGATAAACCATCGAATTTCCTCACCTTAAATAAATTAGTAGGGAAGAAATTGTGAAAATAAAACAAATAATTGAAACATATTAATGAATATTAATATACAATAAAAAAGGATAAAAGAGGCTAATGTAGATGCTTGGAAAAAACTAAACAAATTGACCAACCTCTGGTAAAATTATCAACACATTAAGGTGAAGGCATAAATAAATGATTTTAAAAAAGAAAAAGAGAATATAACTATAGGTGCTGTAGACATTAATAGAGAGTAAGAATCCATATAGTCCGTATTGTTAATGTGTTCAAGTATTCATGGGGCATCGTCATGTTGGGTGGAGATTCACACAATAACTGAAAGAATATCGAATTCCCATCCTGGGGAGCTCTGCCACATTCTCTAATGGGACAGAAAGAATCCCCTGAGTACAGGGGCAGTGACTAGTGAAGGACAATGGATCATTGATGGGCCCTTGATATTGTTGACTGTACTTAAGAAACTTTTCTTTTGAAATTGAAACTTAGCCTAGTATTATAGGTTGCCTAAGAGTTACCTTCTGAGAGCCTCCTTGTTGCTCTTAATTATCTTTAGACCCTTTCTCAGTCTTTCTAAGTTTGGTCTTTGTTTGCCTTGTAATGGAGTCATGTTTGTACATTCCTGTCTTGGATCTTGAGCCTTAAGGGGACAAGATAAATATCATTTTCAATTTTTTTTTGTCTTTTTGCAAAAACTAATCAGGTCTTGGCTATCATATCTGTTCTCAATAAATTTTGTATTGATATAATT
The DNA here is from genome assembly GCA_026826555.1 of Tolypeutes matacus. Classification (NCBI taxonomy): domain Eukaryota; kingdom Metazoa; phylum Chordata; class Mammalia; order Cingulata; family Chlamyphoridae; genus Tolypeutes; species Tolypeutes matacus. Next base: position 8,088,749 of record JAKSZT010053767.1, on the reverse strand, counting down.
AAATTGAATTTTATCCTTCAAAATATATTGATATAATATAAAATTTTATTACCAAGTATACTGTAATATAATTACCATTCCCACATTATAGTCATGATTTTATTTCTGTCTTTCCTTATTCTTATCCATATCTATTTTAAATACACATTTTAGAAATTTGTATTTAGAGAAATTTTAGAAAATACTCTTCCTCACGTGTGCAGTCACAGAGGAATATTACAAAGCAAAACTGTAGGGAATGAAACCATGAAATGGGATATAGTCAAAATGAGAAAATACAATTAAGTTACATTAATTGTGTTTTCCCATACATCACCATATTCTTTCCACTTTGGAATAGTGATGTACATTTGTTCTTGTTCATAGAAGAATATTTTGTATTTGCACTATTAACCACAATCCTTATCCACCTCTGTGTTCACTGTTATACAGTCCCTAGATTATTGTCTTGCTTTCTTTCAATTTACATTTACATCCCTAGACTACCCCTTTCAGCCAAAATCCCATTTATAAACCAGCTGTGTTAGTTATATTCACTATAATGTGTTACCATCAACTCTACCCATGTCCACACTTTTACAGACAAGCTAATTAAAAATTCTACATAAATTAAGCAACAGTACCTCTTCTAAGCCTTCGTCCTATCTCCTAGTAACTTTTACTTTAGGTTTTAACACTATGTGTTTATTCTTAGTATTTAGGTCATATAAGTGAGACCATACAATA
>JAKSZT010053767.1:7960256-8088013 GCA_026826555.1 Tolypeutes matacus | reverse complement strand
TGTGTTTATTCTTAGTATTTAGGTCATATAAGTGAGACCATACAATATTTTTCCTTTTTTGTCTGGCTTATTTCACTCAACATAATGTCTTCAAGGTTCATCCATGTTATCACATGTGTCCCAATATAATTTCTTCTTACAGCAGTATAGTATTCCATTGTGTGCATATACCACATTTTGTTTATCCATTCATTGGTTGGTAGGCACTTCTTATGTTTCCATCTTTTGACAATTGTGAATAATGCTGCTATGGGCATCAGTCTGCACATGTCTGTTCGTGTCACCATTTTCAGTTCTGGATATATTCCTAGCAGTGAGATTGCTGGATAATATGGCAGTTCTATATTTAGCTTCCTGAGGAACAGCCGAACTGTCTTACACAGAGGCTGCACCATTTTACAATTCCACCAATACTGAAGGAATGTTTCTAGTTCTCCACATCCTCTCCAGCACTTACTGTTTTGCAGTTTTGATTTTCATTTTCCTAATAGCTAATGATATTGTACTTGTACTTTTTCTTTTTCACCATTTGTATTTCCTCTTTAGAGAAATGTCTATTTAAATATTTTGACCAATTTTAAATTGAATTGCTAGCACTTTTATTGTTGAGTTTTATGATCTCACGGAAATCAAACCCTTATCATATATGTGGTTTCCAAATATTTTCTCCCATTGAGTGTGGTGCCTTTTCACCTTCTTGACAAAGCCTTTAGAATCAAAAAAGTGTTTAAGGATCTTCAAGATCTTGTAGTAGGTGGTGGTTTCTTGGGCCTTGCACCCAAAGCACGTGCAACAAAAGAAAAGATAGATAAATGGGACCTCCTCAAAATTTAACACTTTTGCACCTCACAGGATTTTGTCAAAAGAGTGAAAAGGCAGCCAACTCAATGGGAAAAAATATTTGGAAATCACATATCTGATAAGGGCTTAATATCCAGGATATATAAGAGGTGTTATAACTCAACAATAAAAAGACAAATGACCCAATTAAAATATGGGCAAAAGACTTGAATAGACTTTTCTCCAAAGAAGAAATACAAATGGCAAAAAACAAACAAACAAACAAACAAACAAAACACATGAAGAAATGCTCAACATCACTCATGTTTAGGGAAATGCAAATCAAAACTACACTGAGATATCATTTCACACCTATCAGAATGGCCAGTATTGAAAAGACAGAGAACTACAAGTGTTGGAGAGGATGTGGAGAGATAGGAACACTTATTCACTGTTGTTAGGAATGCAGAATGGCACAGCCACTGTGGAGGAATGTTTGGTAGTTCCTAAAGAAGTTGAATATAGACTTGCCACGTGACCTGGCAATACCACTACTGGGTATATACCCAGAAGAACTGAAAGCATTGACATGAACAGACACCTGCACACTGATGTTTATAGCAACATTATTCACCATTGCAAAAAGTTGGGAACAACCCAGGTGTCCATCAACAGATGAATGGATAAACAAACTGTAGTCTATTCACATGCAGCTCTAAGAAGAAATGAAGTCGTAAAGCATATAACAACATGGATGACCCTGGTGGACATTATGTTGAGCGAAGCAAGCCACACACAAAAGGACAAATATTGTATGAATGCATTACTATGAACCAAATATATTGTGTAACATATTGTTTGATTAAAAAATTTTTTTTATATGTATCCAGTACATTTAATTGAGAAATTATTTATTCATCTGTGTTTACTTTTTAGTTTTTAATTGTTTATATTTTCAATCATTGAATGTACAAAATAAAGTAAAAGAAGTGTTTAAGTTTGAGGAAGTCTCATCTATCCATTTTTTTTTCTTTCATTGCTTATGCTTTCATTGTAAGGATAAAGAATATACCACATATCACCAAGTCTTGGTAATGTTTCCCTACATTTTCTTCTAGGAATTTTATGGCTTTAGCTTATATTTAGGTCTTTGATCCATTTTGAGTTAATTTTTGTATAAGGTATGAGACATGCATAAGCATAACATCTGGAATGATCTGTCTCATTTTGAAATCTCTTAGCCATTAGAACTCATTTACATTTATCATTTCCCCCTTATGGTCAACGTCTTTTTCCAGGTGCATTGCTAGTTGGTGCTTGGTAATAAGCCCTCAGTGCCAGGGAGGCTCATCCCTGGGAGTCATGTCCCATAATGGGGAGGGGGGAGGTAGTGCATTTATGTGCTGAGTTTGGCTTAGAGAGGGGCCGCATTTGAACAACAAGGAAGCCCTCAGGAGGTAACTCTTAGGCAACATGTAATACAAGGTTAAGTTTCAATTTCAAAAAAAGGTTCATAGTACAATCATCAATATCAAGGGCCTATTGCAATTGCCCATCCTCCTTCACTAGGCACTGCCCCTGTACTTGGGGGATTCTTGCTGTCCTATTAGAGAATGTAGCAGAGCTCCCCAGGATGGGAATTCAATATTTTTTCGGTTATTGTGTGTATCTCCACCCACTGTGACAATTCCCCATGAATTCTTGAACTCATTCATATGCCTTAGAGCTATGCCCCAGGTGAACCCCCTTCCATGCATCCCTCCTTCACTGACACCCCGCACCAATGATCCTCCCCTGCCACAGTTGTAACCCTTCTGTAATCCAAAACCTCTCCAAAAAGGAAGCCAACAAAATAACCAAATAATATTAATAAGAAAATGAAATAATAATGACAGCTTTAAAAATAACAAAATATAAAAAAATTAAAAATTTGAAATAAAAAAATTAGACATTTTCTTTCTCCACTCTAAAATCTGTTGTCTTGTATGTACAGTAACATTTTTTCCCATATATCCCCCAGTGTCTTATTTTTTCCACTTTATCTTCAAAGAAGCTTTAGGTTACAGAAAAGTGATGTACAGAATATAGGGGATTACTATATATCCAATGTCCTCCCCATTTTCCCCTCTGCCGTATTAATAACATTTTACATGCAGATAGATGGTACATTTGTTACAATTGATGTACAAATATTTAAGCATTGCTAGTAACCATGGTTAATGGATTACATTATTATTTACCTTTTGGACCATACACTTTTATAAATTTTGACAAAATTTAAAATGGCCTGTATCCATTATTGCAAGATCTTACAGAACAAATCTAATGCACTAAAATGCTCTATGTTCCAACTATTCTATTCTTCCTTCCTCCTCCCCTTGGAACCTATGGTAACCACTAAGTTTCACTTTTTGAAGAATAAGATTCATAATATTGCGTGCTTGACATATTGGTTTCTTTTCTTTTATTAGGCACTGCCTATGTTCTCAAGAGACTCTTTCCCATCTATTTGAGAACTTAACAGGACTCCTAAGGATGGGAGTTTATTTTCTTGTTTACATGTGGGTCTCCACCCACTGATATAACACAAAATGACAAGATGAACACTTACATATTCCATAGAAGCCTGCCCCAGGTGCATCCTGTCCTGTATGCCACCTCCCATCCAACTCCCTACACCAGTATCCCTCCCCTGCCATACTTGCCAAAAGAACATTCCCAGTATTGTAGTTTTAACTACAGACCTGCAAATCCCCAGAATTCACTTGCTCCTTCCCCAGACCCTCCGCCCAGTTCCATGGATAGTAAACCCCAACGCCCCACTCCACCTCCCTCACCGACAAGTACCTCTGACCCAATACCATTGCTGAACCACTGTCATGCCTATCCACTGCACAACTACACCCTTCCACCTTATCATAGATTTTGTCCATATGGGCAGTGGCTCATGTAGCATTTTGATGTTGTTTATGAATTCCAAAAATAGATATTGGATTCTGTTTGCGAACTGGTCTTTTCCTCTGGGCATATTAGTTTATATTGGATTCAGATGTTTCACTTTTACTTGAGTAAATAATGACTGAAGCTTTGATTGGGCCATGTCAATAGGACATTGATTTTCCACCCCCTTGGTGGGTAGGGACTCACAGAGAAGGGAGTTTGGAGTTTTGATCCTGGAGCCTAGGAAGTAAACACATTGAGGAACAGATATGTGAGGAAGGAGAGAAGGCTCAATTGGACACAGCAGAGGCCCCAGGATGAGAGATGAGCCATTTGCCTGATAGTCTACAGCTGGCCTTGTAAAGAAAGCATAACAGCTGAGTCCAGAGAGAAATGAGCCCCAGGAAGAGAGAAACCCAGGAAGCCTGAACCCTTGCAGACATCAGCAGCCATCATATTCCAACATGTGGCAACAGACTTTGGTGAGGGTAGTAACTTATGCTTTATGGCCTGGTAACTGTAAGCTTCTACCCCAAATAAATACCCTTTATAAAAGCCAACTGATTTCTAGTATTTTGCATCAGCACCACTTTGGCTGACTAATACAGCTCATAACGCTCTACTCCCTTTCTGTCTCTTGTAATAAGTTATCTTTTAAGTGTCATAATAATGTCTCTTATGTGCACAAAAGTTTTTAATTCTGGTGGGAACTCATTTGTCTAATTTTTCTTTTCTGACTCATGTTTTGGGTGTAAAATCTGAGAAACCATTGCCTAAGAAAGGTCTTGAAGATGCTTCTGTCCATTTTGTTCTAGGATTTGTATAGTATTTTATATTTAGGTCCTTGATCCATTTTGAGTTGTTTTGTGTGTGCGTTTGTGTATATATATGTGTATGGTATGACATAGAGGTACAGTTCCATTCTTTTGTATTTGGATATCAAATTTTCCCAGCATCAATTTTTGAAAAGTCTATTCTTAAGAATTGAGTGTACTTGCATTCTCATAAAAATAATTAGTTGGCAGTAGATGCAAGAATTTATTATGAACTCTCAAATTGATTCCATTGGCTCATATGTCTCTCCTTGTGACTGTATCACACTGTTTTGATTACTGTGGCTTTGTTTTAAGATCAAGAAGTGTGAGTCTTCCAACCTCACTCTTCTTTTACAAGTAGGTTTTGGCTATTCAGAGCCTATTAGCCTTCTGTTTAAATTTGATGATTGACTTTTCTTTTTTGCAAAGAAGTCTGTTGGAAATTTTATTGTGATTGTGCTGGATCTGTACCTTTCTTTGGGTAGAATTGTCATCTTAACAATATTCAGTTTTTCAGTTCATGAATACAGAAATTTCTTCTGGCAATGTTTTTTAGTTTCCTGTGTACAAGTCCTTTACATCCTTGGTAAGATTTATTTCTAACTATTTGATTCTTTTAGTTGCTATTATAAATTGATATATTTTCTTGACTTTTTGTTCAGATGTTTCAATTCTAATGTATTGAAACACTAATGATTTTCAGGTGTTAAATTTGAACCTTGCCATTTTGCTGAATTTGTTTATTAGTTCCAGTAGCTTTGTTGTAGATTTTTCAGGATTTTTCTGAATATAGGATCATGTCATCAGCAAATAGGGATCATGTGTATGACATGTCCTACTATTTCTAGTTTTCTAAGTATTTTCATCAATAAGCGGTGCTGGAGTTTGTCAAATGCCTTTTCTGAATCAACTGAGAACATCATGTGGTTGTTTCCTTCATTCTCAATGTGGTTTATTACATTAATTGATTTTCTTATGTTGGACCACCCTTGCATACCTGGGATATACCCCACTTGATTATGGTTTACAATTACTTTAATGTGCTTTTGGATTTGGTTTGCTAGTATTTGGTTAAGGAGATATGCCTCCATAACCATAAGGGATATTGGTTTGAAGTATTCTTTTCTTGTGATATGTTTATCTGTCTTTGGTATAAGGGTGATGTTGGCCTCATAGAATGAGTTAGGGAATAATTCCTTCTCTTCAATGTTTTTGGAAGAATTTGAGCAGAATTGGTGTTAATTCTTAGAATGTTTGGGAAAATTCCCTTATGAAGCCATTTGGTCCTGGCTTTTCTTTGTTAGGAAGTGTTTTATTACTGATTCGATCTCCTTACAGTTGTTGGTCTGTTGAAATCATCTATTCCATCTTGAGTTGGTGTAAGTAGTTTGTTGCTAGGAATTTGTCCATTTCATCTGGATTATCTAATTTGTTGGCATAGAGTTGTTTATAGTATCCTTTTATAAACCTTTTTATTTCTGTGTGGTTCATAGTAATGCCCCCTTTAATTTCTGATTATAGCTATTAGTGTCCTCTCTCTTTTTTTTTCTTTGCAAGTCTATCTAAAGATTTGTCAATTTTATTGATTGTTTCAAAGAACACATTTTGATTTGTTAATTCTTTCTATTGTCTTTTTTCCCTCTATTTTGTTTGATATTAGTATAGCTACCCCAGCATTCTTTTGATTAAAAATCAAGAGGAGTCTCTTGTAGACAACTTATAGTTGGGCTATGTTTTGTTTTTTTTTAAATCCATTTTGCCAATCTCTGCCTTTTGACTGTAGAAATTAATCCATTTACAAATAAGGTTACTACTGATAATACGGCACTTTCTTCTGCTGTTTTGCTCTGTTGTCTATCTAAGCCTTATCCTTTCTTACCCTCCATTCATTATTAATCTCATATTTTTATTGTTCTATTTTGAGTCCTTCTTATTTTTTCTCAATATATTTTTCTTATATTTTCCTTGTGCTTACCAAAGCATTAAAATTTTAACATCCTAATCTGTAACAATCATGTTTGAATTCATACTGACTTACCTTCTATGTCATATACATATGTTGTTTCTATGCCCCTGTTCCCCACTTTTTATCGTACTTGTTACAAATTATATATTTATACATTTTGTGTTCAAAACCATAGATTCAGCAATACTTTTTATTCATTTGCATCTTAGAACATGTAAGAAGTAAGAAGTGAATTTATATAACAAAAAATAAAATACAATCATACTGGCACATTTATAAAGGTGACTACATGGTCACCTTTATCAGAGGTCTTTATTTCTTTATGCCACTTCAAACCACTGTCTAGAAAAGACAAAGTGGGGAAAAGACTTGAATAGACATTGCTTCAGAGAAGATATGCAAATGGCCAAACTCCCATGAAAGTATTCTCAAAAGTATTGGCCATTACGGAAATGTAATGCAAAACCACAATGAGATACCATTTCACACCCACTAGATGACTACTATTAATAAAATAGAAAATTACAAGTCTTGCAGGAGATATGGAGATATAGAAGCACTCATCTATTATTCATGGGAATGTAAAATGATGCAGCTTCTGTGCAAGACAGTTTGGGAATTCCTCAGAAAGTTAAGTCTAGAATTGGCATATGACCCACCTATCTCACTTCTAGGTATATAACCACAATAATTGAAAGCAGGGACTCAAAGAAATACATGCACACTTATTTTCATAGTGGCATTGTTCATAATTCCCAAAAGGTGGAGGCAACAACACAAGTGTCCTCAACTTATGAATGGATAAACAGACTGTCGTATACACATATAATGGAATATTACTCAACCATAAAAAGGAATGTAGTTCTGATACATGTGACAGCATGGATGAATCTTGAAGACATCGTGTTGAGTGAAGTAAGCCAGACACCCAAAGACAAATATTGTATGAGCTCACTGATACGAGACAATTAGAATGAGCAAACTGATATAGTCAGAATCTAGAAAATACATTAACAGGATAGGGTGAGAGTAGGGAATAGGGAGTTAAAATGTACAGAGTTTCTTTTTGGGAGGATGGGAAAGTTTTGGTAATGGATAATGGAGATGGCAACTCAACATTGTGAATGTAATTACAGCATGGAATTATATATTTGAATGTGGTTAAGTGGGGGAAATATTAGGTTGTATATATATTACTAGAATAAAATTTAAAGCAAAATAATATGACTGTACAACATAAACAGTGAACCCTAATGTAAACCATGAATTACAGATAATAGTAGAATTATTGTCTTTTATCAACTATAAGAGATACACTACACTAGTGCAAGGTGTTAATAATAGGGAGGATATCGAAACTCTGGATTTTCTGCATGATTGTTCTTTAAACCTACAACTTCTCTAATAAAAAAAGTAATATGGTCAAAATTATTCTTGAAAATCCATTAAATTTAAAGTAAAATGTGGCATCATGGCCTCCATTTTACATTCCTGTTGGAAAGCAATTAACTATCTTTTTCTAATGCCAAGCCAATTAGTTTGAAGTGGGATCCTAGGTTCTTTGGCTTGCATTTGAGGTTCATGTTTTATTAAAAATAAACAAAAACAAAACCCAAACGCATATTCATGAAGAGCTCACATTTTAAGTGACAAGAGAGACTTGGGGCAAACTTTACTTATCAAAGGAAGAGCAAATTTATATTTTTTGTCTAACCCTTTCTCCTGAGTATAGGCTCATTTAGTATGATGCCTGGCAGTATTGCCTACATTATTTAGTTACCTTTCTCTATATATAGTTCTGTCTCCCTCTTTCTCCAAACATTACATAGTTAAATTCATGTAAGTACATACTAAATGAAAAACCACTATTTAACAAATATTATGTAATATTTTCCTAATGATCCAGACAAAATCATGGTTATAAAGAACAAATGAATATTCTGCAATTTGTGTGCATTCCTTGACCCTCTCTCTCCTCTTTTTTTATCTACACTTTCTCTTTGATGACCTCATATAATTTTTCCTTCACTATGTCATTGGATTACACATTTATCCTCCCAGGTTCAGAACAAAAGAACTTGGAGTAGTTATTCTTGATTCTTTCCTTATATCACAGATCCAATTTGTCAAGAAATCCCCAGAGATGTACTATAAAAATGTGTCCAGAATCCAACTACTTTTCCCCACACCTACAGTTACCAAACTGGTCCAAGCATTTGTATATTGACTTTGAACAGTTTTTTTTTTTTCTTTCTTTCTTTCTTATGCTATCAGGCTAGTATTTGGTATTTACTGCTGTTAGTGATATACAGCTACTTCCTTATTTTTTAATTTCTTTCTTCGAATGTCCCATAGGCATGTAACTGATATCATTGTGCTCATTTGATTAAATATAAAGTAAGAATAAATGGTGTCTGAAAGGAAACATATGAGGTTCTTGTATGCATAAAGATCATTTTTAATAAGTACATGGATTTGTGAATTTCTTTGGGATTATTAACAGCATTTTTGGCTTATATTCTATTTTTTGTGTAAGTTTCAGAATTGATGTCAGATAGGTAGATTCTGTTGAAATTAGTCTTATTGATCTTCTGAAACTGATCCTTAAATATTTTTCCTTTTCTCAAATTATTAATGGTGCATCAACTTGTGAGATATTCACTCTGATTTCTTAATTTCCATCAGTTTATGAATTTCTCTCAATAAATCCCCATTCCATGATCTAAGGACATTTTATATTGTGAAGTTTTCTTTTGGTTACTTGATTTGCTTTTCAGGAGATTTAAGGTACTTAAAAGTTATCTGCGTTTGAATTAAATAGCACATCATCTTCTAAGAAAAAGAAATCTAAAACTCTGGGACCACCTTTACAAATGAATAAGGAAATTGTGGGTCTGCGAATGTCTTAAGGTCAAAGTTGTGTTGTACAGTTTATTTGTTGCTTTATTTAAAAAAACATATTCCCCTTTTAGCCACATTCAAATATATAATTCAGTGCTGTTAATTATGTTCACAATGTTGTACTACCATCTCCAGCATCCATACCAAAATATTTCCATCAACCTAAATAGAAGTTTTGTATAATATAAATATTAACTCCATAATCCCTATCCCCATCTTGGCTCCTGGTAATGCATATTCTTGTTTCTGACTCTATAAATTTGTACTCAACTCATTTTGTGAAACAAACAAAAAAACCCAACTCTAATCATGTATGTTGGCATAGATATTCAATTATAATTAATGGAATATGTAGAAGAGTTTTATAAAATAAATTTAAATTTTAAAATGTGCTTATTTAAGAAGCATGCCAAAAACAGAATATTTATTTTATTCGATCTTTAACATATATAATTAATAGAAAATATACTATTTTTTAGTCTTCCTTTTACAAGCATTCATTCAACCTCTTTGAATTTCCCCATCTGATAACAAGCAGTTGAATTAGATTCCAAGAACTTTTTTTCCCTAAAAGTAATGATTCAAATTTTTCTTATGATCCCTAAGTACTGAGTTTTTATTCCAATTAAGATTATTTCTTAGAGAAACATTGGGACATGTTACCCCAGTGAAAGCTTGGATTATCAAGTAGGATTTTGTGAAAAAATACTAGAGCAAACTATTTTTATGGTTTTTAACATAATCTTATTTGTGTCTAAAGATCACATGAAAACCGATCAATTTTAATTTAATTGAACATAATTTTAAAAACTGAAAATCAATTAAGGAGCTAAGCTGTAGTGAGTCCTTATGCAACAGTATACTTTTCAAAGTTTAACTGTAAAAGATCAGTGATGTGCTGACAGAGATTTATATAACACTATTGCTATCAGCTTTTGAAATGTGTGCAACAAAATTTGATGCTACACTGAGGTTCAATGCATTTATCCGTCTTGCATATCTGCCCTGTTGAAGAGAAAGCAACTGTCAGCAGAGTGAGGAGATCACAGTTGCTGAGCAACGGTTGGAACATGAACGTGCTTTTTGCTCTGAATTGATGCAAAGACAAGAAGTTTATTTTTATATGTAATAAAACTAGTCTCTCATGGAACAGAATACTATCAATAGCAAAGAATCTTATGACAATAAAATTAAGATTATAATTTATTGATCTTCAGAGAAATAAATGTATTAGTATCAATGTCAAAGGAGACAATTTTACTCTGAATTTTTCTGATAAGTGTATGTTAGTCAATGATTGTTCTGTATGTACAAAAGCACAGAAATTAGACTATGGAAGTATATCCATAGATTCTTAGATCTTCTCTCTTTAAGCTGTTCGTCAGACTGCATGTCATGAAAAGACCAAATCTGTCATAGTTATCGGAATGATTCAAATCACTTTTCAGTTTGAAAGCACATTTTGGTTTCTGTAAACAGGAGGCATGATAGTCAGGAATGCTTTGGCTTAATTTCTAATTTACTCTATTTGCCTTTCTTCTTATAAATGGACAACTAATTGTAATCTCATAATTTTTGAATAATCACCCATGAGTCTTAGGTCTTTAGAATGAGCTACCTGAGTCCTTGTTATTAGTTAGCAAATTTGAAGAACAAAGTATATTGGCCACTCTGCAAACCAAGTGAAATGTGGAAATTAAATGATCTAATGTAACAAAGGAGCAAATGAAATTATTTCTTGCAGCATCCTTTGTTTGTCTATTCTTAACCACCATCTTAGAGAAGTGTAAATTAAAAGTCGAAATGATTTATTTCAGAAACTAAATAAATAGAGCACACTGCTGCTTTTTCATTTCATTGTGTACCTTCACTTCTGGTACTTTCTTCCTTCCTCTGAAAGTGCTATTTCAACAAGGCCATGTAAATGTCTATAATTGCAAGGGAAAATGTTAATATAACATTTACACAGTTCAACAGCTCCAAACCTGTTTCACTGACTATGCTTAAAAGAAAACTTACACGTGGAGGCTTCAAGCACACATAAATGCTAGTTTAGTGGGACATTTGGTGACAGAGCCTTAAAAGTAGAAACAAAAAGGAAGCAAAATCAAACAGCCTCATCTACCAGCCTAATTCAAGCCATTTAGAAGCTCTGAGCTTAAGCTAAGGATTACCAGTGATACTATCTACATCAGCTTTACTGTTCAGGAAGAAATGTCCCTCTTATTAAATAGGAAAAAAAAAAAAAAATGAGAGAGAGAGAGAGAGAAGCAAAAAAAAAAAAAAAAAAAATAAAAAAAATAAGTGTAAAGCCAAGTAGTCAGGCTTGCATAAATCTTTAATGGGCTCTGTCTTTCTATGATTGGCTGTGAGTTCTTTTCTCTGACCAGGGGAAACACTATATGTCTTAGAGAAGAATAATAGTAACTCCATCTTGTGTGTTATATGATATCTTCAAGTAATCCCGAGGATTTTGTCTTTGTCTGCCATAAACAAAAGGCCACCCATACATAACGTGTCTGGGCTATTCCAGACTCGTCACCTTAGCAGGTGACACCCACAAGATGGACGTGGGCTACTAAGCCCATTTGTTGCTAGGGGCAGTTTTACTCCCAAAATAACTCAGAAAATATGAAAACAAAAACCATAGTGCTCTTATAAGAACAAAGTATTACCAACACCCTAGAGTTGTGTCAATTTTCTGGGTTCTTCTCAGGAGTAACAATGAAACGTCAAATAAGATACTTATCCTTGTGAACTGATGAAGAAAATACCATGCTGTAGATTCATTTGTTGAAAATATATGGATGATTCTAGGCCTTCTATGTCAAACCACAAAAAACAAAAGGGAAAATAAAGACTAGAACTATCTATCATTTTTCTGTTAAGATTTCATCAAGAGTTGCTTACTGATTCAAGGTTCTGAGCAGTTAAACTCCCTCATAGAAGAATTTAATCATTCAACAAACGTATGTCTACTACACTTAAGGAATTTTCTTTGACACTGATATCATAACAAAGTTTTGGCTTTTACATATACTATATAGACTAACTTTGTAAAAGTTTAAATATGAAAAAGGGTCAGATCTGAATCTGCTCTATTTCACATCTCTGTTGCAGTATCAACTGAGCAGTTTCTATGTTTAGAAATTGCATTTAAAAATAAATAGCATGAATAGTACCAAGAAATTGAGGAAAATTTCTAAGTAGATTGGCTAAAATGAAATATTTAAAAAGCTAAGCCTTATAGCAAAGAATATTTTGATTTCAGGACTAAAGAAAGTATAGTTTTGCTCTTCTTCAATAAAATTACAAACCGTTTCTGGGATACATTTGATTTTATGTGTAAATCCATGTTTATTTTTATTTCAAATTCTCAGGAAAAGTTTTTGTGCAAGGTAGAAAGGGGCATATGCTTTGTCAAATGCCAATTCTGATTGAAGAAGTAAACTGCAATTTTATGTTAATGAATTGATGTGTTGTAACAAAAGACACAGTGTTCATCAACAAATATACAGAATAATGGTAGTATTGCAAGTTGTTACAATATGTACATTAAAAATTATGGTAAATGAAAAAGCAAGACTAATTGGTGAAAGAGAAAAGTGGATTCATAGAGATACTGTCATTATTTTTAATCTAGATTTAAACCATCAGTATCAAAATATATTTTCTAGTAGAATTAATATCCTTAAACTATGCTTTATTAGTTAATGGAATAATATAGATAATTCATTCCTAGTTTATGACCCATATTCTTCTAGAAGCTGCTGTGATTACTTCATCGATACAATCATATAAACCATCTTTGAATTTATTTATATTTTCTACCTTTGTTTTCTTCTAGGATTGTTAGTATTATCAGTTTCCAGATACAGTATGTAGTTTTCCTCTTTGCATCTTAAATTTATGTACTCCACTTACAAAGAATGCCTCCTCTTCCAAATGTAGTTTATGAATATATTTTAAGAATTATTTTTATGGTTTTAATCATAAAGAAAAATTAGATGATATTTAAAGCAAAACACTCACTTGCCCTACATACATATTATATAAAATATGTGAACTTTTATTAATATAATTAACATAATATAATAGAAGGGGAATTTGATCAATTGAGAAGTGGTTATGTCTTCATTTGGAAATATCTGGAAGACATAAAATAAAAAGTAGAAATGTGAATAAATTTCATAAACATGATAATGATTTATTGTTAGTTATGTCAATAAAGTTAATATATCAATAGTAAAATCTCATCAATTTTAGTATCATTAGTGTTGATGATATTATTAGTAAAAAATGTGGGACCTAATTCACATCTTCTCATTTTATTTCTCTATATCATCCTTTCAATGATATCATCCTTTCAATGAGATGCACTAAAAGAAAAATGTCTACTAATTATTAAGAAGCAAATATTTTCCACTCTAGTAGAAATTTTGATTATAATAAAAGTTATAATGTATTGAACACTTACTATCTTTGATGGACATTACTACAGGTAATTTTAGTTGTTGTAACAAATGATAGGGTTGTAGGAGCATAACACCATACGGCTTTATGTCTTCTTATGGAACAGTTCAATAGAGTTGTGCCTGGTTTGTGGGTGGCTTTCTTGCTGATGGTCATTCAGGGTCTCCAGGTCTTAACATCTTATGGCTCCACTAATTTTCTAGGCTAGGCTCTCTTAGTCCTCTGTATCAAGTCAGTGGACGGAGAGGGTGAGCATGAGGAAGGATACTAGCCTTCTTAAAAGACCACATCACCTTTGTTCTTACTCTATTGTACTTACACTGTTGTGAGAATGCCTGGCAGTATTGCCTACATTATTTAGGTTACCTTTCTGTCTAATATCTGCCATCCTCTTTCTCCAAAAACTACATGGTTAAATTCTTGTAAGTGCACACTTAATAAAAACCATTCTTGTTTTAGTCAGGGTTCTCTAGGGAAACAGAGTCAACAGAAGATAACTGTAAATAGTATGAGATTTTTTGAGTCTCTCACATGACTGTGGGGATGCACAAGTCCAGGTTCGCAGGCAGGCTGCAAACCAGGGGCTCTGATGAAAGTCCAGTGAAGCTCCTTTATGAGTTTCTGGGAGATGTTGGTTGTCCAAAGACGAGCTGGGAAATTTTCTCTGAATGCTCAAATCACTTCCCCTTTTAAGGCATTCAACTGATTGGATAAAATGTCACTCATTGCTGACGGCAATCTCCCTGGTTGATCATAGGTGTAATCAACTATCTATGCAGTAAGCTCACTGATGACTAAAGCCCATAAATGTCCTTGTATTATAATTAGCCCAGTGCTTGTTTGACCAAACAACTGGGCACAATTACCTGGCAGAGTTGACACATTAGCCTAACATCACAACTATATAACAAATATTATTTAATATTTTGATAATTGTAGGAAGTAGTCTCAGGACTTCACTGAGTGGAAGGCATCTCCAAATTATAGTCCCTAGATAGATAGCTGCCTCCCAGAGACCATTTCACACTATGGGAATTTGGAGCAAAATACTATCTTTGGCAGGCAAAACACTGTGCTAGTTACTCTGTATTCATTGTATATGTAAGTTCAAACACAAGTTGAACTTAGTATTATTATTCCCTATTTTACAATCAAGAAAACTGAGGTGCAGAGAAGTTATGATAAAGTACAGAGAAGTATATGATAAATGGAATTATTCCACTTATTAACATTAATTGAATTTGAACCCTTATTATGTATTGGGCAATAATTTTTAAGTTCTTTTCATATATTTTAAGTTCTTTTCATATAAAAACCTATGATGTAGGTATTAATGTGGTCCACATATTTTAAATAAAGAAACTTAGGCAAAGCCAAATTCACTCAGTTTATAAGCTATAGAGACATAAACTAAAACTCTGGCTCCAGAAACCACTGCTAAACTATGACATTTATAAAGAGAGGGACTATAAAGTCCCTCTCTAGTCATTATATAAAGTACAATATATGATGGGACGCCTTTACCAATTCTGGACTATCTTCAGCACATGTAGAAATGGTCTGTAAACATATAACAACCTGACAGCTATCTAGTCACAACTTGGGTCTGGAAAAACATAGATCAACCCTGACTGGCACCTTTTCTTCCCGCAGGTGCCACCACCCATTTCTATCAAATAGCATATCAACCGTCTGTTAAGCATTAACACTTATAACTATTTATGACTTAGCATATACAGGTGGGACACCTATCTTAAGCACAATGGAAATTCAAGTATGCCATTTCTAGTTTACTTTGGTACTGCAGCATGCTTGATGCACCTGCTGTCAGTGTAGGAAGTCATTAGACTCATCCCAGTCACAGAGGTCATTTCTAGAATCATAGCTTCAGCTGGGCATGCTCTTAAAAGACAATTTGCTTTGTACAGCCACCAAGTATTAGTTCCTAAAAATGATTTTCCAGGTAACTATTCCCAATTATAGGAAACATCACCACAACAAGAAAATCTACAGCTTTAATTGGTAGAAAATACTTAAAATCATAGATTTTTACTGTTTTGAGGTTAGGCCTATGATTTGAAATCTTTCTTATTTTTTTATGTATGCATTTAGAGATATAAATTTCCTTCTCAGCACTGCCTTTGCTGCATCTCTTTTTGGTATGTGTGTTTCCATTTTAATTTGCCTCAAGATATTTTCTAATTTCCCTTGTTACTTCCTCTTTAACTCATTGCTTGTATGAGAGTATATTGTTTAATTTTTAAATATTTGTGATTTTCCATTTCTCCCTCTGTTATTGATTTCTAGCTTCATTCCACTGCGGTCAGAGAAGATACATTATATTATTCCAATTTATTCTACAAGGACAACATCACCCCCATACCAAAGCCAGATAAAGATTTCACAAGAAAAGAAGACCATATCTCTTACGAATATAGATGCAAAAACCCTCAATGAAATACTCACAAATTGAGTCCAACAGTCCAATAAAAGAATTATACACCATGATCAAGGGGAATTTATCTGAGGTATGCAATGGTGGTTCAACATAAGAAAAACAAAGCAATGCACCACATTAACAGAATGAAGAAGAAAAAAAGATAATTTCAACTAATGTGGAGAAGACATTTGACAAAATCCAGCACTTCTCTTCGTAAAAAAACACTTAGATAACTAGGAATAGAATGAAACTTCCTTAACATGGTAAAAACAAAACAAACAAACAAAAAAAACCCCACAGCTAACATCCTACTTAATGGTTAAAGACTGAAAGCTTTCCTTCTAAGATCAGAAATAAGACAAAGATGCCCACTGTCACCATTGTTAGTCAACATTGTACTGGAATACTTTGTGAGAGCAATTGGGCATGAGTAAAAGGCATCTAAATTGGAAAGGAAGAAGTACAATTTCCTATTGCAAATGTCATGATCCTATATGCAGAAACTCCTGAAAAACCCATAACAAAGCCCCGAGAGCTAATAAATGAATTCGGCAATGTGGCATGATACAAGATCCATACCTGAAAATCAGTAGTATTTCTATACACTAGTGATGAACAATCTGTAGAAAACACTGGAAATAAAATCCATTTATAATAACATCTAAAAGAATCAAATATTTGGGAATAAATCTAACCAAGGATGTAAAGTAATTATACACAGAAATCACAAAACATTATTAAAGAAATAAAAAAAGACCTAAATAAATGGAAGGACATTTTGTGCTCATGGATTAGAAGAATAAATATTAAGATGTCATTTCTACCCAAAGTAATTTACAGATTCAACACATTCCAAATGAAAATTTCAACAACCTTCTTTAAAGAAATGAAAAAGCCAATCACCAAATTTATATGAACTAGTAGGGGAACTGAATAGCCTTGAAAAAGAAGAATGGAATTGGAGGACTCACACTTACCAATCCTAAAATTTATTACAAAGCCACAGTAATTAAAACAGCATGGTAGTGGCACAAGAACAAACTTATAGACCAATGGAATCTAATTTAGAGTTCAGAAAGAGCTAGCCTTAAATCTGTGGCCAACTGATTTTTGATAAGGAGGAGATAACCACTCAATTGGAAAAGAATAGTCTTTTAATAAATGGTGCTTGGAAAACTGAATATTCACGTGCAAAAGAATAAAAGTGGGGCCCTACCTTACACCATATGAAAAATCACAATGCAACAAATACCTAAATATAAGAGCCAGAATTATAAAAATCCAAGAAAAATGGGGAGCGGATGTAGCTCAGTGGTTGAGCACCTGCTTCCCATGTATGAGGTCTTGGGTTCAATCCACGGTACATCCTGAAAAAAAAAAACAAAAGAAATTCTAGAGGAAAATGTAGGGAAGCAACTTCAGGACCTTGTGTTAGTCAAGAGTTTCTTAGACCTTACACCCAAAGCACCAGCAACAAAAGAAAATTTAGATAAATGGAACTTCATAAATATTAAAAATGTCTGGGCCTCAAAGGACTTTCTCATGTAAATTACAGAACCTAACAAATGAAAGAAAATATTTGGAAAACACCATTCAAATGAGTTTTTAAAATCCAGAATATATAAATAAATTCTATCACTCAACAATAAAAAGGCAACCCAATTAAAAAATGGGCAAAAGACTTAGACATTTCTCTAAAGAAGATATATGAATGGCCAAAAAGCACAAGCAAATATGCTCAACATCATTAGCCATCAGGTAAATGCAAAGCAAAAGCACAATGAGATATCATTTCACACCCACTAGAGGGACTATTATTAAAATATATCTAGAAAATTACAAGTTCTGGAGAGGATGTGGAAAATAGGAACACTTATTCTCTGTTGTTGGGAATGTAAAATGATGTGACCACTATGGAAGACAGTTTGACAATTCCTCAGAAAGTTAAGTACAGAATTGCCATATGACCCCATCAATCTCAGTTCTAGCTATAAACTCAAACGAATTGAAAGCAGGGACCCAAGCAGATATTTGCACACCAATATTCATAGTGGTTTTATTCACACTTACCAAAAGATGGAAGCAATCCTAGTGTTCATCAACTGATGAATGGATAAACAAAATGTGGGAAAAACCCACAATGGAATATTACTCTTCTGTAAAAAGTATGGAGTTCTGGTTCATAGGATATGGATGAAACTTGAAGACATCATGTTGAATGAAATAAGCCAGACAAAAAAGGACAAATATTGTATGATGTAACTGACATTAAATATTTAGACAAGCAAACTCATACAGCCAGAATCTAGAATATAGGTTGCCAGGAGACAGGTTGTGGGGTAGGTGGGGAATAGAGAGCTAATGCTGAAATTGTACAGAGTTTCTATTTGGGTTGATGGAAAAGTTTTGGATGGTGGTGATGGTAGCACAATAGTGTGAATGTAATTAACAACAGTGAATTATATATTTGAATGTGGCAAAAAAAGAAAAATTTTAGACTCTATATATGTTACTAGAATGAAATTTTAAAAAAATCCATGGATAGTACAACACAAACATTGAACCCTAATGTAAACCATAGACTATAGTTAGTACAATTATAAAAATGTACTATCATCAGTTGTAATAAATATAACACACTAATATAAGGTTTTAATGGTGGAATATGGGAACCCTGCATTTTATGTATGATTTTACTGTAAACCTACAATTTCTCTAAAACAAAAAAAATCATAGAACCATAGAAATCTGAAGTGGAAAGGATCTTTAAGATCATTTATCATTGTAAGGGTTAAGACTTGGGCAGCGGCCTGTGAGGGTTAAGACTCAGGCAGTAGCCCAACTGCTGGATCAGCTATTAGCTCACAGAGCCCTTTGTCTCCTGGCTCAGTATGCCTTGTATCTAATTCATAAAGTCCTTGGCTCAGCACACATACTCCCAAGGCACAGCAGAAATGATTCTGGGGAGTTGCATTTTGTGTTCCTTCTGTGTAACATTTGCGATAACCATAATGTATGAATAACACTACAAATAAAGAATGGCAGTGCCTGTATGTCTGGAGAGATTGTGGCTGTGCCAGTATGAGCAAACTTCCCTCTCCACCTAAAGTCTTTTTTCTGCTTACCTCCCTCGTGAGCTCCTGAGATGGACTCAGTGCATAATCATCTACCTGAAAGGCTTTCTTATATTTGAAAACAGCTCTCATGTTTTTCTTTATTTTTCTTATCTTCAAAATTAACAATCTTATTTTCTTCAATTATTTCTGATATAAAATTCTTTCAAACCCTGATAATTTGGAAAGTTTCCTATTTGTCAATATCTCTCATAAATGTTCTTCCCCAAAACCCTGGACCCCACATGTGGTCTGACCATTGTAAGATACAATGGACATAATTTCAGTTTAGTGCTCAGTAATCTGTTTCTGTTAATTCAGCCTCTGATTAATTTATTTGGCATACAGTTCACACTATTAACTTACACTGAACTGTTCAACTTGCTGTCATAAAACCTTCTAGGTATTTTTCACATGAAACACTGCTGGATACAAAGAAATATAAGGTTAATGGTACACTTCTTTCTCTATTTTTAAAATCAGCTATCAAAATTGAGTATGGTCAAAGGACTATGACTGAAAGGGGAGAAATGTACATATTTGGATTAAATTTCATCTCCATTATTTTTGTTCCAAGGTTCTTGCTGGTTGCAAACTTGGAATAATAAATATTAACGCCATCACCTTTTTCCTTGGAAACTTTGAATCATGTGACTTTTATGTGTTCACTGAAAATGCTGATGATAATAAAAATATTGAACAGGACAGAGGAAAAAATAAATCTGTTTACACAAAGACCTATCTCTGATTGACATGAAGCAGTACTATTTAAGTTTGAGTCCTAATCACAGATGAATCCATGTATTAGCACTTCTATCTATTCTTGCATACAGTTTTGTACCCTGTCCATATGTGTGTTGTGAATAGTTCTACTCAATTCTTTGTTGAAAATCAGATATAGTTTATCTCTGCCATTCCATGTCTACCTGTCTTATATCTTTCCCAAGAAATTAAATGATACTAATTTGGCATACCCTGATTTAGTGAACCAATGCTGGCTCCTATGGATCATTGCTTCATTCTTCAAAATCTTACAAACTAGTTCCTATGTAATCCACTTAAAATTTTTGTTGGTGATTAATGTTACTGTATTAGTCAGCCAAAGGGGTGCTGATGAAAAGTACCAGAAATCTGTTGGCTTTTATAAAGGGTATTTAAAGGGTACTTATTTGGGGTAGAAGCTTACAGTTACCAGGCCATAAAGCATAAGTTACTTCCCTCACCAAAGTCTGTTGCCATGTGTTGGAGCAAAATGACTGCCAATGTCTGCCAAGAGTTCAGGTTTCCTGGGTTCCACTCTTCCAGGGGCTCATTTCTCTCTGGGCTCAGCTGTCCTGCTCTCTTCACAAGGCCAGCTGTAGATGATCAGTCAACTGTCTCTGTCTCTCTCCCCAGGGCTCAATTCTCTCCAGGCTGGGCTGCTCTGTTTCTCTGTGTGCTTACTTCCCCGGCTTCAGCTCAAAAACTCCAACCTTCCTCCTATGTGGTACAGATTCTCTGTGAGTCCTTGCCCACCAAGGGGGCATGGCTGCAAAGTCCTACTTACATGGCTCAATCAAAGCCTTAATCATTATTTAATTAAGTAAAAATAAAACCTCTGAATGCAATACACTTTAATATGTCCAGAGGAAAAGACCAGTTTACAAACATAATCCAATATTTCTTTTTGGAATTCATCAATAATATCAAACTGATACAGTTACATTATTACCTCTTTTGGTTAATTGGAGCATTAAATGCCAATCTTGTGATATGTTCCTTAATTAGCTGTGATTTTTAAAGGATCATATAACTATTGCAGTTAAAATAGTTAGGAGTCATGGAAGACATTTATAAAATTAGAAATTAATATTTTAATCAAATAGTTAAATAAAAAATTCAAATATATTTGATATTTTATTTTTGCTTTGTTGATAATTTAGAACTAGACATTTTCAAATTGTATGAAATTTAATATGCTGCTACAAATTAGATGTCTATCCATTTAACATTTATAGAAAAATAAAGAGAAAAAATGAGATAATAAACTCTCATGACAAATACAGCAGCATGTGAACTGATTTTAACTTTTTTGGGAATGGAATGTAATATTTAGCTAGGGGTTGTCATAGGAAGTTGGATATTTTTCTAATAGAAGTATAATTTACGCTTCATTCTGTTTTTTAATTATTCTCTTTGTAGCAAATTAATAATTCCACAAACTTCTGGGAGAATTTCATTCAAATGTCAATATATTGTTAAATTTCTTTCAGATTACTCATACTTTTGCTTATGTATATTCTTCATAAGTCAGACAATGTTTATCATGAGATACATACATACATATCACTGTCTTAGGCTTTCAGGTCCAATAATGTAGATTGTGTCTTTATTGAAGGAAATTGTCATTATGAAGATATATGGCTAATGTATTGATAGTAAATTGAATTTCCTTTTCATTTAGCATATAGGTTTTGAGATTAAAATTTAAGCATTTTAAAAAGCAAATAATTGGTGTTTCACCAGTTTAAAGCATTCTACTCAAAGCTTGCTTACATATGAAAAGTAATAGTAAAACATATTGAAGTCAGTATTCACTTAGCTAAAATATGGGCTAAACAGTTCAACTAAAAATAAGGGTCAAAAATAGTATTACCAGTGAATTGAAAACATTTTCAAGTCATGTCTAATTTTGTTGAATTAAGTTATTTAAATATGTATGTGATAATCTAAATAATAATCTTGTTTGTCATCATTTGACATCATTACCCTCCCAGTTGCAGAAGAAAGAAATCTCAGCAGATTGTTGACATCCTTCCTCTTGCTTAACCTCACATTCAGTGGATCACTAAGATCTGGTTCATTTGATCTCTTCAGTGGCTCCTGAGTTTCTTGATCTCCTTTCTTACCACACTTCTTTTTTAATGTTTTTCTAGAAACCTCTTAAGATTGTCCTCCTCCAATCATCCTCTGTCCTACTCCATGCAGCTGCTACTAATCTTTCTAAAATACAGACTTGATAATATCAGATTTTTTTTTCAAATGTCTTTGAAATCTCAACATTCATTTCAAAAGGAAGACCAAACTTGTCAACATGGTGCCTAAGCCCACTACAATCTGGTACCAACTTGCATATCTCTACAATCTATCTATTCTGGAGATCCGGCCACTGCTTGATAAACCTTCCAGATATTCAAATATTTCTGTACTTAGGCAGTTTCTTTTCCTTAGACTTCCTTTCTACATTTTCTCTGTTTCCATATTTTTCTCAGCCTTTAAGTCCTACCTAGTTTTAGTTTACAAAAGGCTGCCAAGGCAATATGCCAGAAATGGGTTGGAAATTACAATGGGGATTTATTAACTTATAATCTTACAGTTCTGAGGCTGTGAAAGTGTCCAAATCAAGGCATCATCAGGAGATGCCTTCTCCCCAAGTTGAAGTTGTGGGAGATCCAGCACATGGTGTCATCTGCTAGTCTCTGCTTTCTCCTCTGGGCTCTGTTGCTTTCTGCATCTGGCTGTTCTTCTGTGGCTCCCACTTTCCTGGGTTCGGTTGATTTTTTTCAGCTTCTTGCTCTTGTGGCTTTCTCTCTCAACTTCTGTGTGTTCTTCTCTGAGCTCCTGGGTCTTTCCTCTCTGTCTCTCTGAACCCATTCTGTTTATAAAGGGCTCCAGCAAGAGGACCAAGACCCACCCTGGGTCCCGCCTCACTGAAGCAATCCAATCAAAGATCCTTAACTGCCTTAACTGATGTGATCCATCCAAAGTTCTCCCCCACAACAGGTTCACACCCACAGGAATGGTTCAATTCAAGAACATAAGTTTCTGGAGCCCACAAAAGCCTCAAACTGCCACATACTTTAAGTGTTCTTTCTGTAATAAAACATTTTCAAGGTTTTCATCTCAGAAATTTTGGCTCCTCTTTGGGCTTCTTTAGCAGTTTGTTTATATATTAATTGCAGCATTCTTAATAATCTGACTAGAATTATTTGAGTATAATCTATAAACAACAGGTTATATCTCATTATTTTTTAGCATATTATCATCATAGCCCCTAATGTAATAGGCCCGCAAAATGCTTGTGCTATGAAATGGAATAGAATAGAAAGGAATGGAACAACATATTAAGAAAATTCAATTCAATTTAGAATAAATCATTGACTTAAAGTTCACTTTGAAACCTAGAATTTTTATGTTTTACCACTCAAAGAAAATAGATGTTTCAATTATTCATGCTTATCAAAATAAAATAGAGACTTGCAACTTTTCTAAAACTCAACAATATATTGTGGACCTTACAGCATATGATTAATGTCATGGTATTTCATTGTATGGATGCATCATCATTTATACAACCAACTTTTCATTGTTGAGAATTTTAGTTTGTTTATAATTTTTGATATGATAAATGGTGATATAATGAGCATTTTTGTACACTTATCTGATGACCTCTTTAAGATTTTTCCTAGGATAAAGTTCTAGAGTCAGTACTGCTAGATTAAGGTGTATGGATCTCTTTAAATCTTTGTTAAATATTTAAATATACCAAATCCTTTTTATTTAGTGTCCTTAAAGTGGTGTGTCTGGTACATTTCCCTATTATTCTAATGTTATCTTTTAAAATATGACCTTTCTAATTGTAGAAATTATATACTGTCACCTTTTACAAATAAAATGCTTTTAGCACTTTAAAAACATCTTCATCTTTAGCTATCATTTTTTTATTATCAATGCCTAGTATGTTGTACAACATAGAGTGGCCTCTCAATAAATGCCTGTAAAATTAATGGCTTATTCAAAGCTCCCCTGAGATTTGAATTGGAATAATTTTGTATGAACAGGACAAACTAGGATAGTGATGAAAAGCATGGATTCTGGATCCAGATTGCCTGTTTTGTGTACCATCCTAATTTTAACCTCTTCTGTCCCTCCAGAAACATCTACTGTCATGATTTCTATACTATTTTATTGTGTGTAGGGGTAAATCCAAGTGTGTATTCCTAGATGCAAGAATTTAATCTTGTCCATTTTTAACTTGCTATGTCTTTTATTTCTCCTTTAATCTATAGATTTCTCCCCTACCCCTTTGTTTTCCTTACAATTTTATCTGTTGAAGAGCCTAGATTATTTGAACTGTAGATTTTCCAACAGTCTAGATTTTGCTGATTGCCCATTCATGGCAGTTCCACATTATTTTTTCTCTGTTTTTTATTTGCTGAAAAATGGCAACTAGATGAAGAAACTTAATCAGATTCTTGCTAGATCTTTTGGACAAGACTTTCAGGTGATGGTAAGTTCTTGAATCAGAAGGCAATGTCTGCTTTCTGCTTTTGTTTTTTTGAAGTTAACATTTGTTGATGCACAATGCCCAGTCCATTAATTAATTATAAGTGGTAAAATGGTTATTTCTTACTTTTTTGTTTTGTTTCCATTTATTAATCAGAATAATTTTATAAGGAAATACTTTTTCTTTCTGCTATCAAATTGGTTTTGCCATCTACTTGGTCTGTCTGTTTTTATGTGGAGATTCAGGAAGATCTGAAATCTATGCTGTCACCATCTCCACCATCTTCCCATAAGCTCCACATAATATACCAAACTGTAAAATTTTGCTCAGATTTAAAAAATGTTTAAAATACAAATATATATATTGCTTATAAAAGAGATCTCATTGTCCTGAAAGGTTATACCTCTCACGTAGACATATAATTCTCCTGCATTTAATTTTGACCCAAAAGTAATATACAACTATAACAGCAGTTAAAATCTAATCAACTGTAATTTTATGTTTTAGTATTTAATAGGGTTTTTAAAATATAAATTAGGATGAAGTCTTGTAAAATCAATTGTGTAAGGAGTTGTGTGCTATTGCTGCCTTTTCTTTAGTCTTAAGAAAAGGATATGTATTTAAAACTGTTCCATTTACCCTTCCTGTGCCCCATCCTCTAAGAACTTGTAGCTATATAGCACAAGTTTGTAGTGAAGATCATGGAATTCTGCCAGAAGAAATGCACCTTTAAAGTGAAGGTAATTCAATATTTTTTCTTTAAGTCAGCAAGCATTTATTGACCAATTAGTATGTGCAATTCATTATACACAGTCTAGTGAAGGTTACAAAGATTAAGACAGAATCTTTTTTCCTCAAGGATCCCACAGGCTAAGTGAAATTTAAGTGTATGCAATTAAGCATAATTTAATGACTAATAGAGAATGTCTATTCATTTTAAACTTGGTTAGGTCTTTATAAAACATAATCCTTAAAATACAGGATAGATGCATGAACATCACAATGCATAAGAAAAACATTAAAATGATCAATTTAAGATGATTCTAAATTTATTTAATAAGTGTGTGAACTTGGACAAATCATTGAAAATTTTAAATATTCTATGCCTTAGCTTTTTCATGTGTAAAACACAAATTCTCACAAATTTGAAAAGATGACATTTTATATTTCTATAATTTCTTGTCAAATTACTAAGATACTATGTGTATTCAGACCAATCTTAAGCTATTGGTTTTCTGTGCACAGTTATTGACAGAAATTATGCAAAGCAAATAGGGACTTCTCATAGATTTTTTTGCATAAACATATGCACAGAGACACACATCTTTTTATTTGGATAAGAGGATTTTATAACTTCCTAGCATTTTTATAGTGAATAAAAGTCCTTTTGGATCATGCTCACCATTTGGGAAAACTAATGCTTGCTCAAATTTACAAATTCCTTTTGTAATCCTTTCTCTTGGTTTTTATTCCATTAATTATTTAGTCATTTGACTTTATTTAGTTACCTTATTAACCAAGTACACTATAGTCAAAGGATCTAGAATTCTTTACATACTAACAATATTTTCTGCCAAGAGTGCTTCAATCGGTGACCCGACCAGTGATCTTGGAGGCATAAGGGATAAAAAAGAGCGCATCCTTGATTAAATCAATCACTTAATCAACAAGTATTAAGAGCTGTGAGAGAGATAAGAAAACACAGAAGATAATTATCTCTGCTATCAAAGAGCTTACAGTCTTGTTAGAAATGTAATACATGCAAGAGGCAATTAGAGAATAAGACAGTATATAATGAAGTGTTTAATTGGGTAGAAGGTGTAGCATCAGTTTCTTTTGCTGTAAACTGAAGGGTTAGACAAAATGGGTCTTAGATCACTTTCAGTAGTGTAATCTCTATAAAAGTAGAATGGTAAGGCATTCTGGGAAGGGATGGGTTTTAAAAAGTAATTTATCTCAGTAACACTACTTAAAAAAGGTAATTTATTTCTTTACCAACTATGTTTATTCTCTCCTGGCCCCTTTCATGTCCTTTTGAATAATAAGGAAGCCTTCTCTTTATAAGATCTTTGCTAAGGAGAATAATTTAATTGATCACACCTCATGACCATCAATCTAAACTCTCTTTGACAAACAAATATGCCAAACATAAGCAGAATAATAAACAACTAAACAGAATAATAAACAACTGAAAAAAATACCAATGCATTCTTTGACTACTTATGCAAAAGTAGACATATATCTTTCAAAAAAGGTAAAAGTTTTAAAACACTAAAAACAATAACTGGTTAAGTTTGAATCCCACTCAGATTAGAAGATGAGAGACTGATAATCTGTGCCATAGAGAGATAAAACAGTTCCTAAAATTATCACCTGAGACAGTCTGGATAGACATGCACATTGAAGGCAAGGCATTGGAAGGCCCTGTAACTACTTCAGTAGACCATTATGTAAATAATGGGAAATACAAAGTTTGGGTTGGGATGGCTGCTTCCAAATATTCTTTTTTTTTTTTTAATTTACAAAATTTTATTTTGAAAGATATATATGCAATGATACAATACATACATATATATTAAGTATGTGCAGTTTAAAGAACTCTAATGTCATGTGCACACCACTCAGCTTAAAAAATAGAACCATATCAGCACCTTTGAAACTTTCTATGTGCCCCTCCTGCTGGTGTCTTCCCACCACAGAGGAAGCTATTTTCTTGAATTTCGTGTTAATCACCCTTTTGCTGCTTGCTACCAAATATGTATGTATGTATACCTAAAAAAAAGTGTTTGTTTTTGAATTTTATTTTAATGGAATCATATTGTATATATTCACCTATGACTTTTTCCACTTAATATTGTTTTGAGTGGTAGCCATATATTTAATTAATTTTCACTGTTAAGTATACAATTGGTTTAATATGCAATTAGGTATCCATTCTCTCATCTACGGATAATTTGGTAGTCTCCAGTTTTTTTAAAATTATAAATCAGTTTTATTGTAGCAAAAAGGATACAAATAAGAAGGAACCAAAACAAGAGATTCCTAGAGTGAAGTCTGGGAGGATCAAAGCAGTGACGCTTCCAGTATCTTCTCCCTGTGGACCAACATGCATTATCAAACAGGGAAGCTCACTCATCATTCAGTGTCCAGAAATTTTTTTTTAAAACAGCATAATCCATTAAAAAAATTTTTTTTTAACTGGAGAAGTTGTAGGTTTACAAAAAAATCATATTAGAAATACAGCATTCCCATACACTTGCCATTATTAACATTTTGCATAGTAATGAAAGAATTATCATAATTGTATTATTAACTATAGTCCATAGTTTACATTAGGTGTATTTTTTTCAACATACCACCCTATTATTAACAATTTGCTTTAGTGAAGTACATTTC
The DNA here is from genome assembly GCA_026826555.1 of Tolypeutes matacus. Taxonomy (NCBI): domain Eukaryota; kingdom Metazoa; phylum Chordata; class Mammalia; order Cingulata; family Chlamyphoridae; genus Tolypeutes; species Tolypeutes matacus. The sequence continues at coordinate 8,059,923 of JAKSZT010053767.1, read as the reverse complement.
TTAAAATTCATGAAAGAAAATTTTTATAATTGTGCTATTAAATACAGGCCATCATTTACAAGGAGTTCTGTCTTGTACAGTCCTGTTTTATCTTTTTAATTTTTATTCTAGTAACCTATATATGACCTAAAATTTCCCCTTTTAACCACATTCACATATATAATTCAGAACTAAGTTTTCTTTTGAGTTTAGAAAAGAAAGGAAAATTCAGTGTTATAAATTCTCAGACCATGACCATCCATGGATACCCTAAAGGAATAAAAATTTTATCATCTCTGGTTGGAATTGCATAAATAGATTTCAAAATTGGATTCTGAATTTCTAAATTATAAGTTAAGGTACATTTTGAGCCTCTCCAAGACTCTCAAAATTTTAGGAAATTTATTGGGGAAGAGTATGACCACAAAATTGGAAGAGTGATATTGGAAAGACTCAGAAACCCTGATTATCTCACACTCGGCCCAACGGTAAAAAGCTGGTCCCTCATTGTTTGAATACCTTGTAAATACCTTACTTGATAAGAAATCAGAGGACAGTTTTTCTGAAACCTTTTTCATGACTTCCAATCCAAGTTTCTCAGCTAATAATAGCTAATCTGTGATAGAAAATGGTAAGGATGGCCAGGAGCAGAGGGTCAGTCCTTGAAACCCTTCTCCTATCTCTTGATCCTCCCATTTTCTTTAGCTGTTTGCACACTCGTACTGGACTATCAGGTCATTGTGTAATTGGTTTCTCTTTCTTAGCCATGGATTATCACCAATTTAGTCCTATGTTAACTCTAATATCATTAGCTTTCCAAGAAATTGTTTCTTTATAGGAGCAAATAATTTAATTTCTGGCACCAGTTATGTGCTTGCCTACCTGCAAATGCAGCTTCTCTAACCCAAGAAAGGAAGAATTTCAGAAGCAATTTTTTTACATCTATCAGTGACAACAGTATAACTTTGTGATGTTACCTCAATATATCACCTTTCTGGATCTCTGTCATAATTTATTCTTCAGGGAACCTGATCATTCACCACTGTTTAAGGAATCATACTGGTCCACTCTATTGAGGTCAACAAGCCATTTCTTTTCTAAACTCAAGGAACTGGTCTGCAGGAAATAACTGTGAACTATGTGCCTAGGTAAGACATGTGATGCCAGAAGGTGAGAACTGCATCCCATAAAAATTCAGTGAAGCTGGTAGAGATCCAATAATATGTACCATGTAAGGTAATCTTAAAAATTAAAAGAAATTTCCAAGACTTCACACCAACTAACATTAAGAAAGGGGTATAAGCTTATTGGACTTCTTTAGATTTAGAGGCAATTTAAACCATCCTTTTGGGTGTTTTTATAATCCATTTCCTGAGTAAGCCTTAGGGTTGGATCCCAGAGAAAGAGTAGATTATGAATATGATCCAAGCTGCAGTTGAAGCAGCGCTCTTTTTTGAGCCTTAAAACCCAGCAATTCTAATGGTGCTTGAAGACTGGGCAAATATAGGAAGACTCTGGCAAAACTAGATAGGAGAAATACAGCCTCTAAGGTTTTGGAGCAAACCCATCTGCATATTATTCTCCTGTTATTTTACTGGAACATATTGACCATCTGACTATGAGACACCAAATGACCACGTTCTGAGTTAAATATCATAAACCAGGAGTTATCTTATGGCAAAGCCATGAAGTTGGAAGTGTGCCACAGAAGTCCATCATCAAGTTGAAGTTATGTGAGACCAATCTTAAACACTTTCTAAAATCACAAGGAAGTTGCTTGAGCAGGTGTCATACTCAACAGTCTACCTGTCTTTGCTGCTTAGATACCTTACCCATTACTTGTACCTATGGCCTCACAGAAAATTCACTGAAATCCATCTACTAGTTTACAGATCATTGATAAACATGTGCTTTTCCCAGCAAGAAGTAGACTATTTCAACATGATATCTGTACTCACAGCTAAAATCCAACTAGGAGGCAAATCTTGAGCAGAATTTTTTAGAAGGATATATAGCCAGACCAGAGACTCTTCACTGGCTAATGGTTTGATAAGGTGGTCAGGGATGTGAAAAATATAGAATGGAAGATTGAAGACAAGAAAATCTGAGGAAGAGGTATTGTACATGGACTTTGCCGAACATTAGTGTCCTATGTAATGTTTACCAAAGTTCACTTATTACAGAAGAGGATCTCCGTAATCACATGGACCCATACATTGGATATAAGCAACCCTAACACTTGCTGAATGGATTCATAAAAGTACTAGTCATGGATTCAGACAAGATTGTACATAACCTAAACAACATGGCCTTTCTCAAACAGAGCCCAATCCAGCCACTTCCACCACAGAATGCCCGGTGTGCCAACAACAGAAACCAAGACTGAACTTCCAATATTGTACCACTGGCAAAAATTTGTTTTATGTCCACATGACTTTGGTTCTTGGAGTTACGAGATCTTAACACTAAGCCACCCTGGGACACAGCACTGTCTGGAAATTGCAGCTGCCAGCTGGCCATTCAGGGCTCCCCAAGCCACCAAAACAAATGGTTAAAAAAGAGTTAATGAGCGAAACGAAGAGATTGATTCTAATAATCAAAAAGAAATTAAATTGTGCTACACATTATGGGCAGGAAAAAAATTGTCTCCTTCCCAGTGTTCCTCTGGATTGCCTTCTAGTATTGCCCATGGAAGATTGTGTAGAAATCCATGTAGGTAGTTTCTTCATGAATGAAAGTTTGTGTTACCCTGCCATGTAAAGGACAGTGATCAACTGTGAATCTAGCTGAGAGCAAAGGGAAAGTGGACTGGATATGAGAGTGTAGTCCAACTATCAATTCATTGTCACTTACAGAAATACTGATTCTAGTTATTATCCATGGTGTATACATTTATACAGAAAAAAATCATGAAAAAGCTCTCTGCAATAAAAGGATTCCAGATAATGAAATCAGATATTGACTCCAATCTTCCACCCAACTCCTGTTTCAAATTTATGGGTATAGTTCTTTGGTTCTGTGTGTGTGGTGGGTGAGATAAAAGAGATAGAAGGATAAGACCTAGTGAAGAAGCAGCAAGCAACTCCACATCAGGAAGCTTGGGAGTGACTGGAATCACTATGGAAGTCCTGGAAATCACAGCAAGGCACATGACCCAGAATTCCCTCACTGGTATTTAATCCAGGAGAGACATCCTCCACTAGGTGGTTCCAAACCACATTGGGGCCAAAATATATTTGATTTGTACAGTTAGACTCCTAACTGGCTTGCATCACAGGCTCACTCCAGTCAATTCATTAATTTCACCTGACTCCACATTTTATGTGACAGAATTTATTGCATCCTGCTTACTTCCCCTCTTTCTCCAGCAACTTTTACCAAGTGTATGACTATGGCTATTAAGTTTATTATTTAGTGCATAGATTACAAGATAATGAAGAAGGTCTCTATGTCAATTAGAGAAAAATGAAATTACCAGAGATAAATGGAGTGATAGAACTTTGTGTCTTCCCTTTGGAGAGGGGGTGGGTGCCTTTTCATTTTTATACACCATAGCTGGATGATAGAGGCTTTTTATAAAGTTTAAGTATGATAAAGAAGGGTGTATGCAGGTTAGGAACCAAAGAGATGGACCATACAATCTCTTGGCTGGTGTGTTGTCCTGTACTGAAGAGGCAAAACTAAAAACCGTATTTCCCAGGCCTCTATCACTGTAGGTCCTGAAAGAGACTAGATTCTGCTAATCTGGGGCAGTACTTGAGATAAGAAGCCAAAGTGAGGCAGAAGCCATACATGTTGGGACCCAATTGTTTTTGATGACAAAATGTATTGGGAAAGCATTAACAGATGTACTGGTCCACTTGGTGGGAATTCAGAGGCAGGTCACAGGGCTTCCATTTGTTGGAGTGAATCACATTAGGCATTCCTGGTTCTGGAGATGGTAGAGACAGCAGTTAATTTATTCAATTAATTCAATGAATATTTATTTAGCACCTTTTATGTGCCAGACACTTTTCCAGGTTTCCGAGATATATCGGGGAATAAAACACATCAACTTCCTTGTCCTTGTGGAGCTTACATGCCAACAGTGGTTTCATTGTGTTGGGGCTTATGTGTTTCTTCCTAACTGGGCAGTATCAGCATATTCTTGGTTAGGGGGTCCTGGATGGTAGAAGAAATAGCAGTTCCCTATGGCCTGGCTCAGTGGTATGATTCCGGGAGTCACTTCCAAAAGCCCAGCACAGAGTCTTTCTTCAGCCCTCCCAGAGATTGTGTAAGTCAAATGACACTCTATTTTACATTTCTTCTTGTTTCCACTATTTAGAGAGGATCATGTCCTCAGCAAATGATCCCTGACCAATGACATTTATTTCCTTGAAATACTCATTTCCACTTGGGTCACCTTGAGAGTCCCACACATTGTTTAATTTCTACTTAGCTAAAACATCACTTCTGGCCCTCTGAGCCTTTTCTATTCCCCATATGATTAATTGCTATGTCATCTGAGCTGCCATAGCAATTTATATATGCTTCTCTTGTATGGCTTATCAAAGTACTTGGCTTAGTCACATCTCTTGCTTTCCTCCTGTTGCACACACAAACTTACAAGACAGGGACTTGGTTTCATTCACTTTTGTACCTCTGACCCTCAAGCAGATTACAGTTAGCCATGTTCCACTTATGCATATATTAGTAACTAGTCACAATTTACCTTATAACAAAAGTGTTTTAACTATGTTTGGATCTTTCTGTTCCATAAATTTATTTGTATCATTTTAAATATTTATGTGAAATTATAATTGCATTTTAGGTTTAGGGATAGCTTCAAAAATTAGAGAGTCCAAACTCCTCCTTTTCCAGGTCAGGAATTTCAGGCTTTTAACAATCCGTCTTCCTGCTCCAAGTGCAGGGTTCCTTTGTTTTCTTCTACAATTTCCTATACTAGATTATCTTGACCTTGATCTAGTTTGTAATTTGACTGAAAACATGTATTATATCTGCAGCCCTTCAGGGATCTCCAAGTTTTGCAAGTCAGAGGATAATTAACAACTGAAGAGCTCCTCATACTTTGTCCAAAAGTACATCAGTGGAGACACTGATGGTAGGGCATTCTCAGTTTAGACTAGCAAGTGCTTTTGTCAACAAATAAGTTCATGGAAAGACATTAGATAAACTGTCAAATATTTGATTCTGATTTCATAAATTGTATATCACTTTCTTCCACATTATGAATTTCCTTCAGTAAGGTGCAAAAAATGATACCTAAATATGAATCTGTGTGCTTTCATTTACAAAATTGGAGTGCAAACTATTTACATCATCAATGTATTAAAAGATCATTTTGTACAACTTTCTCCTTTAGCACTTAACCTATATTATTGTAAGCATGTTGTTCTATGTCTCTCTCCAATGAGTCTGTGACCTCTATGAGGTGGAGTGTCATGTCCTCATGCTAATAACTTTAATTTCTAACAGGGTGCTTGGTCGAGGCTGTACAATTTATATTTGTTAAGTGAAGGTTCCTGGGCAAAAATATGCCATCTGCAAGATAACAAAGAACTGAACCTCCCCAAGTCAATGAAGTGGAAGCCACTGTCTGTTATCTCCTTAGACTAAGAGTCTATTTACCCCTAAGAGTGATAGGTGCTTTCACTAGTTCATGGATAGTCCATTTAACATCAGGAAGTTTCTAGAGTCTTTTATGATCATTCAAGGAAGAGGAAAGTTTTGTTTTCTCTCTATAATTTCTTTGCAATAGCTGCTCAGCTCTTTTCCCAAAATTGCTTCACACAGCCTGGAACATCTAGAGCATAGAATTGTTAGCACTTTGAAATGACCTCAATTAAACAAACTTGACATTGCTTCGACAAATATAGTCAAAAGTGGAAAAGGCCCATTTATAAGTGGTACTTCTGAGAAGTGTGAACTCATAATGGAGAACATATTCACATAATCACTTATGAATGAATCATCTTGAAAATTAGTCCTACACAAGTTAGATATAAAACATTGTGGTTTTTATAGAGCACACACATGTGCACTCTAAAGAGTGTAATATGATCCCATTCCATGTTGACAGTTGTGGTTGATGAGCAGGTACTGTGAATGAAGACCAATGAATATGAAATACAGTTGTTCAGGCATACAGCATCAAATGAAGCTCAGAGACAATGATTCTTACATGCTTTAGAACAGGAAATCAAGCTGTAAGACTGTTTCTTGATCTAAATTCAAAGACATTGCAAATGTAAGGGACATGAAAAGCAAGAATCAAATTTAGCTCATGGATACTTAGCTCACTCAATCTTTGTGTCATATTTTTCAAGTGAGTTGAAGAGTACATAGGCCAATTTGGATTAATTTTACTTATCCCAGGGTATAATAAAACTTTACAATCTCAAACCTGCCAAAGCAAAAAAAAAACGAAAGAATCGTTTTGTTTTTGTTTTTCCACAAGAAGATCACCTTGATTACAAATATGTTTTGACCATAAATCGGGGCCATCCTTTAATGCTCATATCAGAGAAGTAGTGCTATAAGCAATTAAAGTGTTAACTTGATTTATTAACACAGAGAATATTCACAATTTTCTATCTTGGAAGAGACAGATTCTGTATCCCTTTAATAGAACTCTGCTGGAAATCAAACACAATTTTTATTCTGGAGAATGATTAGTGTCTTGTTTAATTCTCCCCTAACAAATGTCAGCACTAATGTATTACAGATTATTCAGTCAATTTGATGGTTCCAGGTGAAAGAAAGGAACACAAATCTCTTCTTTTAGTGTAAAAAGGGTCAGCCGGATGACTTCCGCTGCAGGAGCTGAGATGAGGCTTGACATGAATCAATCAAGAAGGCTCAATTTTACAGTTATAGTGCCTAATGCCTAAACATGAGCGTACGGGTGGAAATTAGCACCCGATTATGAGCATACATGATCTTCCCCTGGAAGACAATAATATTGGCATTAAGCTTCTCAAGAGGGAAGATGCTGCTCGTTTTTAATATGTCTTAAATTATGTCAGGAAAAACACTGGAACATCACACAAAAGCCACAGTCAGTGTCTATTGCTATCTCATAAAGCTGGAGATCTTTACAACAATATTGACACAGGAGCAGGCAAGCAAATGTCAGCCAATATAACATATGAAATACTTAACGTAACCAATTTTCAGCTGTCAATCAGCAGGGAATAATGACTGATGCAAGGAATCAATACGCCACAATTGAATTCCAGCTCACAAACTTGTTTCGTTCTGTGCTATAAAAGACTGTCAAATGTCACACCCCAAGAGATGCAACAGGATTCCAAAGATTTATTTATTTCAAGCTCTGAAGTCTATTAGCAATAGTGCTCCTTTGCTATTGGAAATAGAGCTTTGGTGACATTAAATTTTCAGAAATGACAACTTGCTTTTCTGACAAAATTAATGATAGGAGTTCCTTAGTACCATATTTATTTATTTTTTGCCATCATGAAGTACAGTTATACTCAACCAATTCTCAGGATTTCAGAGAGCAAATATTTGACACAATTTGTCAAGTAAACTGCTTAGAGCGCCAACTATTCTTAAACAAGTTGTCCTATACATGGTAAATAAATGGAAATTGCATATGACAAATCTTAAGCTTATACTAAACCCTAACATAAAGCAGATGATTGAAGGGAAATTAAATCTATAAAATGTTTTCTTCTTCAAATGACAATATTAAATTTTATTTTACTCCATGATGAACTTTTTGGAGAAAAAGAAATAAATCTGTGTAAAAAATATTGTGCTAATTAAAACCCCAGTAACTTATTTTATCTTATTCCAGGGCAACATTTTAAGAGTTGATAGTCTGAACCTATTTTTTCAGATATTATGGTAGTAATCAAATATTTTAAAAAATGTAACTTTGACATGATGTGGTAAGTTGAAAGAAGTTTTTCATAAATGGGGAGGAAAATACAACCTAGAGAATTGCAATCTACCTTTACCCAGATATTGCTAGAGGAACATTCCTTCTTTTCAATCCTGTTATTTTACATTTTGCTAAATATTTTCCTTAATGATAAGAAGAAAACATAAAAGACTAGATTTATGAAAGAGAAAAATATGTTAATGGCTATCTTCAAAAAATCATTTTTTCTTCCCAATTTGTGAATGAATATATAGGTTACATTCTCTTCAAAGCAAAATGAAGTAGCAAGCTAGTTATCCTTCGACACAGTTATGTGTGGCAGAGATGGACTGGCTTTGGTCTCTCGTCATTAGTGGTAACATGAGGGCAAATCAAAGCCTGACACTCTTTCAGGATGAGCATTTGGAAGCACAGTTATCACCAGTGCTGTTATCTGGTCACGCCCTTGCCAGTAGCCCTTTTCTGGGCTATGTGGAATGGCACAGCATGCCATTTTGGTGGCACCCTGTATTAATGCTTAGAGTGGTTTTTATGCTCTCATGACAACTTCCATGATAAAGTTGAGATGAATTAGTATTAAACTTTAAAAAGAAATAGTTTTCCTCCGATGCGTTTGGCATAGAAATAGATAAAACACAAACAGAGAGTTTTGAGTTTCTGTTTTTATGAACAGAGCAGCAAATTGTCTGCACTGTTTATAAGTGGAGTAAAATACTGTTAAAGCAGAGTTACTCATGTGGTTGAGTGGGCTGATTAAACCCAGAGGGAACAGCCTGGGCAGTGCTGCTGTATCCTTCATTTGTTCTTCACAGAAAATGATAACATTGAACTGTAAAAGTTGAGATTGAAAAGCCACTAGTGTGCTGTCTAATTTCAACTGCAGAAGCTGCTGTGCTCTCTTAGTGACTTTATGAGGGAATAAGATTATAGGTCACAAGAGCTTCTTTATTTCCCACCTGTAGCTTCTAACAACATTTTATTAAGGATTTTCCCATCTTCCTTCTCTGACCTATAGGGTTGAAATCCTAACAGCTATTACAGGACCCTGACTGAAATGGTATTAACATAGATTAATGATTCTGAAATGAAGTATTCTTTAATCAGAGCTCTATTTATGGATGACTACTAACATTTTTACTGTACTAATAAGATATACATGAAATATCATTATGTACATCGGAAAGGAGTCCTTAATATGGTTAAAAACTTCAAACTTCATGTTTGCATCACAGAAAATCACACCAAACTACTGCTATTTGAAGGTTTAATATTAATTTATAAAACTAACATTTTGGAAGGTAGTCCATTGATACCTTCTTGACATGTGATTGCTTCCTGACTTGTCTAGATGGTTTCTTAATTGCTTACTAATTGACTATCTCTCCAAAATAAAATCTGGGGGAAGAATTTTAAGTGCATATCTACATTTATTGATGTCTGTAAATTCCCATTTTTGAAGATTGTTTTCGAGAGAAGGTGTATGATTTCTTGTCTGGATCATTTTGAAGAGTAATGAGGTGATATTTACGGGACACTTGGAGAGCGAGGAAAGGTTCTAAGTACCCAGTACTATCATCGGTCTTCACTCAGAGATATTCTTTAACTGAATAATTGTAAACACAATAGAACAAGAACATCCTGTTCACTCCTCTGGTAGACTAAAAATTAGAGGCAACACATAGGCTGTTGGAATGCCTGAGGGTTTTATTTTTCTGATATTGCTATATGCCAAAGTCAGGGCTTCTTTCTTTTTTAAGAAACTGAATGTATGTTGGAGACATGATCTCATTAATCCTAAATCAATTTAGCTCCAGGTACAGTCAATTTAGAGGTTTTTGTGGCTCTTAGGTTTAACTCCTAAAATGTTGACTCAAATTTCTGCTACTATTAGGCAATTCAATTACACAGTCCACTCTATTTTTTTTTTCCTGTTAGTCAAATCTGAAAAGAATAAAGTTCCATTTGTTCTGTGCTCAGATGGAGGATTTGAGGACACTTTGACAATAATTGTGTTTATATGAAACAGATCAAAAAGTAGTCAATCTGGTGTTTTCAGCTGTCTTAATGACAAAATTGGATTGTCTGCAGAGCTGATTCAAACATTAGTGAAGATATGGGAGCCAAAGAGTGATTGGAAAGAAAACCAGTGGATTCAGTATAGACATGACCTATCTACCCAAGAATCAAATATGTAACATGTTATTTTAATTGAAAGGCATTTCTTTTACTTTATATTTGTCTTTGTGAATGTGAGTCTAGTAGGGAAACAAATACCCATTACATACATTGACTTTGCTTTTTAAATATGGATTCGATTGAGAAACCATCAAAATTTTCCAAGTTTTTCTTTTATAAATTTGGATTATATGTTCATAGAAAGATTAATTGGGTGAAAATGGTGAAAAATTAATAATGATAGTAAAGGCATATTTTAAATTATGTGATATTTAACCTAAAAGGAGATGAATATTCACAATTAATTTGATTTTTTAAGATGCTTCTTCTAGCTTCCCTTTTCCTGTTCTATTTTTTTTTTTTAATTTAAATTTTTAACAATGTAATCTCTATAGGGAAATCACAATATTCTAGTCTGTACCATCTCATTAGAGTTTGCTAGGATAGAAATGCAGCAGCCAAATTGGATACACCCAGCTAGCACATACCAATATTTACCATCAAGTTTTCACATTTTAACCTTTGATTTATGATATGAAAAGAAAGAATGAAATCATCTGAAAACCTTCAAGTAGTCAGTATATTACAATGTTTTCTTCAACATGCATTTGGAGGGGGGTGGAGTAGCCCCAATTGTACATGAGTTGACTTACAGGGTATAACTCCTAGAATTTCCAGGGCATTCCCCTGAAAATCAAGTTCTTAAAGCTGGTCCATACATGTTAGTGTGAACCTATTGTAGATGGGACATATTGATTAGGTTACTTCAGTAAGGCCCAGCTCAGGGTGGATCTTAATGCTCTTAGTGGAGTCATTTATAAATGGGATGAATATGGAGAGAAACATACAGACATAGAGAGAAAGCCAGAAGCTGAAGTAATGAAACCCAGAAGAGAAGGGAGAGACCAGCCGATGCCACCATGTGCCTTGCCATATGACAGAGGAGCCCAGGATCGCTAGCTGCCAGTTTTGGGGGAGAAAGCATTACCTGATGATGCCTTGTTTTGAACATTTTCTCAGGCTCAGAATTGTAAGCTTGTCAGAAAATAAATCCACATTGCAAAACTCAGCCCATTTCTGGTATATTGCTTTTGGCAGCTTTTAGCAAACTAAAAACAATAGCTCTTGCACTGAGTAAAGTGTTACATCTCCTTGGCTGGTATCTTCACTGATATTATTTGAGGAAGAGAGAGAGAAATGTTTCTTGCTTGTGATATCATATTATGGAATTGTTTCTCAGTGGCCTGCTTTATCAATAAAGTTAAAATAGAACAACGATTCCCACCAAAATGCAGCGAGGAAGCTAAATGATTCTGAGAGCCTGTGAGACACAACTATACCTCAGTTTAGTCACCTCTTTAAAGAAACTGACTTATCTGGGTCAGAATTATTTCAAGACAAGACAGACCAAGGGGCTTTCTGTTTGTGCCTATGGAAATTAACCTATTTGTCTGTTAAGCACCTGATACCGATGGCTTGAGGGAAATGATCTATCCATCTCCAAAAAAAAAAAAGATTTTTCCCTTCAAAACTATATATACAAGTTAAGATTATACTGATCAACAAAAATAAAAATAAAAAGCAAAATAATAAAGTCTTTAGATGGGAGGCATATTCTCTAATTGGCTAAGAGTTTTTCAGTCTTATAAGAATATTGCATAAGCACAGATTTATTCAATATTCAAATTTCTCTGATTATATATTGAGATCATTATCAAACTGTACAGAGCTCCCAATGTATACATCATTAAATACTAGGGAAAATGTGAAGTTGAATGTTATGTACATACAATTCTAAAACCTCTCTATCATCTCTTCTCTCTCTCTCTCTTTCTCTATCTACTTCATCTCAAAGTAGGTGCTTTATAAATAAGAAATCTCAGCATAGTACAATGGACTTTGAGAGACAATGAAGTCAGTGACAGAATGAGGACCAGGACATTCAGCTTTCTGATTGGTAGTCTGATATACTTATTCTCCAAGTTAAACTTCCTGTTCATGTACTTGATATGCAATATACACTAGGTCAAAACAGTATTTTCAAAGCCTCTTTGCAATGCCAAAAGTAACCCTATGAAGTCTATTCCTTATATTAAAAGATAATACTAAAAGGTTATATAAAGCAAAAGATTAAATTTTTTAATATAGAAATAAGAGCGCTTTACCATCGAATTCTTGCCTGTGTTTTATAAAACTAAAATGAATTTATTTTGCTAGGTCAGGCAGTAAAAAGGAAATAATTCTCTTTTATAGCCATATCCCACTAAAATCACTGTCCAGAAATTTTCCAGCACTAACATTCTTAGTCTGCAGAGACCAAAAATATGCAGATAAAGTTCCAGCAAAGCTTCCATAATCTAACTAAGCTTTACATACACAGGGGAAAAACAAATCTATATACTTAATGCAAATTTCAAAAAATGTGGCCTCATAAAACTGTCCTTCAAAGATCAGTAAGGACTCTGCTTTATCTACTGAGTGTTGGACATCAGCAACTCCTCTGTGGGCAGATGCTGCTGGTCAAAGTAAGCAGAAGCTTTTAGAGTTATCAGACAGAAAGTCAGAAAGTGGAAACTTGGAGTGGTTTCTTTTTCCTATGAAAATATTCAACATGCTCCATGGGGGGAGCAGATGTAGCTAAAGTGTTGAGTACCTGCTTCCCATGTATGAGGTCCTGAGTTCAAGCCCTGGTACCTCCTGAAAAAAAATGTTACACAAGGTGTCATATGATGCATGAAACCTTACTTAATGCAGATATAAAAAAAACTTGGAAAAAAAAAACCAACCTTGAAATTTTGATGCACAACAAAATTAGAGAGCTGCTCAGATTCCAACAGGTATTTGTTAAGGATCTAGAAGGTGCTCTAGAAATTTCTGCACGTCACAAAAATTTTGCTCCCTTTATCAAAAACAGAATTGCATAAAAATTGGTATGCCTCGTTCGAAATGTCTCATTCCAAAAAGACCATGCAGATGCTTGGCACATACACTAGCTAGCTAATCCAGGGTGTTTGATTTGGGCTTCCCAACTGACCGGGGTCAGATGACACATGGACTCCTGGGTTGGTTTGGCTTATTAGAATAATTTATGATAATTCACTATATAACATTTATTTCCCCCAAAAATCCTTTTTTAACTATATCCTTTATGAAATCTTTTCATACCAATCACAGGTTAATATGATTAAAGGCAGTTGTGATTCATTTGCAAAAGAGACACTAAATTTATACAACTACCAAATGTGCTCATTTTTAAATCCTTTTTAAGCATATTATAGAAAATATGAATAACATTTTAAAATTTTTCATATCAGTATATATTCTAGATAATGATAAAACCTTTCAAAGCTATGTACCTAATGATATTATTAGCTTCACATTCTTAACCTATCTGAAAGTATTGTAATGATATTTAAAACCAAAGAGTCTCAGTCTTTGAGATTTCATAGGACAGTAAATGTTCTTTTTTAAAAAAAGTGGGAGCTGGGGAGAGCCAGTAACAATGTAGGCTTGCCAACTTTTTATTTTGCAAAACAAAGACATTATTTTTAAAAAATCTAACCCATATCATCACTACTTTATAAAAGCAAGCCACTGTGTCACACACACACACATACACATACAACCACAAATTTTTGAAGGGAAGTTCTTTGACTAAAATGTTTATATTCCTATGACAGGATAGTTGACGAATTAACTGTCACATATATAAAAATGTCATGGCTTTATTTTTCTTATTTTGTCCTGAACTTGTGAAGAATGTCAAAATCAGCACTGGACTGAGACCCTCTACTTTTTGTTTTTTTTACAGAAGCCTAAAGGCAAGTGCCCCCTATACTGCACATAATGACCTGAGGGTCACTGAGGAAAACGACTAGTAGTATGAGCAAGATCAAAGTGTATGTTCGTTATATTGGTCATAATCTTAAAAATCTTTCAATTTTATCTTTACATGTCACCTTCATTTTGAGAGACCAAAGAAATGAATTCGCTAGCATCAACAGTCCTTGGGGGGAGGCTCCAAAATGTCTAAAATTATTTTAGACTTTTTCCATAATATTTCAGATGATGATGTTTTACACTTGCATTTACTTTGGACTAAAACTATGATAGCTAATATCTCTGATTTCCATCGTCTGGAAAAAATGTAAGAATACTTTTTCTCTTGTCTTGGGTTAGTTTCCTTCTACTAATGAAAGGAAAAAAGTAAAATAATGCTTTTTTCCCTTTTAGTTTTCTTTTAATATGCTTTTGAAATAAAATACAAGAAATGTGTGAAATATGTTTTACATATACATTTTGTTCTAATAAAATTAAAGTGTGATAAGGAGCTATTTAATTATAACAAACCATAATTTGAGAAAAACTGGCTAAATAGCTCTTATATTTTGACACTGCTTTTCCTAAAATTCCAAGACAAGCTCTTCTTTAACAGCATAACAATTATGTGATTTTTCTCACTCAATTTAAAAAATAATATCTGTAGGTAAATAATAAAATTCTTAAAGCCCATAAAACAGTGAGTGTGTAATATTAATCTAAGATCAGAATCCAGACAAATCTACGCTATTAAAATTTGCTATCTTATACCTCAAGCAGTGTTTTGGCAAAACAATTTCAGAAAATGCAGAATGGCAGGATAGATTTTTTTTCTTATATCAAATCACCTTACTTTTGTGGGTTTTAGTCAAGAACCTATCACTGCTCATTTAATGTGACATTAAATATAAGGCATATTTTCTCAGTGGAGAAAAGTTTTCTTTTTAGTATTCAACTCACCAAACTATGTCAAGAGATGATAGGGTCTTGACAAATTGATTAGAACTAAAATATTTTGTTGTAAAAACTCTGCCTAACATGTATATGTCATTGGGCCACAAATGTTTCAGACCCTAATAATAAGAGTTACATGAATCTACTTCAGTAGCAGCTATGCTGAACTTTTCTCTGAAAATATGATGAATATGGGAAAATGCTACTAAAATTATTTTAACATGTATTTTGTAATATCATGGGTTTTTCAAAGGATAGTATACTGGGTCTGAAAGAAATGAAAAATAGCAGTGATACTTAATACTCACATACTGTCTTTCAGTGCAGGTAGAAAAAGCACTTTATAAACGCTAAAGCTCATTAACCTTCAGAAAATACTGGTGAGTTAGGTGGCAAATGTTACCCACCTCAGTTCATAAATGAATGAACTGAAGCACCAAGAGGTTAACTGATTTTTCCAATTCACAAAGCAAGTCACGGCATAAGGGGAGATCACACAGAAATTCTTGACTATTGGTTCACATGGGGCTCTACTCTGGACCAAATAATTTAATAAATAAATACCTATTGATTATAATGTGCTGGAAAATGTCCTTTAGTTTTTGTCCAAATAATTTTCTTGTGACACAAGTATGTTATCCAACCTCTAAAAAAATTAAATTGACTAATTTACCCAAATACTATAACATTTTGAATCACTACAGGTGAATACTTGAAAGAAAAATTTGAGTCTGTTTTCATGCTTAGTAATACTATAGAAAATATATGAATAGCTTGAAGTGAATGACCACTTATATTCAGCAATAAATAAGAATATGACCTTAAGAACAATAATTTAAAAGAAAAGCTTAAGGATATATTAAAACATTGGGATAAATATAATACTTTTTTTTTTTTCCAGTTTGGCATTTTTAGAAAGTCAAACTAAATTCAGTTTTTTGAACAAATGTGAACAAATCTTATGTGCTTCTATGAGCTTTTCAAAGTTCCTAAAATGGAGAGAGCTGTATGCATTTTTATTTATTCTAGTACAAAACTAATATATTTTTAAAATGAAGGATGTAAAAAAAGGAAGGGATGTAACTTTATTTTAGGAAAAAATGTATTCGCTGTGAGTTGATAATTGTTGAAACTAGATGGTGGGTTCATGGAGATTCCTTTACTATCTTGTCTACCATTGAATATATTTTAAATTCTACATAAAATATTAAAATAAATGTATAAAGTATGTATCATAGTGCCATACAAATATGAAAATAAAAATAAACGAATGGTATATATTTGACAGTATACATAAAGTTGACAGAATGTCATTGTATACCAAAAGATGAATGGAATCATTCCCAAGTTGTAAAATGTTGAAAGATGGTGTGACAGTTTTTAAGTTATTTTATGAATCCTAAAAAGAAAAAGATTATGTTTTTTAACTAATTCATTACCGTGAGTGTGAGACCATTTTGATTGGACTACATCAGTGTGGCATGACTCAGGTTGAGTCTTTGCCCTCTTAAAAGAGCTGATATAAGTGGAGACACTGAGAGAGAGACACCCAGGAAAAAGGAGCATTGCCATTTTTGACCCTGCAATGGAAAAGGAAAACTCAAGGATGACTAGCAGCCAAAGCTGAAGCACAAAGCCCACAAGAGGTTGGGCCCATGGAGTAGCTGAAGGCTGAAGAGATGAGCCATATGCCTTATAGCCCACAGCTGAATTTGGGAAGAAAGCAGAGCAGTCGAGTTTGAGAGAGGAGGCCCGGTAAGAGATAAGCCTTATACCTGGTACCCACAGCTGAGCTCTGGGATATAGTAGATTCTGGAGGGGAAGGCAGGGATCTCAGCAGATCGACGGCCATCTTTGCCACTTGGCAGTACCCCAGAAACACCAGTAGCTGACTTTGGCAAGAAATCATCTCTACTGGTGCCTTGATTTCAACATTTCACAGCCTTGACAATTTAAGGTTTTACCCCAAATAAATCCCTTTTATAAAAGCCAACACATTTCTGGTTCTTTGCATCAGCAGCCCTGTGGCAAACTAAGAGAAATGGTCTAATATGCCAGCCTCATTTTCTGTGACAAAGAAAAGTGAAATAATTTGCTCAATATTAGTTAATGGAGCCCTAGAAAATTTTATAATGATGTTTTGGGAACTTTAAGACTGGGCATTATAATTTCAAACAACAGCAGGCTTCAGTTACCTTGATTAAAGTGAAATATTCATGAGCTTAAACGTACTCAAAAATTAGAATAAAGAGAAGAGCAAGAGTGAGAGAGAGAGAGTAGAAAAGAGGAGAAAGAAGAGGGAAAGAAGGAAGGTAAATGGGAAAGAAGGAAGAGACAAAATGAGAGAGGAAGGGAGGAGGGAAAGAAGAACCCCAGTAATTCATGCTGGAAAGCTAGGATATTTGACTAAACTCAGGGATTTCAAATCTGTCCTGCATCCTTTCTTCTATCCTCCTTGCCATTACACTGAGTATGCACTTCATTATTTATCACTTGTCCTATTGTAGCAGTTTGTAGATAAGTCTTCTTTAACTCTTTTCCTTCAGCTTTAACCTATGACCCAGACATTGCTTAAATCATTTTTCTAAATTCAATTCTGATCATATGAAATCCCTTACAATCTTTCAACAATTTCCTATTCTCTACCAAATTAGGGGGAAAAAAAATCCCACCTTGAGATCAAAAGTTCTTTCAGTATGATGCTTTGCAGCTGCATTTCCAGTTCTTCTACCCATCTATAATATAATGAAACTTGCCTATTCATTTTTAAAAAATCAAATCAATTTTATGGCTACATATTAATAAAGCATAAATCCATCCAAAGTGCAAAATCAATGGTATTCAGTGTAATCACATATTTGTGCATTGATCACTTCAATCATTCTTAGAGCACTTTCATTATTCCAATAATAATAAACAAAATACAAACAAAACTCATTACCTCTCAGTCTCTCTTTTTATGAGCACACCTGTGTTGGACAGACAATGAACACATGCATGCATACATCGAATTACGTCAACACATCCACACATCCAGTTGGTTTTTGCCATTCTAAGGACCTGGATAACAAATTTTCTCTGCCATCTGCCCTAGATTTTCCCTTCTATTCCTTGTACTTTGTAATCAGTTCTTTTCAGCCCAAAGAAATGCTATAGAGATGTTTCAGCAGTAGAGACAGAACAGGGAAGTATCTTTTTTTTTCACAGTAATCTTGACTTTGTGTTCACTGCTAGGCATAGTTTTGAAATAACCAATGTCACAAAGGCTATCAGCAGTTCCCAGACTTTCTCTGCTTTCAAGAAAGAGATTAAAGAACTATTTTACAACCCTGGTCTTGCTTTAGTTTAGTGTAGAATAAATTGTACCTCATCTTTGGTCTAAGGGTAACTCTGAATGTTAACATTAGGAAATTATAAAACTGACCCAAACAAGAGAAATTGGTTGTATACTTTTTGTATGCTTTGGAGCCCAAACCATAGATAGCTCTATATGGTAGCTTCCCTGTGAAGGCCCATTTCTGAACTTCCTTTCTTGGTTGCTTTCAGAGTCTCAGTGATGGTGTGTGAATAATAGTACAGCAGTGGCAAGAAGATGGGGAGACCCTGAGAATGAATCCAGCCTGTCCTTGTTGTGACCTGCTTGAGATATACAACATTTCTATTATGCAATGTATTTTTAGCCCAAAGTAACAAATCTCTTCTTGTTTAAGGGATATTATGAATTTTACCTTTGCTTTCAGAAAAACCGATAATAAAGAAAGATGACCTACCTGGATTAGAGTCAAATAAGTCAAATATTTTAAAAGGTGCTAACCTGTTAACAATTGGGAAGGAGTTAGTGTAGGTGAGCTGTGATTTTGAATGAGATCCGGGAGACCAGGGATATGAAAATGCCTCTATGATTTCCCTATCTGGTGCTTATTTTTCATATTATTTTCTCTGCCTGGAAAGCCTTTCAAAGTCCTGTACTTCTTTTAAAATTTCTCTCTAGGGCTTTAATTCACATAATACCATCTTGACTCTCCTTATCACTATTTACCCCTTATAGTGTCATTTCTCTTAAGACATTTATCTTATTTTGTCTTGTGTGAGTATTTGTATCTTTGTGGCTGGCTTCTTTGCTCTAGTCCCTCACACAGACAGTGGACTGAAAACTCCTTGGAAGGGCTGTATTATTCAACTTTGTACTATCATAGTGTCTTGACATAGTAGTTGTGCGTAATGGAATTCCATAATTTTTGTCTGCCCAGCACCTAGCAATACTTCTTCAAGTAAGAGTATTTCAGTTTTTCTTTGGGAAACCAATTCTCCCCTACTATCAATTTATGGAGTGATAAGACAGTAAGGTATATAATGTGGAATAGGCTGAGTTGACATATGTTAGACAACAATGAGGATCCTTCCATTCTAGTCTGGGAGGTATGTGATCTAGATATGTGCTAGCAAAGCATCTGTTAAATGGTTATCTCTATCTCAGAGCACAAATAATATGGCAACTAAGGTTGGGAGTTTTAGGGAACTTGGTACAAAAATTACAGAGGCCCCTTCTCTCTGTGACCAAGAAAATCTATATGGCTTAGAGCATAATAACACTGATCTTTGGTGAATTGTGAAAACAGAAATCTATGTCCAAGGATATAGTTAGCCCACAGGAGAAAGATGGACGTCTAGATGTGGGACTGTTCTGGTAGCTGAGGAAGGCCTCCAAGTCTTTCCTACTATTTATTCCCCCTGTCAATCAAAAGAAACTATTGTTCCACACATGAAAAGATTCATATTGCAATGCAGCCTGTTATAAAGGGCAGATTATTCCTCCGCACCCCGTGCTATGATTGTGTATTTCTCTGAGACTAGGGAAAGAATTCAGGCCTTAGACACAGACACACTGATATTACTGGGATCTAGACTTAAGGACCATGACTCAACAATAAGGGTCTCTGTCTTTAGTTATGAGCTGAAGGAATTGGGTGAATGAAAATAGAGAAAACCCAGAAGCCTTTAGAAAAATACATTGCCTGAGAACCCCTACTTCAATCTTTATTTTAGAAATTATCTCCATGCATTCCTCAAACTCCATGAGATTTTGGTTGCACTGGCCCAATACCTGGTCTACAGCTTAGATGATCAAACCATTACCTTGGTTAGTCAAAGTTCCATATCACCCTGAACCAGGGATTGTGTCACAATGGACACATGATACAAAGTGTCTAATGCTATGAAAGACAAGGCTCTTTTTCTTGCTGTGATTAATGTACTAGAAGAATTTAAATTTGGGGTTTATAGATGTCATCTATAGAAAAAGCCTGCCTGAAATTAAATCAAAGCATAGCAGTAGATTTAAGAGGCTGAGAAATGGAAAAAACTCAAGAACTGAATGCTTTATTTGAATTTATGAGCTAGCCATACTAGAAGAATATTTTGTGAACTTTTTTGTTTATGCCAGTTTGATATTGTCTCCAATAATAGAAATACATGAATACCACACAAATAGAACTAAATAAATTGAGCTGGAATTATTGCTATTGTTACAACTTGGCAGATTAAAAAGATTCACTCGTCTGATTAAAGATATACCTCAAAATTTTTTTAAGGTACCGTAGATTCTGGATTAAGATGGTTAGTATTCCCTGATGTAATCTTTTCCAATCTGCACTATAATACCCAAGCCCACCTAAATTAGTAAACCCAAAATGACACTGAAAACTATCACTGAAAGTTATTCTAGTGCCAGAATCTGGAAAGAATTTCCGCTAGTAGCAAGACTGATAGGACTGAATTGGAAAATGCCAATCATACTACACTATAGGGTAAACACAAGCCTCCCTACCTGAAAGTGAATGGAAATATCCTTAGTTTTTACCCCACTATTTAAGGTCTTAGTCAACTTAAAAATGACAGATCAGTCCACTATTGCAAATGCCTCTGATCCTACTTTCCCTGTTGGTATACAGGCAGAAAATAAAGTGGAATACTGGGGATTTGTTGCCAATCTCAGAGTTCTAGGCATAGGGTAGGAAAAAATTCCCATCTCAGGACATCAGAACTACCAAGCCTACCAAGGTCAGATTTGGAAAAGGAGCTGAATGTCTCAGCCTAACCTCCAGCTTCAGACCTAGAGGGTTAAACATGTTCATAGAGAACAAGTCTTATTCTATTGGCAAACACATTTATTTGTATTGGAATTTGGCATTTTCTAAGGACTATACTAATTTGTTTCATGGGAAATCTCATTTAAAAATAAGTAAAAAATTAAGAAAGATTAAAAACAACTTCATGATAGGAAAGAGTGTTTATTGAAATTAAGTAGGATTACAGGGAAACTAAAAATTCAATAACTATATGAAAATTACTATTGGAAATGTTAAAGAATAGAAATTTCTACGCTTTTAAGTTTTGACTGACCTTCCAATCTGAGGTTAGATTTTTCTAATACATTTTTTTTCTCAAAATATAGAGCTAATGAATAATGGATGAGAGGAAAACGGAGGACCAGGGTTTGACAAGTACAGGGAAAGAAAGATGATATATCTATGTTGTATATATGTCAACCACTAGGTGGGACAGTCTTACACCGATCTTAACCGGTTATATGTTCCCCTGAGTGTAAAGACCTCAAAAAGGAGTAAGTCTAAGTTGGTTTCTTCTATATTGTCTCTGACCTGCTGGTAGGGAAGAAGGAGGTCAACAACAAAAACAAACATACCTGGAACAAGGATTTGACCAGCTATATAAGTGAAGGCAACTTTCTTCAGTTGTACAGTAGTTGAGCTTGTAGATCAAAAGGGAGAACAGTAAAAACTCAAAATTAATCAATCTCAATCCTAGGCAAGCTTACCAACATCAAGACAGGAGACAAAGTTATAGGTATATTCAGTCATTAAGAAGCTAAAACAGAATTAAGGCATGATGGGGGATAAAGCTATAGTAAAAGTTAGTATGGTGAACATTAAAATTAGTCAAGGGCTTAGGTTAAGTCAAAATATTCATAGTACATTTGCTTTAAAATGTTTGCAAATTTAAAATATATGCTTAAAATAGAAAATGGATCACAGAGAAATAAAATGTTAAAAATGATAGTCTTGTCGTTAATCCTACTTGATTATAGTAACAAAACCTGGAAAGTGAAGAGAGAAGATGACAAGGAGTGACAAGGGGTGAAAATATGTTAGTATAGATTTAAATGATAGAATTGATCCTTGATTTTGGTAACTATATAAATATAAGTTTAAAATGTTCTTAAAAAATAAAGCACTATTAGCAGAAATTTCTAAAAGCTAAAAGTATACTTACCAACGCACTTAAGACTTTAAAAGTCAAAAAATCAAAACAAGGCAAAATACAAAAAAAAAAAAAAAAAAAAAAAATTAAACATTGGAACAAAACTTTAAGGACTTCAGAATATCATATTATGTGAGAAAAGCAGAATGTAAAAATAAATATACAGGATAGGCTCAACCATTAAATTACAAACTATAATTATAAGCTATGATTATATAATATATATAATTATTAAACTATTAAATTATTATATTAGCAAATAACTAAAAGTTAGTATTGCTTATCTCTTGTAGTAGTCTTGAATTATTTTTTCTTTATATATTTGTTTTATACATAAAACATAAAATTACTTTTATAATCAGAATGATACAAATGATACCAGCTTTTCTTCAAAAAAGAGAGAAGCAATAAATACAACTGCCATTGTAGACCAGTTCTAGATTATGTAGTAGAGAAACTAAGAATTGAGGATATTTAAGAAGAAATTGAGGGTTTGAAGCAAGAATATATAAAAAGACCTACATTTTTGTGGGGCAAGACAGAAGAAGATTAGTTTAAATTTGCTGTTGTGTTTTTCTCAATACAAGACTGTTCCCTGGAATACAATCTCAGTTGAGAGAAAGTATAGTTGATCCTAAATAAAGTAATGAAGTTTATGAAATATGTCTTCTAATTGCATCTATTCCTTTCATTTTTTGTTCTGATGATGTAACACTAGACACACTGGCACCCAATCGCCAAAACCCATTAGAACTTAAGCGCAAAGACAAACATGGCACTCTAACCACAACATAATTTAAAATGATAAAACATAAAATGAAGTGAGATGTTTCGACAAATATTGGATTTTCCCTATATCAGATACTGAATTATTAAGGAAAAAATTCCTTCATTTGCTTTGCTAGTGCCTTGACAATGTTTAGTAGTCCAATTTACAATAGCTTCATGTTCTGTCTACAACTAAAGACTCTCTCACGTGATTCATTTAGTATTAAAGTTTAAGTAACTGATCAAATGTTTAAACCATGGCATCACCAGGAGTAATGTCAATTAACAATGGTCAATGTCTTAAATTTAATTTGTGTCAGCTGGTAGGACAAGACTGTTCTCAGAGAAACTAAGGCTTTTTTTGTCATGACTTGATGTTTTGGTCTAATGCTTATGAGTCACACAGAGTCAAGCAGCCCACCCTTAATGGTATGAAGCTAATGACATTTATGGATTCCTCCTGAATAAAATTATCAGTCATTCTAAAGGTGGAAATATAGGGGCCAGTGATTGTAGGTTGGAAGAAAATAAATATTGATGCAATCTCTTCCTGGAGGTTCTTTCATATCTCATCTCAGGCTGAAAGTTTTAAAACTCTTTTAATCCTGCCTGCCTTGTTTTTTTAGATGGTCAATCAGCCTTCATGTCTTTTGCCAAGTGTGGAGCCCTGTGCAGTTTACCTAATCTTTGCAAAATAAAGGAATTGGGCTAGATTTATTAATTTGTTCATTTAAACTTTCCACAAACTTTTATTTGGTACTAAGTATGTACTATGCACTTTGTAAGAGATGGAGCTATAAAGATAAAACAGATCTCCACCTTCCTGGAGCTTATGGACCAGTGACACATATTTCAGGATATTTATATTCTAACATTTATGATTCCATTAGCTTCTCTACAGATAGGATAGAGGATGTAGAGGAAGAAGGTGGGGACAAAGGTAAGGTAGACACTGGAATTTGCCCAGATTCCATTCCTTCTTGTTAGAGGTCTTTCCCTGAAAATTCTAAAAATTACAAAAGCCAGATCTGACCAAAATAGAGCTCTGTCTGCCTCCAGGGGTCACTCTCTCCTTGAGAATTCTTCCCCGAATAGCCTAAAGCCACATACAAGGATAGCAGATTCTCAGGTAGGAAGAAGCCTTCAAAAATTTTACTTGCATAGAAGAACCAGTTCTCTAAGTTTTCTTTCAAACGTGAACTGAATTTTAAGCAAGTCTTTTCCTTTGATTGAGATAGAGGGGCTTGTGAGGAAGCTTGTGATTTCTATTTCTACATGCACTTTCATATGTCTTTGAAACCTAGACAAAGATTTTTGCCTTAGGCCACTAAGGGAGTGAATATCACAAAAGGGATTAGAACACTATGCTTTATAGCATCAAATCTTGTATTGGGGTATTAGATCATACTTTTAATTCAAATAACTTCACATATGCCCAATTCAGTCAGAATTATGAAGACACCTGACTGAAGGGGAAAAAAAAAACATTGGCTTTAATGTGAAGTGCGTCCAGTAATATGGTTTATTTGAAAGACAAACACAAACTTGTAAATCCATCATGCTAACATTCTAGCCCTACTAAGAGAACTCTGAATAGCCACAAGTGCATGGCCATTTAAGAACTGCCTGCTGCATGCTCTTTCATGTTACTCTGTCCTGAAAATTTTTCTAACAATTAACAAAATGAAAGCATTTTCTTTCCAGAATTTTGAGTTCAGAAGCAGGAATTGAATTTACAAAACTGCCAGCAAGTAATTAAAATGAGTAGTCACTATTGGTTTGACATGGATTATCTCTAAGACAATCAAACTTTAGATTGTCAAAAAAGGGTTTATATACTGGTTCTGAAAAAGCATCTCCTTCCATTGTAAATGCTTTCTCTGTTCAGCCAGCTGACTCTCATTCAAATTAATGGAATCCAAAACCTGAAGCCATACCCTGAAAATGACTGACACTTGAAGGTTAAATTCACACATAGATGCTGTACAGTAGAGTATTTTTCAAAGGATTGTTATCACTTAATTCCATCATTGCCCATTTATTTTGCTTCTGGTATCTATTTCTATATAACCAATGAAGCAATGTTTTATATTATTTAAATTAGTGAATAGATTTAAATATCTTAGCTCATCAAATAATTATTTGTACTGAACATTTTCACCAAGAGTCCCCACATTTAATAAATTTCATGTTAGTGTTGATTTGTGAGGAGATATAGCTATTTGCTGTAAACTTTCAAGCAAATTTCTTTATACCTGAATCCTAGGGTATTTTAAGGTAATTTAACATTTTCAAGTTTACTTTGGAATTTTAAGTGTATCCTATAGTTAAATAAAAATAATAAAATTACAAAGTAAGGTAAAAATAAAATAAAATGATAAAATAAAAATAGTAAAATTTTATCCCAAAATAACGTAGCTTGATGAACTTCATTTTCTTCTATTGATCAGCCTGAACTAAGTTGCCTACACTAATTATAATAAAATAGGTTTATTAACATTTACCATCTTCTGTTAGAGACCTAAAAACAGGAAATGTTCACAATATACCTCAATCTATAAGTAGTGGACAAATATTTCTTTTTAGTAGTCAACTAGCTACTGTATTAACTAAGAGATGAAAAAGTAATCAAAATTAAAGGAATATGATATTTCAAATATAAGTATCATTAACCTCCTGTTCATTAAATGTAGTACTAATGTAAACTTTTAAAAAAAATCTGTTTCCATGAGTTTGAATGAGGATAACTAATATAAAAATTAAATGAATCTTACTAAGGTAAGAAAATGAATTGAGTTAGCACATCATATTTTGATATATTAGTAATGCCAGTAGGTGCAGAAAGGATTTTCTAATTTAATTCTTCTTTAGGGAATATTAGTTTACACCAAATTTATTTTCTTATTTATGTTTTAAATTTCTGAAGAGAATGAATGCTTAGAGCCATTGGAAAGAGATACTACTGCATATAAATTATCAGAAATCTCATTTCCAGTCATAAAAGACTGGTATTTAAAATATCACTGTGATGTTAAAGTAAAATATAAATTTACTTTTATTCATATATTTGCATATATATTTTGTATTATGGTCTATAATGGATTGGAGAAGAGTAGGAATTACTTTATGAGAAAGCTATCCAGAAATTAGAAATAGTACTAATAACACTTTAGAAATATTTACTATGATTCATTTATCTGGATCATGCCCCAACATGGATATAATTTAAAAGAAAAATAAATGTGCATCATATAGAAATATGTATGAAATGGAATATCATGATAAGAAATAGAGAATTCAGAGAGAATGGGTGATTATAAAATGCATAGTAGTTTATGTTTAAAATATTGGAGAAGAAATATGAAATATATCAGGAATATATTTAAAACTCAAGTGAGCACATAGAAACAGAAACAGGCTTATACATCAAACTTAAATTTTGTTTTCTGGAGATAGTATGATCCCATAAATAATATTGATAGTTGACTTAGCTAATTTATGGGTTAACCTAGGTCATTCTCATTAATTTACTGAAAGCTCTAAAGCTATTAGTAGCTCTTCCCTTTGATCATTTCTCAAGTTTGCCCCAGGATTCTTTTCTGAATACTGTTAGTTTACCTCCCCTATTTTTTATGATATAATCCTCAATCTTTCATTCACGTTGTGTGTTCCTTAGGTGTTGATTTGTGCCTCAGTAAATCATTTCAATTTTCCTTAATGCATTAGGATTAAGAGTTTCCAACTTGAACACACCCTTATTTGCTTTTTAAAAATGTATCTTCCCTATTACATTCTATGCCAAGGGCAATGTGGATGGAGCAAATGACAGTCTTAAAAATGGATATTTTTTATGTCTGTAGAAATCACTATTAGAAGAATTGGGGAAAGACTGACAACTGCTTGAGGCATAACCCATAAGAAGAAGCATAATGCCCACATCTGCCCCATAAAAGAAATCCCAGAGATTTTGTTATCAGACTGAGAATGTATACTCAAGTCTTCTTGCTGGAGGTTTGAAATAAAAGATAAACATCTTGGAATGTGTTTCTGCTTCAGATGTGAGCGATAACCAGTTATTTCACCAGGCAACAGAACAGGCCCTACCATTTTAGAAAATTATACTCCCTTCCCCCACACTATGCCTGCTGACATATATTCTATTTGCTATATCTCAAATTCAAAGAGTGACAAGCCTTACAAAAACTCTTTAACCCAATGCAAAGGCATCTATCATGGTCTTTCAACAGTCTTTTCAATTGTAATCATGAATCAAAATAGTTCAAAAGGCAAGATAATGACGTGGAATGGGCATGGATTTTGGATCAAGACAGATCTGCATTCACATTCCAGTTTTGCTACTTACCCTCCTTCTGTCCCAGTTTGTTCATGTATAAGATGATGTCAGCAATATCTATTCTGCATGTTGAACTGAGTTTAGCTGAAATAAAGTATATGTGGTGACTAACACAATTCTTAGCACTCAGGAAACATTCATTCATTTCCATAATGATCAGCAACTCCAACTTTAGATTTTAAAGGAAAGTGGGAAAAGCAGATGAAAAAATTTTAATATTTCTAATCATGATGCCATGGGCACTCTTGAAGGAGGCATTTACAGACACAGATAACAAGAAGTCACTCTATGTCTGGTTACTCTTGCACAGGCTTGTGATTAAGGACCATGGGCTCACCTAAGCTCGGTTTACCTGAGTGAAGGTGTAACAGGGAAGCCCACATTGGTAATACAAATAGCTTATCATAGAGTATTCTGTAAATGATTTTATTTCTTGGAAGATCTTGGTTTAACTGTATATATGGAAGGAGATCATACTCCAATGGTTCCCCAAAAAGTGCCTGATCACCTGCTTTTCTCTCTTCACCTTGGTTGGAAATGTTGTTTTCTAGTCACTAAGTTCCTTCTTGAAGAAAAATAAAAGACTCAGTATAACTTAGACCCTCAGAGAATTTCAGATTTCTCGGAGCATCATATTAAATGATTAATATACTGAAGTCTTCCAATTCGTTGGGATTATCCCTAACAAGGAGGACTTCCCCTTTATTAACTGCAGACCAAACACTATTTTGGAGACTGCTACAGTCCTAACTTGAAACACAGGGATAGCCTAGAACCTGCGACAGGGCAGAACTAAGAGGTAAATATCCCCCACTAAGTGATCTCACCTGTAAATGTGGTTGTCTTGACCAAAACACAACTCCTCAATTGTGATTTTCTATTACAAACACACTGGCTCATGAACTTTAGGGTAGGAGAAAGGGTAACCACATTTGATAAGATTCTCATACCTTAAGTATAATCTTTGTGACATGATGCGTAGACAAGCAAAATATTACTACTATTACTTAATTTTGTCTGGATATTTTCTTCTATCAGTTTCATCTGTCATTATATTAGTTTTTTTATTTTTTATTTTATTTTATTTTATTTTTCCCAATGTCAAGTCATACAAAACTTGTCATAATTATCCCCACAGCATTTCATATAAACAACAACACCACATTTCCTCTATCTTATTAAGATATTTTGGAGTTTAAAAAAAGAATTTATAGATTTAAAAATTTTGTCCTTTTTATTCTGACTGATTATTCTAGAGTGTCAAATTTTTTTAACAAATCTTGATTTAGTCAGCCAACTATATCTGAAAATTTCTCCAAACTTTAAGAGATCTATAAAAATGACTAAAATGCTTTTCTTACCTTCATTTATATAACTGATAAAAATGAAAAGCACAGAAAGATAAAATCACAGAAACATCCTTCTGCTTTGACATACTGCTTCTTGTACGAAGCAACTTAAAGCCTCAACAATATTATCAATCATATTTATGCATTAAAATAATCAGTTATGGAATAGTTCTCCATCTTACCCACAGGATGTTGTGAGGCTCCATCAAATACTTCTTTGAAATTATGATTCATTCTTTGATATATTTTCTTAATCTCTCTGCCTATTAAACCTATTTAAAGTAAGGTTGATGTTCGTTGATTTTTTTTTTTTTCCTGCTAGTGAACTCAAGAAATCCTAGTAATTACCTATTTTTGGTTTTTCCTACATCATTAATCAAAAATTTCTTTTCAGAGCTTTTTTTGTAGTAACAAACTGGGTTGTTACTGGAGTCTAAGAAAATTTAATTTAATTGATGGAAGAAAAGAAAATTTAATTTATGGACTTTAGATCTCTGTTTCCTAAGACAGAAATTTTTTACCTCTTGATGTATACAGAGCTTATAAAATGGAAACACCTGAGACCCTCTCTCAGAGATTGTGATGAAGTAATTTGTGATGGTGTTAAGTTACCCCTAGTTGAAAATTATACAGGTGAAGGCTTCCACTTCTGAATCAAATACTGATTCAGGTAATAGTAAGCTGGTGTTTCCACAGCATCAAATAGAAATTCCTGATAATATATAAATGTTATATTTGATAACAGCAAAGAGCTGTATACTGAGATATAGTAAAATTACAGCTAAAGAAAATTTTCCTGAATAAGGGCTAAAGATACAGCCCATGCCAGACTCTTAAAAAAAGCACAGGTGACCCATACCTGAAGAGAAAGAGATAAACAGAAGTAAACTGAGTCCTACTAATACCAAACCCAGACACACTAGTTTAAATCCTGATTATATTATAGGGATCAAGTTTTCACCCACTCTGACTAACAAAAATAAAGGCTAACTCTCTTTAGTGGAAAATGACATCATCTGGAGTCTATACTGATCTTTTATACAAATTTTCTAACATAATAAAATATATAAGTAAAACATGAGATGCAAAGTGGGGGTAAAATGACCAAAAAAATCAAGAAAATAAATGAATTCTAAAAGCAGGCCCACAGACTATGTAGATACTGTAGTTAGAGAAAATGGAGAAAAATAGGTGAAAGGATGAAACATTTCAACTATGAATCAAAGACTATTAAAACAAAAGGAACAGATTAAAAATTTCAAGGAACCGAGAACTACATGATATAGAATTAAAACTCAGTGAATTGAGTTTAATAATTGATGGAACAAAGGAAAACACAGGACTAATGAATTGTAAAATGTCAAAAACTATGATGCTTATGTGATTTTACCCTACTTACTAGATAACAAGCTAGCCTGTTACAGTTTCATCAATGCTGGGAGAAGACATAAGACCCTTGAGTCAGAGACAAATATTTTTATTGCTGACATACCAGTAGAAAACTTGAGCTTCATTTTTCTGTTGTTTCTCCATGTTCCCCAAGTCTCCTCGAGTAATACAGGTAGAGCAAGATGATAATTACATGTGTATTTGCTTTTGCTCAAGGAAAAGAATAAAGATAGGAGGATTCATCATTTTTATAGCATGAACATATAATTTTGCTCTTTGTCTAAGGGGAGGCATTACTTCATCCCTTAAAATTGCTCACTGAAAACCCAATTCTGAAAAATGTCTCAGATAAAGAGTACTAAGGGTCTTACCTTCTTGGTATAATCTTCTCCTGGGGTCTGGTTCAACCTTCTGTGAGATAAATCACAGGTTAATCCAAGGATGCAGATTTTTATCTTTGTCTTTCTTCTTAAATATTATTCCTTCTTTTAACATCAATTTAGACTTTAATTCCCTTATATTTTTATGATTTCTTTTTGATAATATTTTCTCTATTCTGGGTGAGGAGTCTGGCTCCTGGTCAAAAACCTATGTGTAATTTTTCAAGTCTGACCATAGGCAATTACAAAGACTTCACTTAGTAGGCCTCATGGGGGTAAACTGTCCTTTCTATACAAAATCTGTTGCACATTCAGTGCATTGCAGTCCCAGTTGCAGTCAAGGACTCAGACTTCCTGTCCAGTCTTGATTGTATGCATACACATATTCCTAGTCTCTCTTTGACGATAAGGTTTCCCCAGGTACCTCTGCTTAATACCTCAGTGGGGGAGGAGAGGTAGCCTCAAAGACACTTTTCTCTAACACAGTACTCACTACTTTTCCATTCCTAGCCTTTCTCACTCTCGTCCCTGGCCCCTGTGTTCATCAAGTAGCAGGAGTCTTTTGTTTGGGTGTCCTTTGGCAGTGAAACAAATCCCCATGTCTACAATGAGCCACCTCACACTCACCTAGTTCTATTTCATGGGGAAAAACGGAAAAGTTTAAAATGCTGGCAGCTTTTCTGGTTTAGCCTCTTACTTATATTATCATGATAAGTGATTCAAGGCTTGACTGTTACTTTCATTTTGGCTTCTTGTCTTAACTGACTACTCTGACATGCAGTGGCTCAGCTTAGCTCAGCTCTTGACAAACTTGGTAGAAAAACATCACATCTGTAAGAGTCCTGTTATAGAGAGAGATTTGACCATTTGTCTTGCTTAAATTTAAAATATATATAGCTGATGCTTGCCTTTTCTGGCTATAAGAATAACGTAACATCCCAAGCGTGAAATACCAGAACACTTGCCTCTTTTTCTAAATCACTTGTTAGGAAAAAGACATTATGTATTTCATATGCATAAAATGCTTAAGTATAAACAGTTTTATACATGTATATGTTAGTTTTAATCTACACCGTAGGGAAAATTATTAAAATAGTAAAAATCTCATCAGAAATAAACTTGTGAGAAATACTTATTAGGAATCCACATTACAGAAGTAACAGGTACTTCAACCTTGGGCTGCTTCAGTTTAAATATGGTCTATTTATTTCTTCATCCATCTATCTATCATTGCCATAAGTGACATTACAGATAATTTTTCAATAGTAAAATGTGTAATTCTCAAGATAAGTTGATTGATATTACAATATTATACAGACAGTGCCTTAACCAGTCTTGCATAATGATGTATAGCAAATCATTACATTATTTTACCATTTTGATTAATACTGGAAGATTCTTACATTACATAAACATTAAAACAGTTTTAAAATGACTCTAATGGATGATATGATAGGCAAAATTTTAAGATGCTTCCAAGATTTCAGCTCATAGTGTATATATCCTCTATAATCATGAGTATATGAGCGAGACCTATAAACACAGTGGGATATCACCCTATGACTAGGTACAGTTAAATGGTTAAGATAAAGGGATTTTAAAGATGTAGTTAAGGTACCTGTTAAGTTTGCTTTAAATTAATCCAAAGGGACATTGTCCTGGGTGGACCTGAGCTAATCAGCTGAGCCCTTTAAAAGAGGGTCAAGAGGTGAGAGGTGGGAGAAGTCAGAAAAATTCAAAGTAGCAGAGACACTCTCCTGTTTGTCTTGAAGAAGCAAACTGCCATGATGTGGGTAGGGCCACATGGCAAGGAACAGCTGAAGGCTGTCAGAGCTGAAGGCCTCAGTCCTACAACTCAAGGAATTGAATTCTGCCAACCATCAGTGGGTTGGAAGAAGACCTTGAAACCCAGTTGAAATTGCAGCCTGGTTACAACACATTGATTTCAGCCTTGTGAGACTCTGAGTAGAGAATCCAGTACTCTTGATCTATAGGCACTAAGTTTGTAGTAATTTGTTACACAGCAATGGCAAACTAATGTGGATGATGTTGCAGAATTCCCTAGGTACATGCTCTCTTCCCTTAAAATAAGTCCATATTGTTTTGTCCTTGCTGCAAAAATTGGAAATTATTAAATTAATGCTGTATAGGAATTCATGTTAAGATTTCCACAAATTTAATTTGCTGTTATTTCACTCATTGCTATACAATTATGCTTTTCAAATTTAGAATTTTTTATAACACAGTGGTGAAAGTTAGTAGCCACACATATGTACAGGAGTAGAAAGAAAAATTTGCACAAATTCTAAAAATAAAATGTGATTTTCAATGAACTTTCTCATCTATGGACAGATGATTTGGACTGTGGACCTCCTTTGCCTTCCAGAACTTAAGTAGGCTCCTTAGAGAAACACTGCTCTGTTGATTTAGAAAGTTAGTGCAAAAGAGTTTAACCTTCATAGATGTTCAGTTTCAATACATTTTAAAATTATTTTAAAAAGGATCCAAGCCTGTCATTTGTATCTTAAAAGTGCCCAATTATCTTGATAACTGGCAAAATGAAATGCTGAAGGTTTACTGCTGATGAGAGACAAGCAGCCAATTAAGGCACTGGTTAGGTGGGGAAAAATACTTACTTTGAATTTCCAGTTCATGGACTTCCAAGGCAGAATTTATGTTGTTCTGAATGTGTACTTAATTTGTAAAATGTTTTTCTCCTATGAATTAAAGCCTAAATGCGTTTTGTCAGTTTCCCAAATTTCAAGTTATGTATTTGGGGAAGTCCATTAAGTTTTTATCTTTTATCCAGGTGAGAGGTAAAAGTTCATGAATTATATAATAGCATTCTGACAAGTTTGTTTCTATCTTTATAAAAAATGATCTTGAGTACTATTAAATGAAATTTCTAATTATTGTTATTCTTTTCTCTCCAATTTTTCATATGCATTAATAAAGATAAGTAGACACTTTGGTTAAGATGCAG
Organism: Tolypeutes matacus; assembly: GCA_026826555.1. Taxonomy (NCBI): domain Eukaryota; kingdom Metazoa; phylum Chordata; class Mammalia; order Cingulata; family Chlamyphoridae; genus Tolypeutes; species Tolypeutes matacus. The sequence goes on along the minus strand of JAKSZT010053767.1, from coordinate 8,026,589 downwards.
AGACCTATTGTCATGACAACAGCTACAGGAAGACCATTTAAAAACTTTCAATTAAAATAAAAAAAATATATGTAGCTGTGTTGTTCAAATTATTCTATTTATAATTTATATTCTTTGAGCTTTAACCATGCCCAACTCCCAGCCAGACCCAGAGGACAATATTTAGTTTGATACAGAGTAATTTAACACATTTATTGCCAGGTATATCTTTTGCCAATCAAATTTGCACTTCTAATCTAGAGGACTCAAGGGATAAATATCTTACCCTCTGTTTTACTTAACTGACAAGCCCATGGGCAAGAACAATTTCCATTATCTGAATTTTGCTCATGATTAAGCTACAGCAGGAATAGTGAAGAGGAGGAAAGGAAATGCTCTTTTGTTAATATATTATAATATAAAAAGTTATGTTTAAAGCCACTTTTAAGAAACCATCATTATTATACCCATGGAATTCACATATTGTAAAAAATAATTTCATTTTCCCTATGATTCTAGTTTAAATATTTTGGTGCATTTACTTTCTATTTATAGATATTGTTAAGCAGGATGCACTTCTCCCTAATTTGTACATTCTCTTATTTATCAGAAGGTATATCATAAGGTATGATTTAAAAAAAAAAAAAACTTTATCAAATTATGAGTGATCTGATTAATCTATTTTAACAAATCTTGTTTTGAGTTTGAGTGCTTAAATTGATGTGCTCATGATCTCAAATTATTTTTAAAACAGTACCAAGGGCATTATTGCATATTTTTTGGCAGACATATACTTTGTGTTTTTTGAAGGCTTTACTGAGTCAAAGATAATGTCTCTCTTTCTCTCTCTCTCTATATATATATAGCCAATGATATTCTCTAAAGTTTAATGTTTATAAGAATATAGGCAAAAAATGTTATAAGATTAACTAATTTTTTCTTTTTGCTTAATTATTCAATCTTTTAACATACCTACATTTTTAATGTCTATGAAGATAGCAGAATGAAAAATTACAATCTTGATTTCTATTCTAAGTACTTTAGCTTTATATAATTTGAAATTTTATTTTACTTTTGCCTTCATTGCTGTGCTTTTTATGGTTTCTTTTAGAGAGATTTTTCTCTTCCAATAAGCTATTAATAATTTTATAATTTTGACATTTCTTCATTCTTTTTCTTTCTTTGATGCTTTCCAAGTTTCTTGAAAGTCATGCCCTTCTGTAGTCCTCAGCAATTTCTAATGCCTCTGCTTATTTCTAGATGTTCATTTTGGCTGTAAAATTGCATTATATTGCTCCAGGACAGATAATTTTTCTTTGATGACACTAAATAAGATTCACCCAGACATCTTTGTTTATTTTTTCAGCTGCACTTTCATAATAATTTTAATAAAAACTGTGAAACAATTCCAGGCCAAGCAGGCGGGTGACCCAAAGAGAGAACAACAGTGTGCCAAAAAAGCTTTTGTATGATCTCTCAGATGGGTGCTGTCACTACGACAGGTTTTCGTTTCGGTCAGAATGATGGTGATAAAGTATGAGCTCTGTGGCTGTGAACTCCCTTTGGATAATGCTTCATGACATATGGAAAATGTTTCCTGACTTATGAAAACTAATATCAGGACAGAATTTACTAAAAGGCTCAGGTCACTGGGGTGAAAGAAGCATTAACACAATCCTTAAGTACAGTCTTTAAGTCATAAATATCTTACTAATGAAAGAAGTATATTATTTCACCTTTTTTAAGTTTTAAAAATCTGTAGCTAAAATAAAGATGCAATCACAAAGCTAATAGTTAATATGAGGATATTTCAAATGAATAAGTGTAATTTCTTGGAAAAAACAAAGTAGTTGTGCTTTGTTTTTAATAATACTCTTAATACACTGTCTTAATATTTCTCACTTTTTGTACAGCAAATGAAAAGCTCAGATTTGATTATTTCCTCAGGTAAAACTATAGTATGTTTGAAAATAATGACAAATGAAAAAAATGCAATGGACATTTGAGTTGATAAATGCTGTGACACTAGCAAAACTAAAATCAGGTTAATTTACAAGACATCAGTAAATGACTAAAACTTTAAGGATCTTAAGTCAGAAATTCAAGGTAGCTGCCACTTGATAGTTGTAGTACCTTATATATCACAAGCATTCACTGGCTGGGCAAAAAGTGTTCCTCCAGCCAGGCATATTGACGTGTTAGGAAACCAACTAAATGTAAATTTATTTTATATATTTGCAAATGCAGGCTTTATGTAATCAGCCATCATCAAGGTTTATGACCAACTTCATGCAGACTTTCTCCCAAATTATTGAGAATTAACTCTAAAATTTCATCTGAATGACAACCTCAAATATTGGGTGATCTATAAAACTGCCTTACTGAGGACAATTTCAAGGAAGTGACAATGTGGTCATGGCCCTAAACCCTTTTTAAGCATTTCTTTCTTTTGTGCTTTTCTGTTTTCTTTTTACTTCACTTTTCTGGTTATTTCCAATTTCATTTTATTTATTTCCTCAGATAATGACCCTACCCAGTATCAGCACAGAAAACATTTTGTAAACATTAATCAATGATACCTGAGTTATTGATTCCTGATATTTTAGACCAGGTTTTCTTAAACTGTGGAAAAATCCTGCTTCAGATTGTGGACAAAGTTCCCATCTAGGTAGTGGGGGAATGAGGGAGTAAAGTCTTCAGTGGATGCTCACCTAATTTACCTGAGAGACCGAAGGAGGAATATCACCTAATAAGATGTACTTTATACTTACTTGCTCTGAAACCTTAACTACATTATGTAATCACTCCAAGATCTATATTTTCTATATGAGTGTGAGGATATTAAGGGCTACCCTACATGTCTAATAGAGCTGTTGCAGAGAATAAATTAGAGCAGCGTTTTTCACACTGTCTGATGGGAAAGACCAGGCATTTATTTGTTTGTTTGTTTATTTATTTATTTATTATTTCCAGCCCTTTACTGACCATTTGTGATATGCAAGAATGTTAATTACTAGAAGAAAAAAAAAAAAAAAAAAGAAAACACAAAACATACAAAATACAAGTCACATTTTTACTTAAGAAATTCAAACTAGCATAAAAATCACTGTTAAATTGCTATACAAGTTTCTAAAAATGTATTCAGTTTTTGTACTTAATTTCATTGTAAACTAAAAACAAACATTTATGAGTTTTCTTTTTTGTTTTAACCATTCACTCTATGTTCCATAAGATTCTTTTCTTAAGTAAATCTATGGCTACTTTTTCTAACAGGGTTTCCTTCCTCCATTAATAAACATTTTAAATATATAAATATGCAGAATATAAAACAATTTTTAACTCCAAAGGCAAGTATAAAAGGCTATTAACTTTATCTTGCGTGCCAGTTTCAGTGTTTAAATTTAGCTGCCCTGGAACTTCTACATTGGTAAAGATTTTTAAAAAACACCTAGCAAAACAACACTATGTATAAAATAGTATTCATAAACAATTACATATCTAATATAAAGAAAGGGAGAGATCTTAAGGTAAATTTTTTTACTATATAAAATAAATATCAACTTTGTAGCTACTTTGTAGCTTATACTTCTAATTTCTATGTAAGGCTCTACTACACCTGTATATTTACAAACTACTATGATGCTATATCATAGAATTTAATCAACAGGTTTTATTTGAAACCTCTGGATCTAAATATGAATCTATATTTTAGATAATGCTTACCTGCCAATTGCTTTTCAGGGTATAGCTGTACTTTATTGCAATGATACAAGTTGCTGTGGGAGTGAACAGTGAGAAATTTTCATAGTACTGAAGGAAATTGTAGCAAATATATTATAAATAGTGAAAGAGTTAAGTCAAGCAATGTTTCTAGGCCAAAGAATAATGCTGCTTTCTTGGGAAAAACAACATGATGTGATAATAAAAATATCCTAATAATAGAAATTTTAAAAAAATGTAACATGATCCTGTGAAACCAAGTGTTCCACACCAGGGTGACTTAATATTTCAACTGGAGACTGAGTGGGTTTCTCTCTATGAGTCTTTTTGTGCATCATTGTAACATATATTTATGCAGCTCTTGCAGTTAACTCAAATGAAGCACATCATAACCGTATTTACTTAGCCTTTGAAATAACTCATATAGAAAATATTTTTAAAAATATTTTAGTATTTTTAAATATGAGGGAATTGAGGTGCTGAGAAGTCAAAGGCATGGCCTCAAGTCTTCCAGCTTGTACTAGCAGAGCAGAATCTTGAGCCCAGGTCTCTGGATTTGAAGAGGCTTTCTTAAACACTGCAGTACATTGCATCCCATGTAATCATAATGCAATCTTGGATTTATACAGATAATTTTCTCCAAAGAGTTCAGAGCCCATTTCTCTCTATTGTTCTCTCTATCCTTCCTGTTAAGATTTCAAGGAATTTGACTTTTCTAAGGGTAACCAATGGAAACTAAAATTAGTCTTACTAAAAATGGAGAAATAGGGATAGAGACATGTTTGTTAATTTACTCAATGTCACATGGCAAATCAATAAGATAATTAGAACTAAAATATGTTTTATATTTTTTTCATTGGATTATGTGTTACTCATGCTTTTCTCTCAAAAACCCTGAAATATTGCAAAAAAAGAAGTTTTTTTTTTGTTTGTTTGTTTGTTTTTTTGTTTTTTTTAAAGGAACTGTTATTTATCATCATGGGAAAGGTAAAACACCCAAAGAAGAGTTAAGGGAAATAAGCACCCTTTTACATCATTTAAAAATCAGGTTAGAGAGAGGTTCACACTTAAGGTATCTCCATGACTGTAAACAATGTGCAATGCCTGACATTTAGCAGATTGTTAAATAGTATAAGTAGAATGACTCTAATAATAAAATATGATGCTTAAATAAATAAAATAAATTGTCAAGTTTAAAAGAAGTCAACTATCCATTTGTTTGTGCAAAATATGTGCCAAATAATAAATTAATTACTCTAAGGAAAAGACTCCTTTCATCCTTATTGTGAAGGCGAGGAAAACCAGTGTCATGACCTAGATTTGGGGATGAATTGCATTCTCTCTCGTGCCACACACACACAAGAGATGTCCTAATCTCCACTTCCTCAGAATGTGATCTTGTTTGGAAGTAGGGTCATTCCAGATGGAATTAGGTAAATTAAAATGAGGACATACTGTAGTAGGATGGGCCTTAATCCAATATATCCAGTGTCCTTATAAGAAAGGGAAAATTGGACACAGTAAGGCAGAGAGAGAGGGGAGAGTGCCAGTGATGACTGAGGCAGAGAAAATCCCGGATTGCTGGCAAACCAATACCAGAAGTCAGAAGAAAGGCAGGGAATAGATTCTTCCCTACAGACGTCAGAGGGAGCATGGCCCTGCTAACACCTTGACTCTAGAATTAGCTCCCCTCGGAGCTAATAGCGGAGATGAGAAACAGTGGGTTTGCACTGAAATGAAATGTACAGGTCATTTTAAGCCACCTGGTTTGTGGTACTTTGTTACAGCAGCCTTGGGAACTAAGACATTATGGAATCACAGGTACCCTACTGAGGTATCCTTGGGGTGCTGGAGAAAGGCTAAGCATAGTGGCTGCTAGGCATTCCAAGTAGAGGTAAGAGCAGATACAGCCCAGAAGAAAACAGTCAAGGGTTTTCTGCATGAGCATTCATGTTAATAATGCTCTCCCATCCCTCAGAAGCTCTGGTGGCCACTGTCTTTACATCAGTGATAAGAGTTCTTCCATTGCTAGAATAATAATAAGTCTATAGTAGAATTATAGTAAATCTACTTTAGTCCATTGTTCATTCCAAATCTTGAGGATTTGGGGGTGGTGATTCCCACTCTGCTTCTAATTGAGCTTAGATCCCATGTGGCAGATGGATAGAAATCTCTTACTTGCAATTGCAGACACTCTCTATACCTTGGGATGACTGTTGTCCATCATTATCTCCTTCTCAGTTAACATGGGTGAGTCTAATGAACTGGAGAGTAGGTTTTGCAACTCTGCTGAAATTCAGGGCTCAACTGGCACATGGATGAACCAAAGATATAAGTCTCTGGTACATATATTTATCAAGTATAGTGCTAATTATAGGCTCAAATGAAAGGGACAGAAGAGCCATGTGTAGAGAACCTATAAATGAGTCTAAGTCTGTTACACTGGTAAGCATAAATTCCAAAGTAAGGCTCACTGACAGGGTGCCAAATTCTTGAGCCATCTGCCCTCCTTATAGTTTCTAGATGTCTCTAGAGCCCTCAGGAGTCCTGCTATTTGAGGCAATATTTACTGTCGCAGTCAATGAGATCCTGCTGGGATGGGCATAAGCATAACCTCTGACTCACTTTGAAATCTCTTAGCCATAAAACTCATTTGTATTTAATATTTCCCCCTTTTAGTCAAGATCTTTTTCTAGATGCATTGCTAGTTGGTGCTTGGTAATAATCCCTCGGTGCTGGGAGGCTCATCCCCAGGAGTCATGTCCCATGCCAGGGGTAAGGTAGGGCATTTATAGGCTGAGTTTAGCTTAGAGAGAGGCCACATTTAAGCTACAAGGAGGGCTTCATTAGGTAACTCTTAGGTAGTATATAATACTAGGCTAAGTTTCAATTTCAGAGGCAAAGGGTCATAAGTGCAATTATCAATATCAAGGGCCTGGCATAATGGTATATCTTCCTTCACTAGGCACTGTCCTTGCACTCAGGGGATTCTTGCTGTCCTATTAAAGAATATAGCAGAACTCTCCAGGATGGGAATTCAATATTCTTTCTATTATTGTGTGGATCTCTACCCACTGAGACAATGTCCTATGAACAATTGAACATATTCATATGCCCAGGTGAACCCCTTCCCATGCATCTCCCCATCACTGACCCCCCATGCCAGTGATCCTTCCCTGCCACTGCTGTGACCCTTTTGTCTTTCTTGAAGGCCCTGCCTAAATTCCACTCTTCTAGCAACTCTCAGAGCACCCAACTTCCTGTGTTAAATCTATTTTCATTTTAAATAGATAGAATTGTTTGTCTCTTGAAGTAGAAGTGGCCAGATTATAGGTCTAACATGGTTTTAAGAAAATATGATATAACAGTTTGAAATAATTCTATGAATCACACACACAAAAGAGATTTTGTTATTAAATTAATCTATTCCTGTAGGTGCAGTACCCATTTTTTAAACAAGTCAATTTTATTGCTGTATGTTGATAAATCATAAATCCATCCAAAGTGTACAATCAATTGTATTTGGTATAATCACATAGTTGTGCATTCATCACTGCAGTCATTTTTAGAGCATTTTCATTATTCCAATAATAATAAAAATAATACTAAAAAACAAAAACAAACCAACCAAAAAAACAAAACTCATCACCTCTCAATCTCTCTGTGCTTCCCCATACATTGTTGCTATTTTGTATCCTTCCAGTTTATTTGTATTTATATTTTGTGAAAACAGTCTTATATATGCAATATCATCCATATTCATATTTCACATGAGGTTTCAGTATGTTATATTGTCCCATGTTACATTTTTTAGCTTTCCTTCTAGTAATATAAATGTCCTTAGGCTTTCCCTTTCAACCACTGTCATACCCATATAATAGTTCTTGTAGTCAAAAACGGCATGATGGGCTGTTTCCATTCATGTCCAAAGATTTACAAAAAGCCTTTTAACCAGTTCTGCAGAGATTAACCATCAGCTTTCTGTTCTCTACCCTCATTCTATTTTCTGGTGACCTATATTCTAATTATTAATTTCATAAGTTTAAATAATATATTTAGTTCATAATAGCACAATCATACAGTAGTTATCCTTTTGTACCTTGCTTGCTTCACTCAGTGTAATGTCCTCAGGGTTCATCCATGTTGTCATATGCTTCAAGGCTTTGTTTCTTCTTGCTGCAGCATAATATTCCATCGTGGGTATTACACTGCGGTTTGTTTATCCATGCATCAGTTGATAGACACCGGGTTGTTTCCAACTTTTGACTACCATGAATAACACTGCTATGAACATTGGTGTGCAGATGTCTATTCATGTCACTGCTCTCAGTTATTCTGGGTACATACCTAAGAAAGGTTTTGCTGGGTCATATGGCAAGTCTATATTCACATTCCTTAGGAACTGCCAACAGTCCTCCACAGTGAATAAGTGTTCCTATCTCTCCACATCCTCTCCAACATTTACAGATTTCCTACTTTTTAATAGCATCCAGTAGAATAGGTGTGAAATGATATCTCATTGCAGTTTTGATTTGCATTTCCCTAATCACTACTGAAGTTGAACATATTTTCATGTGTTCCTTCATCACTTGTCTTTCTTCTTTGGACAAATGACTTTTCAAAACTTTTGCCCATTTTTTATTTGGATAGTTTGTCTTTGGCTATTAAATCATGGATATTAGAAAACCTTATTTGATATGTGATTGCCAAATATTTTTTCCCATTGAATTGGCTACCTTATCAGCCTTTTGACAGTCCTTTGTGGTGCAATAGTGTTTAATTTTGAGGAGGTCTCACTTATCTGTTTTTTCTTTTGTTGTTTGTTTTTTGGGTATAAGGTTTAAGAAACTACCACCTACCATATGATCTTGGAGACGTTTTCCTACATTTCATTCCAGGAGTTTTTTGGTTGTTGCTTTTATATTTAGGTCCTTCATCCACTTTAAGTTAATTTTTGCATAAGGTGTGAGATAGGGCTTCTCTTGCTTTCTTTTGGATATGGCTATCCAGTTCTCCCAGCAACATTTGTTGAATAGACTGTTCTGGCCCAGCTGGGTGGGCTAAACCACCTTGTCAAAAATCAATTGACTGTAGACGTGAGGGTCTATTACTGGGTTATCAGTTTGGTTCCATAGGTCAATCTTTCTGTCTTTATGCCTGCACCATGCTGTTTTTACCACTATGGCTAAGTAATATGCTTTGAATTCTGGAAGTGAAAGTCCTCCAAATTTGTTTTTCTTTTTAAAGACATTTTTGGCTATTCAGGGCCCCTTACCCATCCAAACAAATTTGATAATTGGCTTTTTCATTTCTGCAAAAAAAAGCTGTTGGGATTTTTATTGGGATTGCATTGAATCTTTAAATTAGTTTGGGTTAATTTACATCTTAATGATATCTAGTCTTCCAATCCAAGAATGTGGAATATCCTTGCATTTATTTAAGTCTTCTTTGGTTTCTTTTAGCAATATTTAGAAGTTTTCTGAATACAGGTCCTTTAAGTCCTTGGTTAGGTTTATGAATGGATTTTTTTCTGATTTCCTGCTCAGATTGCACATCAGTAGTATATAGAAACACTATTGATTTTGCATATTAATCTTGTATCCTGCCACTTTGCTGAGGTCTATTAATTCTAGTAGTTTGTTTCAGGATTTTTGCATTTTTATCAAGAAAGGGTGCTGTATTTTGTCAAAGGCCTTTTCTGCATCAATCAAGAGGATCATGTGATTTTTCTTCTTCAATTCATCAATGTGGTTTATTACACTAATTGATTTTCTTGTGGTGAGCCATTCTTGCATATCCAGGAAAAAATCATCTTGATCATGATGCATAATTCTTTTAATGTGCTTTTGGATTCAGTTTGCAAGTATTTTGTTGAGGATTTTTGCAACTATATTCATTAGAGATATTGGTCTGTAATTTTTTTTTCATAATATTTTTATCTGGTCTTGGTATTAAGGTGATGTTGGCTTAATAGAATGTGTTTGGTTGCATTCTTTCCAGTCCAGTTTTTTGGAAGAGCTTGAGCAAGATTGGTATTAGATTGTTTATGAGTGATTGGTAGAATTTACATGTGAAGCCATCTGGTCCCAGGCTTTTCACCTTTGGGAGGTTTTGATGACTGTTTCAATCTCTTCACTTGTGATTGGTTTGTTGAAGTCTTCTGTTTCTTCGAGGGCCAGTGTAGGTGGTCTGTGTGTTTCTAGGAATTTATTCATCTCATCTATATTGTCTAGTTTTTTTGGCATAAATTATTCACAGTATCCTCTTATGATCTCTCTTATTTCTGTGGAGTCAGAATAAAATCATTTCTGATTTTATTTATTTGTGTCTTCTTTCTTATTTCTTTGTCAACCTAGCTAAAGTTTTGTTGATTTTGTTGGTCTTCTCAAAGAGCCAACTTTTGGTTTTGTTGATTCTTTCCATTGCTTTTTGTTGTTATTGTTCTCAATTTGATTCATTTCTGCTCTGATCTTTACTATTTCTTTCCATTGGCTTGGTTTGGGATTAGTTTGTTGTTCTTTTTCTAGTACCTCCAGGTGTGGAGTTATATCTTCAATTTTAGCTCTTTCTTCTTTTTTAATGTAAGCATTGACTGCTATAAATTTCCCTCTCAGCACTTCCTTTGTGGTGTCCCATAGATTTTGATATTTTGTGTTCTTGTTTTCATTCATCTCAAGATATTTGCTGAATTCTCTTGCAATTTCTTCTTTGACCCAGTGATTATTTAAGAGTGTGTTGTTTAATTTCCATATATCTCTGAATTTTCCCTTTTTCCATCCATTTTTGATTTCCAGTTTCATTCTGTTATGACCAGAGAAAGTGTTTTATATAATTTCAATCTTTTTAAGTTTATTGAGACTTGTCTTGTGACTCAACATATGGCCTATCTTGGAAGTAGGATCCATGAGCTCTTGAGAAGCACCTATACCCTGCTGTTTGGTGGTACAATGCTTTATAGATGTCTGTTAGGTCTAGTCCATATATCATATTATTTAAGCTGTTTCTTTATTTATCCTCTGTTCAGATGTTCTCTCTAATACTGAGAGTGGTGTATTGAAGTCTCCAACAATTTTTATAGACATCTATTTCTCTCTCCACTTTTGTCTGTGTGTACCTCATGTATCTTGGGGCATTCAGGTTAGATGCATAAATATTTAGTATAGTTATTTCTTCTAGGTGAATTATCCCATTTATTAATATATAATGATCTTCTTCATCCCTTGTAACACTTTTGCATTTAAAATCTATTTTGTCCCATATTAGTAATGCAACTCAAGCTCTTTCTTCATTGCTATTTGCATGGAATATTTTTTTCCAACCTTTCACTTTTAACCTGGTTGTGTCCTAACATCTGAGATGAGTCTCTTGCAGACAACATAAAGAGGGCTCATATTTTTTATCCATTCTATCAGTCTATGTATTTTGATTGGGGAGTTCAAGACATTAACATTCCATGTTATTACTGTAAAGGCATTACTTTATCTATTTTGTCATTTGGTTTCTGTTGTCATATCAAACTATTGGCTGTTTTTTTACACTTTAATTTACCCTTCCAAATTATCTTCATTTCTATAATCTTCTCCAAGTCACTTGCCTTTGTTTTTTTTTTTTTTTTTTCCTTTCGGGCTGCAGCATTCCCTAGAGTATTTTATAATTCTAGTCTTTTTGTAACATATTCTATCAGTTTTTGTTTGTGGAGACTCTGAACTCACCTTCATCTTTGAAGGACAGTTTTGCTGGATACAGAACTCTTGGCTTGCAGTTTTTCTCTTTCAGTACCTTAAATACATCATACCACTTTCTTCTCTCCTCCATGGTTTCTGATGAAAGGTTGGCATTTAATCTTATTGAAGTTCTATTATATTTGATTTTGCTTTGCTCTTGCTGTTTTCAGTATCCTCTCTTTATCTCTGATATTTGTTGTTCTGAATAGTAGATGTCTCCAGGTAGATCTATTTGGATATAATCTGTTTAGGGTGCATTGTCTTTCTTGGATATTGGTATTTATGTCCCTCATAAGGGTTGGGAAGGTTTTGGCCATTATTTCCTCAAATATTCTTTCTGCCTCTTTTTCATTCTCTTCTCCTTTTGGGACACTGGTAATGTGGATATTTTTGTGTTTTGCATTGTCATTCAATTCCCTGAGACCCTGTTCCATTTTTTTTCACTTTCTTCCTTTTCTGTACTCCTGTCTTTTCCAGTTCAGATGCTCTGTCTTCAAAATCACTAATTCTGTCTTTGAGCAATTAGAATCTTCTCTTATGTGTCTCTAATGTATTTTCAATCTCATTTATCATGTCTCTCAATCCCATAAGGTCTTTTACTCTTTTTTTTGCAGGTTTTCAAATTGTTCTTTATGCTCACCCAATGTCTTGTTAATATTCTTTATCTCTTTAGTCATATTTTCCTTCAATTCTTTAAATTGATTAAGACAGTTGTGTGATTATCATTGATTAATTGCCTTAAATCCTGTATTTCTTCAGACTATTTGGTTTGTTCCTTTGGTTAGGCCATCTCTTCCTGTTTCTTAGTATGGCTTGTAATTTTTTGCTGATGTTTAGGCATCTGAATATGTTGGTGAATTTACTCTGATGGCCAATTTCTGTCTCTGGCTTATTGGTTTTTTTTTTTTTTTTAATTTTTTAAACAACTTTTCTTTATATTTGATTCAGCTTATTCTAATTTTTTAAAATTGCTTGGCTTAAGTGATCAAAATTGTGCCTGGGTTCACTACTAGGGTGCAGATTTTCTCCCAGGGGTTAGAATACAGAGAGAAACAAAAGCAGTTTTTGTCCATGAAATTTCCAGACCCACCAGCAGATGGTGATTGTAGGTGCAGCTTTCCACAGAAAGAAAATCTCTGCTTTCCTGTGTTTTGTTCTGGCCAGTGCTGAGATTCAAAGAGGCTCTGCTGGCTGAATTCACTGAAGAAAAGCCCCCCAACTCCCCCCTCCCTTTTCCCTTGAAACAGCTGACAGGGAGGATGATTCCTGTTTCCCTCTCAGTCAGCTGCATTGAGCCAGGGATTTTACCTCAGCTTAGTATATTGGGTGTGGGGGAGGGTAGCCCTTCTTGGCCACTGGGGGGGCTTGGTAACTCACTTTTTTTTTGTTTTGGGCTCTTCATTTATCTGTCCCTCACCATCATGGGGGTTGTGAAGCATTGTCTTGGTCTACTGACCCCCAAAGCAGGTCCTTCAGATAATTTTTATCACTTTTTCTGTTGTTTTTGTAAGAGTTGAGCTCTGCCTGCTTAATCTGAAGCCATCTTCCCACAATTCCCAATACTGATCAGCAGGACCATTTGATTGCATTAGATTCACTTTAGACCACTTGATTAGATTGCTTTTGAGTCACTGCCCTCTTACTGGAGCTGGTATCAACAGAGACACAGAGGAAAAGGAAGCCACCATTTTGATCCTGCCATGTGAGAGAGAATTCAAGGATCATTAGCAGCCAAAGCTTAAGCATGAAGCCCCCAAAGGCTGGGCCCCAGTGTAAACCAAGGCTGAAGAGATGATCCCTGCCATATGCCTGGTAGTTCACAGGTGAACTTGGGAGGAAATTGGAGCAACCAAGACTGAGAGAAGATGCCTGGTAAGAGACAACCCCTATGCCTGAGTGTCCACAGCTGAGCTCTGGGAGATGTTAGATTGTGGACAGGAAGGCATCAACCTCAGTAGAGATTGGCAGCCACCTTTGGCCACATGACAAGTCTCCAGAACCACTAGCAACTGACTTTGGTGAGAAAACATTTCTGCTGATGCCTTGATTTGGATATTTCACAGTCTCAGAAATGTAAACTTTTAACCCTAATAAAATTCCCATTGTAAAAGCCAACCCATTTCTGTTACTTTGCATTGCCAGCCCTTTTGCAAACTAAGATATATATATATATATAATATATGAATCTGTTGTCATTTTATAGAAAATATCACTTAAAAATCTTGATGGTTCCTAAACATACTGCATTCTGGGACATTTTTATAAGTAAAATTGTAGGTTCCTTGAGAGAAAGAATCACATCTTATTCATCTCTTTTTATATGGTATCTAATATGCACTAATAGATGTTCAAACACTGACTGGTGATTAAATAAAATCAATCACAGAATAATTTCTCCAATCTATCTAAATTCATTCTTTTTTCCTAGAATTCCATTTTTAAAAATTCCTTTGTGGCATAAATTAACTCTAACAGAGAGTATAAAGGTTTTTCCCCTTTAATATTTGAATTAATATATTTTACTTCTACAATGTTTTGATGTTGTAACAAATTGCCTAATTCTTTTATTTCATATTGTGATACATACATTGAACAACAATGATTTCTGTCATTTCCAGTCAAATTATGAATGGGATTAAGGAAAGTTTTATAGGTACCTGAAAATATTGAGACAATTGCATTTTAATTTATACACAGCTAAATTTGACTTCCAAGAGCAGCTTATAATGATTCAAAAGAAATTGCATAAAGATAATGGTCAAAGTTGAAAGCATTTTCTTCTTTCTAGTTCCCTTTATTAACACACTAAAGTAAAATTAACAGGTTTGTTTACCTTATTTTATACATCCAAAATAGGAAGGCTCTAAATCACTTCTAAACCATCCAATAAAGTGAGACTGTTTATGACAGTTAGTCAAGATTATTTCATTCTTTGTTGATTATGATTATATTATGAATAATATGTAATATAAAAAAGAATATAAAGCATACAAGAGAGCATGGGTCATATTATAATCAATATACTATTATAGATGTATAGCAGGCATATAACTTGCAGAGTTCTTCCTTTGATCGCCACAAAAATCTGAGCTGACACCTTGACTCATTTCAACATTTTCTCTATGGGCACATACAATCATCTACAGCAAAGCTAGTTCCCAAGGTCAGGGCTTCACATTTGCTCTGCTAAGAATGGCAGGTCCAAAAAACCAATAATATCAAAATCACAGCTGGTGGGCTGCTTTCACCTGAGGCTCTAGGGAGTCTAGGTGCTCTAGCATGTGTTTGATGGAGAAAAATGTGTTGGTGAAATATTTGGGCATGTTAGGTGAAAAAGGCATCAGGAGAAACAATATGAAGGGAAATTTAAAAATAGAAATCATTGCAGATCTCCCTTTGTTGATGTTTCTAGCAGGCTGAAACAATGAGAGCAGACAGTTACATGGAGAACAAGTATCCTCTGGGAAACTTCTTGAGTAGTGGGGTACAAGTGAGTTACAAGAGCTAATTGGTTGGTTAGAGATATTTGATAATGCCGCATGCTTGTGGTTCTAGCAATTCTACTTTTTATCCTCTCTTTCAACAACATCTCCACCTTCTATATTTTATACTTTGTAGGGTGGCCTGAATTAATAAAAAGAAATTTGTTCTATGGCATTTCCAAGTTGACATATCCTGGCACATCTAGAGAGTCAACAGAAGGCTCTGGATTCATGGGATGATGAACTGATTCATGGAATGGTGTTTGTAGTCCAGGATCTCTCTCTAAATGGACAGACAACTAGGATAACAACACAGTACAAATGTACATATGAAGACTAAGGGAGAGGAAATCAGCACAAAGCCAGAAGGTTAGATCACCACATTATAGACAAATCAATATTCAAAGGCAGTATAGCTTCTGTTAAGTAAGATAGGAAGAACCAGAGGCAGGGCAGATAGGGAAAGAGATCCCTAATCATCAACAAGTGCTACCAAAAGGTTATAATCTCACAACAAAGATACTATAATCCTATCATACTGCTGATTGTTAGTATGTTAGTCCAATGTCAGTACAGTCAGCTGAAAGATGGACTTATCATTAACTTTGTCCACCAGATGTACACATGTCTCTTGGTCAGTTTCCCATGAATTACAGAAAAAAAAATTTAAAGTACAGACTTTCTAGGTTGTTTCATATAAACAAAATTGTATAGGACTTAGAAAGTCATGAAATTATGCTATTATTTTAAAGAATTCTCCTGGCACTTTTTGGTTCATAAATATTCATATAAGCACATAATTATTTGGTTTGCTACTTAATCATTCATGTTTGGTATAAGATGAAAATGCATATGAATAAACCAAAAATATTGCTTATTATGTCTTTAATATTTAGTGTTGTCTGTGTGCTTCACCATACTTTAATACAAAATTAAGGTTTCTCTAATAAGGGGTATAGGTCTTATAGCAAATCCACCTGTTTGTCAGATATTATCATTTTATTTTCCTGATTCTGATGGAATCATGAGATTCAATTTCTAAAATAGCCTTTTTGCAAGAGGTTGGAGCCATTTTTATATCTTATCTTGTGTCCATTGCAACATGTCTTATTAAACTGTATATGCAATTTATATATGCATTTGTTAGGTAGAGTCCAGCAAAAGCAGGAAAAAAAAGAAAAAGCTTTAAATGGGCGATTTTCAGGTCCATACTTTCCTCAGAAAGCAATATGGGGAAAGATACCAGTCTTTTCTTGAGATCACATTATGATCTAGTGACCCTGAAAATAGGGTCAGAAGGAGGTCTCCCTGCTAACTGGAAAACTAATCAATATAATTCAATATAAGGAATGGTGACCCCAAATAACATAACTTCTCTCTTCTTCTGTTCCCCTCCAACCCTGAGATTCCAGTTTCCTGCTCTCTATTGTTCACACACCTATAAAATTGTATTTAGGTAAATACTAATTTAAAAAAACTGTAAAAGTGTTATTATATTACTGATTAGACGTTTTAAAATAAAAAACTTTTAGCTGAATGTCATTTTTGTATTCAACGTAATTGAAGTGAGATTTAATTTATTTGTTTGAATTATTATTTAATTTATTTTGCTTAAAACGATAATTTGGGGAAGTAGCTTTTGTTTCTGGTAAAGTGATTGTATAGAATTAATTTTTCTAATAGGTAGATTTTATTGCCTATATCAAAACCGAGTTATTTAGATTTATAGCGAGTTAGTGAAGAAACTTCTGTGAACTGGTCTGCCTTTGATTCAGATTAGGTACAGTTACTGAGAAGGAGAGCAAGACAAAGGGTAAAAGGTCACTGGTGACTAATTTTCTGAAAACTAGCAGCTTGTGTAAGTAATAGAACATTTATTGCCTTTCGATGTTGTTCCAGCAATGAGGTAGAAAATCCATAAGAATTCCCAGCCCTAGCCTTTATTAAGGCATAGGCCTGGATTAGTTTAATGTGCAATTTAAAGTCACTGCCTGCCAATACTTTGCTTACTTTTCTTAAGTAGGACATTTTCCACCTTTTTTTCCCCCTAATCAAGATGTCAAAAAAAAAAAAAAAAAATGGTGTGCTTTTCTTAATTGTTTGAGAGTAAGTCTTTTTCCAATCTAAGTTACACATTTATTTCTTATACAGTACAGGTCCTGATAAAATTACCATCTCCAAGAGACGCTCCTATTTTTCACAGTAAATTCATTAACGCGTGGAAGCTGAGGCCTGTTCTCTTTGTACTCACACTGCTCCCCACCTGGGGGTAGGCTGCCATAATATTTCAGTGCATGTGATATATTTACGGATCCATGAACTGATTTTATTGAATATTCTAAAATACAATTACAATACCAAAATAATTTCTAAAAATCAAAGTATTCCTCAACTAAAAAAAAAAAAAAATCAAGTATTTTGGAAAGAATGCATTTTAACATTTTAACACTATCAGCACAGCAGATAATGAAGGAGGCTAACAAAATTTGCGGCTAAACATTGTGTATATTTTATCTCTCTGAATCTTCTAAATGTACTAAAGCACATTGCAGCAGGATCTTTTTAACGATTAGGAAATTGTAACTCAAGAAATGTAGTAAACTAGCCCAAGTCATATAACTAAAAGAATTACTCAGTTTTTCTGTGATCCAAATACCCCTAGTTATTTTTATACATTTCTACACCACTTTCCAGAAGCACGTTGTGAGTCAGAAAATCCTTTGGGACTTCTAATAATGTCATTTATTTGCTACAAACTATCATTTCAAACCTCTAAAACCTGCTTCAAAATTACAACCAGTTTTCACATTTATAAACTAATCCTATTGTCTCCAAATAATTTATCTTGAAAATAGTTTTAAAGATATTTTTGATCAGATTCACAGAAAGTAGAAAGAGTATTTCATCAACAGAGGGTTTATAAAGGAATCTTATATTTTAGATTAGGGTACGGAAGTTGGTATCAACTTAAGAAGATTAAAAAAAAAAAAAAAAAAAGGAAATTATGCTGGTGCTTCCTTGCTATTTTTTCCTGATAGGAGAAAAAACAATATTTCAGGGTCAGAATATTATTCTGGTATTTGTTTTGCCCTACTCATGCAAATAACAATGAAGTAGGAATCCAGTTTTAGTCACTTTAGTATCTTTGTTGCCTCCCATACATAGTGCTTACCTATCGAGGTGCTTAATTAATGATTGTGATTGTATATAATGGACAAACTAAATAGACATTCCCACAAAAATCCTTATAAATTTGAAAGATGAAAAATACTGTACTAAAAGATACTCTTTTTCCCTTAGTTTGAACTGTGGTGCCACTAAAATAAATATCAGATATCAAATAAGTGTAAGTCAGACTTTCAGTACAGACTTGTCCAAAGAAATATTTTAGAACTGAGGTTTCTCCATCTCAAACACCTCAAGACTAACCATGGGTGTTTCCTTGGGAGGACTAAAGAGCTTGATATGTGATCCCTGCTACTAGGGTCAGACTTCTTCCAGAGAAAGCAAAAGCACACAGCATGTGCAGGATAGAAGGGGTTTTGTGGAATAGAGGGGGTGGTGCTAAGATTGTCTTCTTCTCCAAGAATGTATGAGTATTTTTCTCGGAACTGATGTGAGCCCTAGAAGGGCTACAGAACTCCAAAAGCAAGATAATGGACATAAGGGCAAGTTTACTAGAAGCTGAGGAAGTAGACACAAGTGATGCAATAGCCATGCATCTTCTGGGATCAAGAGACCTGCAGGATAAAGTATCCAATGATGGATCTCTACCAAAAGATCAGAAAATTGCACCTTAAGATAATAGGTCATCTTTAAATATCTGCCGGATCCTGTTGAAATACTACCAGATTAACTAAGATCTCTCTGTCCATAGCAGTCTTACTCTCCAAACTCTGACACTGGAGAAGTCTTATACAGCTAGCAACTGGAGGTGTGGGGGAGGAGGAAAAATAAAATTAAAAAAAATTTTTAAAAAGGACACAGAGAAGAAATCAAAAACACCACCTTGGTCCATTACAGATTTTCAGTTTGAAAGAGGTCTGGACTCCAGGAAGGGAGAGGTTTAATACAGAATTGGTTTTGGAGGTTGGATTACTATATTGGACTAAATAGTTTTATTATTGAGTTGAGATTGTACCTGTGACTTAAAGTATTGTCTGTTATCTAAGAGTCAGAGTTTTCAGTTAGGAACAAAGGAAGATTAAACCCTCTCAACTCAAACTGCTGGTGGATTGGTTAATATTAGAATAGTATCCTCCTTAATTTATTTGTTTGGCTATTTTATCAAAGACCACATTTAACAATGGCTCAGACAAGAGAGATGTGTGTTTCTCTCTCTCATGTCAGTCTAGAGGTAAGTAGGCAACCCTGCTTTTCAAGGTTGTCTGGGAAACATCGAATCCCATCTATTACCACTGCCGTTTATAGGGTGGAACCCGCATCTGGATGGTTTAGAGTTGCTCACTTCCACTTTCACATTATAGCCACAGGACCGGACTCAGGGTGAGGGAAAGTAAACTTCTATTTAGGGCGTGGACGGTGCACAGAACACTTCGTCTCACATCACTTCAGCCACAACCATCCCACAAAGCCCCACCCAGCTACAAGAAAAGCTGGGTAAATATAGATTTCTTCTGGGCAACCATTTGTCCAGCTAAACTTCTATTACTTTGGACAAATGGATAAACAAATCTGGGTCTTTGCCACCAACCTAATCTGTAGGAGTGAAAAAAAAACCTGAAATTTACACCAAAATGGAAATTTAATTCAATATATAGCCTACAGGACCCATAAATAAAGACAAATTACTTTTTAAAAATGGAAAACTCAGCTTTTCAAAGCAAGTATTTTAAGTTATTTGTTTAGTAAATATTGTTTGTAGAGTTGGCTTCCAAAAATAAACAAAAATATGTTGACATAAACCTTTCCTACTGTACTTTACTTTTGTCCTGCAGAGGCAGTTGAACATATAACCCTCAAAGTGTTCAAAGCCAGCTTGAAGCAGCTGACTACAACTGAAAAGTAGTCACTTGCTTAACATTAAGTGGCCACACAGTTTTTGCATTCTAGTACGCGATATATGCTTGTTTCAATATAAAGAACTGTTTCAATATAAAAAACTTACTTAAAGTCAAGTAAAAATAGAGTAAAACTTTCCATACTGAGATATCATACACAAACTTCAAAATAGCCAAGATGGTAAATATAAAATAACTCAGATAACAGAAAGGTAGTTATCAAATATTTTGATGACTGAAAAATTTCTGATCTTTGAGGCAATCGCATAGATTAGGGTTTAGAGATTACCAAATATAAATTTTTGGTATTTTGGTACAATGAAAAATAAGTAAATAGAAGCAACAGACTGGGGACAATATTTTCATTGGATATGCCAGAGGGCTATTGTAGAAGGGCCTTATTCAGAATTATATAAAAAATTAGGTGTGTAGAAAAATGGGAATATAAAAGAAGAGAAATTTCAATAAAATATGAATAATAAATAAAGTTTTAAATGTTTATCCTCAGTAGTAATTCAATACATGCATGTTACTAACACCTGAAGCACAATTTTGCATGTACTAAATTGATAAGATATTGTATAAAATGTTAACACTGAATCCATAACTAATCCAGTACTCTCACAAAATGATGTATTATCATGGATTTGTTTGACCTGTTTGAAAAGCTCCATGGATATAGGTAGTAAGAACCACAAACTTTTTTTATTATTTTGACCAACTAAACTCACTAATGCAAAATTATATTTGGTGTAAATTTCACCAAAATTAAAATAGACAGTTATTGAAGTGTTCCCTAAAATAGGAAGATTTGCATGCAATTTAAATGTCAAACAATAGGAAAATATTTTATTAACTTATACATTGAGTAACCATTAATATTATTTTTAAAACTATTTTACAAAATTGGAAAATATAATAAATGTTTCAAAAGGCAGAATCTGACCCCCATAATTCAGCACTGTGAAATACATAGACAAGTTCCAGAAGAAACCAGTTTTAAAAAGAATCTATTTTATTAACAATAATAATCCATTATATAAAAGCTTTGCTTTCTTAATTTGTTAAAGTATCTGATCTTTCCATAACTTCTTTTTTTTTAAACCAGCTAATAAGATCCCTTGTTAAACTTAAATTGACATACCGTTAGTGTTGTGGTTGTCTGGTATGAATCAACAACCCATGCTGAGGCAAGAAAGGGAGGGACCTCAGGCAGCTTCTGATGGGCATCCTTGGACTTCTGGTTGCCAAGGTAACTTCAGCAGCTAGGCTGTGAGCTCATGGGCTGCCAGGCATCCCCACTAGAGTGCACACTCTAGTAAGGGAGATCTCAAAATTGGATCATAACTTCTTAAAAGTTAGGTAAGGTAGATTTGTCATTCAGGGTTGCATGAATTTTTTTAAACAATATCTCTGCATCTTGATTGCTCCCCAGATCATGATTCCTATATTTCCAATGTAGAATACCCACAAAATTACATAAATTATATATATATATATAAAACAGCAATGCCCTACAAGAGTAATTAGAGTATCAAAAACATGAATAAAACTAATTTCTTTCTCTGAACAGCTTATAACCTAAAGTTAAGACACACAGTTTCCTGATTTCTACAATTAGAATATGACAAATTCTACTGTTAAGGGAATATTTATTCTCCACTCCTCTTATTTCTATATATTAGAATTTTCCCGAAATATTGCTAACTATTGCCTCATTCTGTAGTCCACCTCAGGAAATTAGAATGTGTTACCAGATTTCTCAGTTTGGGAAAAAAATTGGACATGAATACCTCAGCCTCCTCTCCTTTCTTTTAGAAGACAGCTGCTTGCAGGAAATATGTCTTCTCTTGAGGTTTGCTTTGTTTAGCATTATCTGTAATTGAATTGGTAAGTCAGTATAATTCTGGAGTTCTTTATTAGGGAGCCTACTGTTCAGCTTCCACCCTAGTCATTATCAGTAACAAATAGCATATATCCTCATACCTTTTTCTTGTCTTTTGTTGAGTTGATTTATAACTTAAGGAACAGAAAGAGGACTATATTATGGACTCCTTTAAATCCCAACTTCTTAAAGAGTAGATCAAGTAAAACACGATGGGAATTCAGGTAATTAGAAATTTTTTGATGCATCAAAAAATATCCAGTGAAGTAAATAGCATCTTAGTTTAGCTTTAAAGTTTAGGTAGATTTTCATCAGTGTGGAGGAACAGGGGAATCCAGGAGGTAGTAATAACATGAGAAAACGTCATTGAGTTAGAGAAGTAGATAAATGTAATGCTCATTGGAGGAAGACAGTCCCTCTGTTTGCCTACGGTTGTCTGCTCATAAACTATGTTCCAGTTAATTTTTTAATAAAAATCCATTCTACTATTGATAGGTATTTGGATAGTTTCCAGCTTTTGGCTAGCACAGTTAGTGCTGCTATGAACATTTGAGTGTATGTCTTTTGGTGACTTTATGTATACATTTCTGATGGGAATAAGCCCAAGAATGGCTGGGTCATGGAGCACAGATATGTTCAGATTTACTAGATATGTTTATTTCTCATTTTTGCATCTTCTTTTGAATAGTAGATGTTTAGAAAGAACTTTACCCATTTTTCCATTGCTTTCCTGTTTTTTTTTTTTTCTTATTGATTTATAGAAGTAGTCCATCATCAGAAGATTTCTAAGAATTATCTAAATTGTGTAAGCTATGGGACTTGTTTAAGATTCCACAGATCTGGAAAAGAAAGGGTCTATAGGAAGTATTGAGAAAAAATTAAGATTTTTTTTCATGCTTGAGTCTTACAAAGCCCAACTCATTTAGTAAAATAGATACCCTTGACTCTATTTCTGTTCATAATAAACATTACTATAATAGACATATTTTGTTTATTTAGCAATATGGGGTTGTATTATCCACACCAATTTCTTTTTTTATTTAATTTACAATATTTTATGTATATCTCTCCAGGTAAGTACTTGAAGACCTGCTTCATTTCTGTAAACAGTTTACTTATTAATGCATGGCTTTTTCATAATTTGTGCAGCCATTACTCATTGATGACAGTTGAGATTGTTGCCAAGTTTGTCTCTTTACAATATTGTTATAAACATTCTTGTACATATATCTCTAGATGCCAGTGTTCTTTTTGTTGTTATCATTAACAACAAATGTTGTATCTGTGATTAGACCCTTGTCTTAGAAACAGTGTTTAAGTACCCTGGTTACAGAGCTCACTTGGCCTCTTATATGTTATTTAAAAAAGAGACTGAATAGCTCCAATAATGATCAATTCTCATTCACTTTCTGGTATTCCTTAACATGTTCAATTTTAATAATTGTCTACATTTGAAAAGTACTCTGTGATTACACTAAATAGGAATCTTAGGAGGATTGAAGATGCATAGCTTCATTTCACATTAGGAATGCATTGAATGTGGTCTGACAGCAATTGCACTCTTATTAAAGCATTTCTAGGTGAAACATATAACATAAAGTCAACAAGTTGCATTTGTTTCAGACTTGAGAGCTGAATGAACAGGTACTGGCTAGAAAATTTGCTTTGGAATCACCCCACGTTTAGTCACTGGGATAAAAATCTTTGTTACTCTATCTTTAGACTTTCCCAAAATACATTTAAGTTGTACAAGATTTCAAATAAATTACTTAACAGTCACATCTCTAAAATATTTCTATGTATGCCTTCATTTCTTTATGTAATATATTGATGGTGAAAGAGGAAACACTATAAAAATAAAAGATAAGATATTTAGACTTAAAATACCTTTTTGTTAAACTACCAAATAATATATTCTCTAGTTAGCTTTCACCCAAGGCAAGTCAAATTTAACTTGTTCATTGAATTGGCAGACCTTCCTTCCAAAACCAGTCATTTGCCATTATTTCCCCACAGTGAATGGCACCTCCATCCTTCCAGTCTCAAAAGGTGGAAACCAAAATATCATCTTTGCTTCCATTTTTTTTTACTTTCAATGTCAAGTCTACCACCAAATGGTGTTGATTTTACCTTTGAAACTTCTCTTGACTTTATTACCTTAATTATATGTCTGTTCTCCCAACTTGGTACACTCAGTGTGAACTTCATTCCAGTTTGCCCAAGTCCCTTAAACCTATTCTCCATAATGAAGCTGTAATGATCTTTTCAAAACACAAGTAAAATTGTTACATCCTTCATTAAAACCCTTAAATGGCTACCTTTCAATCTTAGGACAAAGGCCAAGAGTTTTAAGATAGCCCACATGGCCCTCTGTGATCTGCTCCCTCCTACAATAGCATCTCTCACCAAATCCCCTGTTGCTCCTAGTGGTTGTGACACACAGGTCTTCATTCAACTTTTGAACAAGACAAGCTTTTTTAGGTTCATGGTCTTTGTATATGCCATCACACCCCTGAAAATCTCTCCCTCTTTTCACTCCCTATATTCCTCTCCATCTAGTTAATAACTACTTATCCATATCTTGACTGAAACATTACTTTCCAATTAAGAATTTCTTAAACACTCTCCCCGCGAACTAAGTCAATTTCCTCTGTTACACTTGCTCGATGCTTTGTGATCCTTTTCTTCATACCACTTAATCTCAATTGGTAATAATGCATTTATTTGTGTGATTATTTGATTTACAGCTATGTATCCAATAAGCCTGGTAAGAAATTTTTATTGTTTTCCTCATCAGTATATCTCAATCACCTAGTGCAGTGGGAACTCAATCATAATTTATGAAATGAAATAAATTCAGATTTTCATTGACTTGCTTAGATTCAGCCTGAGATAATGTAATCTTCTAAATGGAATATACTATGCCAGAATTTTTTTAGATTCTGTATTAGGAATGTTTGCATGAAGAAATATAATAAAAGTTGATGTCATAATAAAATGGAATAGAAATTGATATCAGAAGGGCCACACACATGAGTGAATATATTTGTTTACAATTTACTCATCATCTTGGCTCTGTTATAGATGATGGTTAAAGGAAATATATGCAGAGGTTCACTGACATTTCAATGGACATTTTGACCCTGATATTGAATACTACCTCTTAGTACAAGGATTGGGACACCATATAAATCCCAGAAAAGCCAGACAGAGAAAACCTTTCTCAATCATTTAGAATATATTTATGTTTGAGACAAAGGGAGAAGCTTGGTTTGTTGGAGGAAATTAATGTGGTTAGAGTGCACTGAGCAAGGGAGATGTGACACCTAATGGAAGTAGAGAGGCAGGAGAAGTTAGACCATGCAGAGCCGTCAAGTTCAGTATAAGAATTTTCAATTTTACACAAAGGTCCTAGAAAGTCACTGAAGATTTTGACATAAGGATGTGCCATTATAAGTCTTATAACTTTAAAAGATCTTTGGTTGCTGTATGAGAACAAGCAAGAATAAATCAAGGAAATGGATTAGGAAAATTTTTAAAAAATAATCATGATGAAATGTGATGATAGTTAATACTGATGAAGCAACAGTGAAAATGATGAGAATTAGATTTGAGAGGAAGATATTAAGGATGAATCTCATGTCTCTACCTGGAACAAGCAACTGACTCCATTTTCTTCAATGAAACAGATGGGGGAAGAACAGGATTAGGGGCAAATAATGAGTAAATTTTGGTCAAGGTGCCTGTTTGACATCCAAGCAGTATATGGGTGTGAGGTGCAGAAATGCTATCTAGGTTAGAGATACAAGAGTGAATAACATCCACGTCTTAACATCATTCAGAATGATAGCATTGCAAAGGGCATTGGGGAGGAGTTGCCAATGTGTTGGGAGGGAAGGTAAGAAAGTCTGGCATTACAAGAAAAGAATGGCTATGTTTTGCAAATGTTGCTTAATATAAAGGGAAGATGAAGACAGAAGACTTTTTTCTTTTTGGATCTGGTAACCTAAAAGTCATGGTTTATTTGAGAAGATCATATTCAGTTGAATGACAGTGTCTGGACAGATATTGATGAATTATTCTTATTGAAATGAGGTGAATAATCCAGACATATACTAGAGTCATATTTTTTAAGTTTTCAGCCTTTGTGCCGTCTTCAGCCTGCAATCATATTTTCTTTGGCATTTAATTTGTTTTAAAATTCATTGCCCATAGTTACAGATCACATTTCACATAAAAATGCTCTTTAAAAATCACTAGCTCTGGCAGCATTGAGCCTATATGCCCACATCATGATAATGAGTTGGAGTGGAATGGCTAGCTGCTTAGCCCTCATAGAAGATTGCCTCTGCTCTCCAGTTTCCACAGTTCCAACTACTCCTTATTGTTTTATATCCCATCTGCCTCATTTCACCTGCTTGGTCTGAGGGGATTTAACTTAAATTTCTACTTCTATTTTAGAGATTTGCACTACTAAAACCTCCTTAAGGGAAGAACCATGCCCACCCTTTTCAGTACTCTACAAAATACCTAACACAGGATGTTGAACAGAGTAAATGTATGATAAAAGTTTTATTAAACTGATTTGACTTAGGTTTTATAAAGTTATTGGGCCCAAAAAGTGTTGCAAGCCTAATAAAAATAAATTCTAAGAGAGTTTCAAGGACAAATTTTACAATATAGTCAAGATTTAGGCCCCTGTTTACTTTTATGAATAATTCTGCCTCTGAACTTTGAATTTTATTTATTTATTTATTTATTTATTTCTGTGTGCACGATACAGTTTGTTTTTTTGAAAGTAATTTAAGCTTTTAAATTTCTAATATGTAAAATTTGTCATTGGTGTATGATATGAGTCATAAAATTTCCAAACATTTTATTGAATTTTTACTCCATTTTCCTGGTGTGCTATAAGGGGAAATTTTAATTACTAGAGAGGGTCAGATGGATTCAATCCTTGAGGACCAGAAGAACTTGTGACCCCAAGATTCATTGTGTGAGAGAAACCTTTTGGGTAGCTTATCCTAGTAATGGAATTGAAGGACAGAAGATTGCTCCCCATTGCTGAACTCTTCTCTCATATGTCCTGAATTTATTCCTACATTGTAGAAAGGATATAGATATTTATACCTTTTTCTCCAGTACTCTGACCATTAAAAATTAAGACATGTGGCACTATTAGGTTAGTGGAGCACATGAGTGGAGCACGTCTTATGTGGAGCACATAAGAAGAGATGCCAGAATACTTCAATCTCCAGAGGAGAAGAAAGAGAGAAATGGATGGGCAACAAAGGCAAAAGAAATTATTTCAAATTCCTGTGTGCGTTTATATAGCTTCAGGCTAGAGAACTGTGATGGTTAAGTTCGTGTGTCAATTTCACCAGGTTTTGGTGTCCCGTGGCTTGGTCAAGCAACTACTGGCCTGCTGGTTATTGTGAGGACATTTCATGGACCTAAATCATCAGTAAGTTGATGGCATCTATGATTGATTACATCTACAATCCACTGAGGGGTTTGCCTTCAGCAATGAGAGAAGTCGCAGCCAATAAGTTGAGTGTGTTAAAAGGCAAAATGATTATTTCAGCAGTCAGAAGAATTTCCATCTCCACTTCAGCCATCCAGCTTCTCCTGGGGAATTCTTTGAAAGCTTTCACTGGAGTTTCCAGCTTGTGGCCTGCCCTACAGAATTTGGACTCATCACCACAGTCACATAAAGCAACTATAAAAATCTCATAAAATTTACATATTTTTCCTGTCCTGTTTCTCTAGAGAACCCTGACTAATATAAGAACCTTCACCTAAGTTCCCTCCACCCTAGGTTTGTCTAAGATTAATAAGTTTCCTTCACATGGAAAATACAGATGCATTTGTTTCCTATCTTAAATACATTGTATAATACAGTTTGTATAAATAATCTAAGTTTTTACTCTGTGGACACCTTCATTCTAAGAAATCTGTGTATCTGTGGGTATGCAATTTCACCTGAAATTTGTGAAGTATAAAAGGTGAGATTTTGACAACTTATTCATGTTCCACAGAAAATTGTTTTTAGTAATATTTTCTGTATATGTGCTATTAATTGTTCTGCCCTGATGTTGACAGAGACTTAAGAAACATGCAAAATATACAATTAAAACACTGCTACAAAACTACCATTCAACACAAATGTTATGGCTTCATCCCATAAATATGACTCCTAGAATGCTGTACTGAATTTTAACCTGAAAAGAGCCCAATGAATAAGCTAGACTATACTATTAATGATATATATTTTTTATACTGAAAACAATTTACTGGTGCTGATTCAAGTATTCAGAAGGAAGACATTTCAAGCCCTATTTCTTAATGTAATAATGCATTTGACCCTTTTCTCCTCTTTTATTTAATTAAGCCCTAAAATGTACAAAATAATCATTGAGTCATATTTAGTAGCAAAGACTTATGAAAAAGAGCTCAGTTATTTTTATGAACAGCCAAATTTATGATATTGAGTAAAGGAAGACTTATTGAATAAGACAAAGCACCACCATTATGGAAAAGATTGATAAATTTGATTCCAATAAGACTCAAATATTCTCTTTGAAGATATCATAAACCAAATTAAAAGATAAATTATAGGCTGGAAGATGATATTTTCCAACCATATAATGAACAAAAGGTTAATTTCCAAAATATATAAGAATCTCTGTAAATAAGAAACAGCTGAATCCCACCTGGACAGAAGCTCACAATTACCTAGCACTCCTAGAAAGCAAGGCAGCAAATAAAGGCCTCTATAACATCTCAAACTAATTGACAACTGAAAATTCCCAACCAGAGAACCAAAATAACTCCAGAGACAACTGGACACATTTCAAATCTTGGTGCTGTTAGTTATACCTCATCCCAAAGTAAAGGCTGGAGTGGATTCTGTCAAAAGTCATGTCTTAAGTGATTTCATTAAGATGATGGCATAAGACACCCCTGGAAAAGTTTCTCCATAGAGATAAATAAATAAAAGGACAACTTCCATTTGCTTGGAACCTGAGTTTCATTTTTTTGGAAACTGAGGATGATAGTGACTGGAGAAAGTCTCCACAAATGCTGAATTGAAAAACAAAAACAAACAAACAAACAATGAAAAAAGGAAGTAGGAGATTTGCAACTAGGACATGCCAATCCAAACTCTTCCTTCACACTTGGTCCTACACAGTTCAAAAGTCACGTAGTGGCAGCATGCCAGCCCAGGCACCTTCTACTGTATCTCTGACCACAGAGCCACCTTTGGCAGCAACTTAGAGTACCATGTGCATTCAGACATAGGAACCCAAGGCCACATAGTCTCAAGTGAGGCCCTAATGGTCAGCAAGTATGCACATACCAAGCGATCTCCAGAAAACAAGGAACAAAAGTAACTTGTGGCAGAACTGTTAGCAAGCAGTGCACATTGTCAATCCTAAAGCTAATTGCTGGTGTATCAAAAGAATAAATTGGTGGTTTTGAATGCTGACCCATCTGGCACCCTGGTTCGTGGTATGCTATTGTGGAAGTTATTGGGGACAGAACAACTGCATAAGAACAAAAAGGAAAAACTGAACAGAGTGAACAGAGGACTGAAAGCTGTGGTGAAAATGCAGCCCTGTTCGTAGAAAAACCGTTCAGCAAACCATAACCCCGGGGAAGGGAAATTTGCAATATATAAATAGAACAGCCGAAGACTCCCAGAGAAGGAAAAAGGGAAAAGAAATTTTCTCCTGGAAGTGAAACAGTATGACATAATCTTAAAAGTTGCAGCACATAACCCAGGGCAAGAGAAAAGTGCAGAAGACTGAGAAAATCTGAACTGTTAAACATGGGTTTCTCTAAAGGTTCAATATAGTCTGTAATAAGAGACTTCAAACACAGCCAATCTACAACAAAGCCCTAGACAAGAGGGAGAAAGTGAATTCTACAGTTAGTAACTCAGAATAATCAAATGCCCAGATGTGAGCAAAAAACCACCACAAGTCATAAAAAGAAATAAGAAGATATGGCTCACTTAAGGGAACAAATTAAAACTTCAGAGAAAACCACAGGCATTGGAACAACCAATCAAAGAAATGCAAACAAATCTAAGCAAATTCAAAGAGCTAAAGGAAAATATGAATAGAAATAAGCTAAATATGGATATACAGCTAAGTATAATTAAGAAGGCAATGTATGAACAAAAATGAAACATTAGAAAGTTTCAGTAGGAGCATCACATAACTTATGGGGATGAAAATCATAATAATGGAGACTAAACATACATGTGAGGCATACAACAGCAGATTTGAACAGGAAGAAGAAATAATCAGTGAACTAGAAGACAGGACAATCAATATCATACAGTCAGAGTTACAGATAGAGAAAATAATTTTAAAAAATGAACAGAGCCTAAGGGACCTGTGGGACAAGAGAAAACTTACCAACCTAAGTAGAAGGTGAAAAGAATGGAAATGGGGCAGAAAGAATATTTTAGGAAATAATGGCCCCAAATTTCCCAACTCTTATGAAATACATAAATATACATGTCCAAGGAGCACAGCATATTCTAAGTAGGATAAGCCTTATGTGACAGTGTGAGATTATTTTATGAACCCCAGAAAGAGAAAGTTTATGTTTGTAAACTGATCTATTCTTCTGCGTATGATACCCTTTGATTGCATTAAATTCAGCTGAGGTTTCTTTGATTGGATTACCTATTAAGATTGAGTTAGGGCATTATCTAATTTGACTATGTCAGTGGGTATGACTCAGGTTGAGTCTCCACTCCCTTATTGGGTCTGATATAAATGGACACTCACTCAAGAAGACACCCAGAGGAGAGAACTTTGTCATTTTTTATCCTGCCATGTGACATAAAGGAGAAGGCTCAAATAGCTAAAGCCTTAGGGAGAGACAGACCATTTGGCTGATAGCTTACAGCTGACCTTGGGACAGCTGTGCAGACAGCCGAAACTGATATAGGAAGCCCTGAGAAACAAGTTATATGCCTGCAGCTGAGATCAGGAAGAATCTCAGCTCACAGAGCTCAAGAGGAAGAGGAAGCACAGAAGGGAAGGCTGAAACCTAGTAGAAATTTTCTGCCATCTTGCTTCAAAATGTGGCACCTGACTTTGGTGAGAAAGTACCTCTTATGGTACCCTGAGTTTGACTTTCTATGGCCTTATAACTGTAAGCTTTTAACCCATTTAAATATCCTTTATAAAAGGCAATAGATTTCTGGTACTTTGCATCAGCACCCTTTTGCAGACTGATACACCCTAATAGACCTACTCTAAGACATCTACTAATGAAAATGTTAAACACCAAAGATAAAGTGTTCCCTTTTGTTCCTACAAGATTGTACTGAAATTCTCACAGAAGCAATTAGTCAGGAAAAAGAAATAAAAGGCATACAAATAGTAGAAGAAGTAAAACTCTCCTTATTTGCAGATAGCATGATCCTATACATAAAGAATCCTGAAAAATCCACAGCAAAGATATTAGAGCTAATAAACAAATTCAACAAAGTGGCAGGGTACAAGATCAACATGTAAATATCAGTGGTACATCTATATATTAGTAATGAACAATTTGAAGGGGAATGAAGAAAAATATTGCATTTGTAATAGCAACAAAAAGAATAAAAAATCTAGGAATAAATTTAACCAAGGACACAAAAGGCTTGTACATGGAAGACTACAAACACTGCTGAAAGAAAGTAAAGATTCTGTGTGCATGGATTGGAAGACTAAATATTGTTGAGATGTCAATTTTACCCAAAGAAATATAAGATCCAACACAATTCCAATCAAAATTTCAAAATATTTCTTTGCTGAAATGAAAACAACTACAACAACAACAACAACAACAACAAAAAACAAGCATTAAATTCATATGGACAAGTAAGCAGCTTCAAATTGCCAAAACTGTCTTGAAAAAGAAGAACAAAGTTGAAGGACTAAAACTTCCTGATTTTAAAACATATCAAAAAGCTACAGAAATCAAAACGGAGTGGTACTGGCACAAGGACACATATATATACTAATGGTATCAAACTGTGATGTCAGAAAAGACCATCACACCTTTAGTCAATGGCTTTTAGACAAAGGTACCAAGTCCACTCAGTGGGGAAAGAAATTGGATAGCCATATGCAAAACATTGAAAATGGATTCTTACCTCACACCATATACAAAACTAACTCAAAATGGATCAGAGACCTAGATATAAGAAATAAAACCATAAAACACCTGGAAGAAAACATAGGGAAATATATCCAGGACCTTGTGTTAGGTGGTGGTTTCTTAGACTTTTTACCAAAAGCAAAAGCGACAAGAGAAAAAAAATTGGACCTCATCAAAATTTAAAACTTTGTGCATCAAAGGACTTTATGAAAAGTGTAAAATGACAATCTACAGAATGGGAAGAAATAGTGGCCAATCATATATCTGATAAGATTTTAATATTTAGAATATATAAAGAACTTACACAACTCAACAACCAAAAGAAACACAACCCAATTAAAAATGGGAAAAATCTTGAAGAGACATTTCTCCAGAGAAGATATACAAATGACCAGAAAGCACGTGAAATGATGCTCAATATCATTAGCCATGAAGGAAATGCAAATCAAAACTGCAATGAGTTACCATTTAACACCCACTAGAATTGCTACTATTTTAAAATATAAACAGGAAAACAAGTTCAGGAGAGGATCTAGAGAAATAGGATCACTCATACATTGATGATTGGAATGTATAAATGGTGCAGTTATTGTGGAAAAGCGTATGGTGATTTCATAGAACGTTAGGTACGAATTACCATATGACCCAGGGGGTATGACTGGGCAATCTCATTTCTAGCTATATACCCAGAAGTATTGAAAGCTGGGACTTGAAAAGATATTTTTACACTGATCTCCATGGTGGCATTATTTACATTTGCCAAGATGGAAGTAATCAAAGTGTCTATCACCTAACGAGTGGGTAAACAAAATGTGGTCCACACATACGATGGAAAATTATTCATCCACAAAAAGGAATGAAGTTCTGATGCATGTGACAACATGTGAAACTTGAAGACATCACATTAACGTTAAGTGAAATAAGACAGAGGAAACAAATACTATGTTATTTCACATTTATGAAATAAATAAAATAAGCATATTCATGAAGTCAGAAACTAGAATACAGGTTACCAGGGGCCAAGAAGGGAAGGTAAATAGGAAGTCAATCTTTAATTGGTACAGAGTTTATGTTAGAAGTTATGGAAACGTTTTGGCAATGTATGATGGGAATGGAGGCAGGACTTTGCATTTATTATTAACACCACTGAATTGTGTATTTGAAAAGGGAAAATAAGGGAAATTTTATGTTGTATATAAGTTACCACACACATGCATGCACACAAACACACACAAACCCATAGAACTATACAACACAATGTAAACAGTTTGCCAATGTTAAAAGCATAATTAAATTATATTGTTCATGAATTGTAACAAAGGTACCATACTAATGCAAAATGTTAAAGTAAGGAAAATTGTCTGTGTGAGAGGGATTATGTGGGAACTTTGCACTTCTTGCATGATATTTCTGTAAGCCTACAACTATTTTAATAAAAAATTTAAAACCACCTGTAATTTATTTTTTAAGTGGTTAAAAAGATATAAACAGACAATGTCCAGAGGACAAACCCTCAATGGCTAATAAATATTTTAACTTCACCAGTAAATAAGAAATTTACAGTTAAGCAATGATTTAAAACTATGACAGCACCATAATATTAGTGAGAATGTAGAAAAAGACATATTCTTATATCAGTAAAAATATTTTAAAAATGTGGAGAGTTGCTTTGCAATATCTGTTAAATCTGAAAATGTGCCTCTTTTATGATACAGTAATTCCACACCTAAATGTATACCATAGAGGTAGTTTAACTTCTGGAAATGTAGTCAAGGAAACATTGGTCATAGTGTTCCTAATAGCCTCATTTGCATTAGCACAAAATTAGAGGCAACTAAATATCCATTAATGGGGGAACTGCTTAGTAAATAGTGGTATATTCACATGAATAAATGGTATTCAGCAAGAAAAATGAGTGAAACAGAACTCTTTGTATGGAATTATCTCCAAAGATAATATTGAATGATGAAATAAAATGCAAAATTTCATAAGAAATATCAAGCAATAGTATATGCTATTCCTATTCAAACAGATACAGTAAGACTTTCAAAACATGCAGCGAATTAATACAACTTCAGTATACTTATTACTCTCAAGGAAAAGGAAAGAATTGGGTACAAATGGAAATCCAATGCTTTTCTAATATTTTTTGTTAATAAAATTTGAATCAAAATCTAAATTATTTTTAATATTTAGAAAAACAATGGGAAAATGGTGTTCCTAATAAATAGTCTTTTGGGGCTCATTATAATTTTGTATATATTTAAAATACTTCACAATAAAAATATTTTAAAATGTATTACCTATTCAAAGTTTATATTTGCATAACATGATATACAAGGTCCTGTTACAGCACTCACCAAATTCCATTGTATTATATCTCCTTAAGGAACTATCAACTTCACAGGCTAGGAACTACTTCTTATTCGCTTTATTCATAGTATCCGAATTAGTGTCAATAATTGTTGAATGAGTATAACACCTTAATTACAATATTATAAATAAATGTTACAGAATTAAATGTAAAATTAACAGCTTATTGGCTAATATTCTTATGCATTAATTTATGAAAGAAAACTGTCTATCTATATAAAGATTTTCCTTTTCTCTTAAAACTCATTTCAAATGTAGGATGCTATTTGATTATACTGACTTTTACCGATGGTATGAGATAACTTAAAGAAATACAGTGTATGAGATATAACATACAAAAAGAGCTATGCAATGCATTTCCTAACCATGGCTGTAAATGAATGACCAAACATTTTATTTGCATTTTATATTCATATATTTATATTTATAGTATCTGACCAAGGGTCAATAGCATTTTGGGAGTAGTGGGAAATGAAGATGCCATATAAACATTTTATTCTTTATCTTCCATGTGTTAATAATGATCTGAGTTATGGCCCTGATAAATCACTTTTATCGGATAATTCTTTTATATTCTACCTTTCACATACAAATTTTCAAATGTTTGTGAAACAACTTGTGATTAAGAGCTCTTGTTAGATTTTAACTTTTGATATGATCAGATAAGCATTTTGTTAGTTGATCAGCAGCTAACTTGATTTTTTTTTTAATTAAAACAAATTTTTTTTAAAGATTCTTAGATTATATAAATGTTACACAAAAAAATATAAGGATTCCCATACACCCCACCTCCCACACCTCCCACATAAACATCCTTCATTAGTATGGCACATTAATTGCAATTGGTAAACACATCCTGGGGCTTTGCCATTAAGTATGGACCATAGGTCACATTGTAGACCACACTTTCTCCCACTCAGTTCTGCATGTTATATGATGATATAATTTGGCCTATATCTGTCATTGCATTGTCACTCAGGACAATTCCCAAGTCCCAAAAAAGCCCCTGAATTACAACTGCTTTTCTCTCTCCCTGCCCCGAGAGCTTCCAGTGGCCACTGGCTCCACATTAATGTTGTAATTTCTTCCATTGCTTAAAAAACAATATGTCTATAGTAGAATACCAGTAAGTCCACTCTAGTCCATGGCTCTTTCCCCCATTCTGAGGAGTCTAGAATGGTGATGTCCACTCTAATGTCCCAATTGAGAAGGAGCTTATATCCCATGGGGAAGATGGATGGGACTATCCTGCCTGCAGCTACAGACTCTGCATTCCCTGGGATGGCTGTTGTCCATCATCATCTCCCCTCCAGTTGTCCTGGGTGAGTGGAATGAGCTGTAGAGTAGGATTTGCTGCTCCACCGAAGTTCAAGGCCCAGCTGGCACATGGACAGCCCAAAGACTCAAGTCTCTGGACACACACCTACAAACTCCAGCACCAAGTATAGGTTTGAATGGAAGGGACAGATGAGCCATGTGCAGGGAAGACACAGTTGAGTCCAACTCTGTCACTCTCAAGAGCACAAACTCCAAAGTAGGGCTCACTGGCAAGTCACCAAACTCTGGAGCTATCTACCCTGACATAGGACTTGGGTGTCTCCAGAGCTACTATTTGAGGTGATATCCACTTTGGAATTCTATGAGATCTTACTGAGATGGGTGTGTTATCTCTGGGATGACCTCCCATCTCATTTTGAAGTCTCTTAGCCATATAAACTCATTTGTCTTTACCTTTTCCCCCTTTTATTCAAGGTCTTTTTCCAGTCGAATTGCCAGTTGGCACTTGGTAGCAATCCCTTGGTGGCAGGGAAGTTCATCCCCGGGAGTCATGCCCCACACTGGGAGGAAGGTAATGCATTCATATGCTGACTTTGGCTTAGAGAGAGGCCACATTTGAGCAACAAGGAGGCTCTCAGGAGGCAACCCTTAGGCACCCCATAACAATAGGCTAAGTTTCAATTTCAAGAGCAAAGACTCATAAGGCTAGTCATCAATATCAAGGACCCATCAGTGGATCATCGTCCTTCACCAGTTACTGCCCCTGCACTTGGGGAGCTGCTGCTGCTCCGTTAGAGAATGTGGCAGAGCTCTCCAGGATGGGAACTCAGTATTCTCTCATTTACTAAGTGATTTTCCACCCACTGTGACAATGCCCCGTGAACATTTGAAAGTTTTTATATACCTTATATTTATGCTCAGGTGAACTTCCTCCCAAGCATCCCCCATCCCTGACACCACATACCAATGATCCTTCCCCAGTTGATACAAAGCTTCTTCAAAGATGAAGCCATTACAATAGCCGAATACAATTAATAAGATAAATGAAATAATAATGATAAGTTTAAATGCAAGGGATAAAATACATAAAAAATTTTAAAAACCTAAAAATAAAGTAAAATTAAAAGATTGGAATATTAAAAAAGTGAAAAATAAAGATTTTTTTTTTACCTTTTCCCTTTCATAACTGCAATATCTGGTGTCCAGTCTGTACCGTGGCACCTTCCGCCTCTCATTCCCCAATGTCTATTTTTCATTTTGTTTTCAAAGAAGTTCAACATTGTTGTTTTAAACACAGACTTACAAATCCCCAGAGATCATCTGCTCCTTCCCCCGATCCTTTCAAAGAAGTTTTGGGTCACAGCAAAGTCACGCATAGAATACAACACATTATGACACAATGATACAACACATTATAACAGAGCGAACACTCACACACTCCCTAGAAGCCTGCTCCAGGTGCTCCATCCCGAATGCCCCCCACAACCACACCCTAAACCAGTGATCCTTCCTTGTAATATTGCCATAAGAGCATTCCCACCTCTGTACTTTCAACCTCATACCCACAAATCCCCAGTGTTCACCGGGTCCTTCTCCCAACCCTCCCCCAAGTATCCTGGACCTTCTAACCCACCCTTCCCAATCTACCCACCTGTCAACCCTGCACCACCCAACCCAATAATATCACTACCCTCCTGTCCTATATCTTCAATACGCAACTACACTCTATCATTTTACCATAGATTACATCCATATGGGTGATGGCTCACAACCTTCTCTTCTCTTTCTATTTCTTGTAAACCTGTCTTACAGACAATAACTCTCTGAGACTGCTCAATTTCCTTAATTCATATCAGTAAGCTCATGTACTGTTCATCCTTCAATGCCTGGCTTGCTTCACTCAACATAAGGTCTTTAAGATTCATCCATGTTGTTACAGTTGAATGAGCAGCTAGTTTGATTTTTTAATCAAAAGAAAATGATTGCCCTTGATTAGCAACACTCAAAGCATACCCACATGAAAAAATATCAATTCAGAAAATAAAAATCAAACAGGTTCTCATGTGAAAAGGTGCTCTTTTGGAATATATATATAGAGGACTTAAACTGGATAATATAATCCTTTTACAGTCTGATGTACACTCACCTTCACTCCCTTTGCCCTATCAAGCATTGTTGGCATTGGACCTTGAAAACATCAAGATATTTTAATAAGGCTCAAGCGTTCAGAGCCAAACATGGATCAACAACATTTGTGCATAACTCAGGCCTAGAAGGAAGATTCTATTATAATATGGTTTTTGTAAACATAGTTAATTAGAAAAAAAATAGACTTTTTCTAATCCTTTTGTTTTCTGAACTGGAAACAAATATTGAGACTAGAAAAGTGATTTCTAAACAGTGGAATATTTTCTTCAAGTAAAATATTAAAGGAAAGCTCAGCATGCAAAATCAATATTAATCTACAAAGATATAATGGAAAGAAGTAGTATACTGTCTACCAAACAGGTACTTATCCTCCATGAAATCCTATGACTCAACGGAGCAGGTTTATAAATCTATGGCTTAGAGGTTCTTTTCCTGGTAATGGTGGAAATGTTTTTATTGGACTAACCCACCAAACAAATAATAAATTCTGGACAAAGTATATATATTTAAAAAAACTCTTTGAAGGCATCAAAATCAGGCATAAATTGTGTGCTGATTAACATTTAAAATAAGAAAACCACACTGGAGGAGACACGGGATTTACGTGACTTTTACTCTGAGGGCACTTCACAGTATACATACCCTAAAGCACTTAGGACTCTGAAAGCCAAATTCTTATTGGCCATAGTAGTGAAAGGAGATGTTTTGTGACAGCAAAAGAATTTGGAAATTGATAAAGGGACTTCTGGATAGAGAAAGTTTGGGGAAAGAGCCCCATATCTATGTATAAGACCCTTCCTAATCCTTGGCTGACACCAAAAACTATGCATGGTTGGGTAAGTATCCAGAAAGTCTCGAGAACTAACAATGTTTTTCATCAACAGCCTACCAAAAGGAGGCAGAGTTTGAAGTTCAAGTCTGGCTACATTAGAGAAGTTTGATAAGCATGTAAAGCTCATAAAGTAGTAAAGACTACATCCCAGGAATAAGGAATTTGCCCTAAGACTATGGTCACAACCAAGAGAAAGGTATACAATCAAATATCCACAGTTTATGGCAAGTGCCAGCAATTTAACTGCTGGCTAGAACAAAACTCTTTGGAAAAAAAGAACAGAATAGAGAATCTTTACAATGTATCAAAATGTTCTGTCCATTAAAAAACTGAGAAATGGGAAGAAAACAAATTTTGGAGCCACTGTCAAGAAATAAATTAGCAGGAAGAGGCCCATAAACATCCTAAATGTTGGATTGAGATGAGGACTTTTAAATATTTTTAATAAATATTTTATTGACTCCATAGGAAAGGATAGGTAAAATTAGTAAAAAGAAAAAAAAAAGAGAGAGAGAATTTTTCAGGATAAATTAGGGAACTATAAAAAAACAAAAAAACAAAAGAAAATCATAAAACTGAAAAATACAAAACCTGAAATTAAAAAGTAAATCCTTGTATGGGATTGGACAGACAGAAGAAAGGATTAAGAAACTTTAAGACAGACTAACAAAAATCATACATACTAATGCCAGATAGACAAAAGGTTTGAAAAATATGATCTCAAGTTTTTGAGTCTTAATGATCCATGGTATCTACAAAAATAATCTAACATTTGTGAAATTTGTGTTGCAGAAGGAGGAAAGAGATAAAATGAGCAGAAAAGATATTTTAGTAACAATTGGCCAAAATTTTACATATTTGCTTAAAGCACCACCCAAAAATACCAAAAGATAGGTAAGCCATAGCAGTAAAAAAACACACACACAAAAATAAAACAGAGAAATATACATATAGACACAGTATCATTAAACTGCAAAAAATAAAAGAGAAAGAAGAGCAGCCAGAAGAAATGACCAATCAAGGGGAACAAGGAATAGAATTATTTCTGACCTATCATCAGAAACAATGGAGACCATAAGAAAATGGAACAACATTTAAAATGCAGAAGAAAAAAAAGTGCAGAAAAAAGGAACTATTGAGGTAGTATTGCATACCCTGAAAAAATAACTTTCGAAAAATAAATGTGAAATAAAATTCTTCAGATTAGTGAAGACTGAGGAAAATTTTCACATACACACATTACAGATAGATAGAAATGGCACAAGATGAAAATTTGAATTTACTAGAATAAAGGAAGACCACTGGAATTAAAAATAACTCATTTGGCTTATATACAGTAAAAGTAATAACAATGTGCATGAGTATATAACAAGTAGAAAAATAAATGACAAAAATAACACAAATAATGTAAGGCTATGAAAGGGCAATCACATTGCTGTAAGTTTCTTAAATCATATTTGAGGTGCTAAACTATTATTATGAGATAGACTGTGTTAAGTTATGGATTAAGAATGTAATTATAGAAAAAACACTAAAAACTATGCAAAGAAATATAGTTAAGAAACTATCAGAGCAATTAAAATGGAATAGTTAAAAAAATTGATTAACCCAAAAGAGGACAGAAAATCAAAAACAAAGAAAGAAACGATAATGAAAAGGACCAAAAGGAAAAAAATACCAAAGTGATAAACTTAAATCCAGCTAAATTAATACTTAAATAAATTATAAATAGACTAAATACCCCAATTAAAGACAGACTGAATAAAGCACAAGACTCAGCCATATGTTGTCTAGGAGAGACATTTTAAATATAAGGACACCAAGAAATAGAAATTAAGATAATGTGAAAAAAAAAATACATCATGAGACCAGTAAGCGAGAACAATGACTTGGCTAGATTTATATTAAACAAGATAGTCTTCAAGTTAAGGTGTGTAACCAGAGATGAAGAGGATCACTTTATTATAATTTAATAATGATTTCTTCAATAAGACATAAACACTCCTAAATGCGCATGCACCTAGTAATAATGCTTTAAAGTACATGAAGCAAACCTTAAAAGAACTAAAGAAAAAATGAGACAAATCCACAATGATAGAGATTTTATTATCTCTCCCACGATAATTGTTAGAACAAGCAGACAAGTCATCAGTAAATAGAAGATTCAAATAAAAATATTAGCCAACTAGTCCTAATTAACATTTATAAACTTTATGTCAAAAAACACAGGAATACAAGATTGTTTATGGAAGCATCAGCTATAGTCAACCAATCCTAGAAAAAACCCCACAAAATCTATCAATAGGATAATAGATGGAAGAGGATGTGAATTTCCATGCAATGGAATATTATCCAACTAAGACAAAATTGCTAATAAAATCATAATGTAAACTATAGATCATGGTTAGTAGCAAGGGTTCAATATGTGTTCATTGATTGTAACAAATGTGCCACTCGAATGAAATATGTTGTTAATGGGGGAAAGTGTGGGAAGGGGAGGGATGGGGTATACGGGAATGCCCTGTATTTTCTACATAACATGTATGTAATCTAAAGCTCATTTAAAAATAAAGAAAAAGATACTTCAAAAAGTATGTACAATACCTTCATAATGTTAATCTTATGTAAATTAAAACAATTTCTGATTTAATTTAATGAATAGTTCTTCTTTATAAAGAAATAATTCTGTACAAATAAATATCATGGGTGGATCTTGTTTTAATTCTATAAATATGGGTACTCAATGATTCCTAGTTATAATGATAATAATAATCACAGCACTTAATGTGAACTGCTTAATTGATTTAAATTCTATTTTAAATTTTCCAAGGCTATCAGTTTTCCTCAAACAAGTTTTGTAATCTCCATTTCATGGTTTTAGACACCAGAAATGTGCTATCCAATATGGTAGCATACACCACATATGGCTATTAAGCATTTGAACTTTGCCTGGACCAAATTGAGATGTACTGTACTTGTAAAATACATAGTAAATTTCAAACAGTAAGAAAAAAATGAATGCAAAATTACTCATTAATTTTGTTTATATTGATTGCATGTTGAAATGACAATATTTTGGATATATTGTGCTAAATAAACTATTTTATTAAAATTAATTAATATTAAATTTACAATAAATTTTAAATTTACATATGTAGCTAACATTATATTTCAGTTGGGCATTGATGTTCTACACCCGGAAGTGGAAGGCAGGATTGTATGGTTAAAAAACAGCGTAAACTGGAAATGAGGAAACTTCAGTTTTAGGGCTGATTTTTCTGCTTCTATAAGAAATATAAATTTGCACCTATCATACCACTTTTCTGCATGCACCCTCAACATATGGAAAATGAAGTTGTGCTCTTTGATTTCTAGTGTAATTTCACATTCATAACATATCTCTTATTACTAGTGTGTGCTGTCCCAAATCATGGTGGTGTTCTTTTCTTTCATATCTAGTAAATTAATACAAACTTTTTCTATTACTTGTGGGACTATATGTACTTCTACATTCAGAATTATCATTTATATAAAATTAATACCAGGCAGATATTTGATATTGCATAATACCCCAAGTAAAGGCAAGGCAGTGTCCCTTAATCAAATGCACAAGTGTTTCTATAGAAAAACGAGTGCATTTGCAGCTAAATAAGATTTCTGCAATCTTAAAAAAAAATGTGTATTTTGTCAGCATATCAGAATTGTAGATAATTGATTGGGAACTCATGATAAGTAATTCAGTGAAAAAGTTAGTCAAATTTCCTCCAGAATATTATTTTGATTCAGCAAATGTTGGATTTGTTTTTACTTGTCTATTGTTTGGGTTTTTATGAAGCCATAGCTTCCAGTTATATTAAAACTTGAAAAATGCTTTTCCTTTTTGTTTTGTGCCTTACTTAGTATGCTACCCTTCTCCTCTTTGTTGTTGTTAAACTTTGGCAACAATCCACCTGAATAAAGCAAACTCAAACCCACTTTCTTTCCAGAAAGCTTTATTTTCCAA
The DNA here is from genome assembly GCA_026826555.1 of Tolypeutes matacus. Classification (NCBI taxonomy): domain Eukaryota; kingdom Metazoa; phylum Chordata; class Mammalia; order Cingulata; family Chlamyphoridae; genus Tolypeutes; species Tolypeutes matacus. The sequence continues at coordinate 7,983,977 of JAKSZT010053767.1, read as the reverse complement.
GTAAGGTGATTTCTAGTGTCAAACGGATTTTTCAAACTTTAATTTTAATCATCAACCTTTGAATATTTTAATTGCTTAGAGGACTCTTCAGCTAACATTTTCTTAGCCCTGCAGAGTTTCGTGATGGTGATATTATGAACTTCTGACCATTGAAAGGAATCAGTTATTTGGCAAATCTACTTAGGATCTGTTTTCACAACGTGGAACTTATTTCACACCACCTTTCTTGTTCAGGTTTGCATTGAAACTTCCCTGCCCTTGGGCATGAGTAACAGTGAATAAGACACTGGCTTCAATAAGCAACTTTTTATGGTGTCTAATCATGTGCAAATGTGTTAAAATTGGTAGTTTTTAGCAAACAGTTATGGAACATATTACCGTAAGGCATTTGTTCATGGCGTGACAATGATTGGCCCTTGGCCACTTAAATGTTTTACTTAATAATGTGGGAATTTTAGTGTGTTTTCCTTTCATTATTTTAAACTTGAAAACAGAAAGCCCCTTCTTTAAAGTTAAAACTTTACCGCCTACAGTCTGTCAAAAGCAATATAAGCATCTAAATTTTGGAGAAGGGTTTTTGCAAGATGTTAATTTAATACACTGCTATTTCATGCATGCTTTTTATATTTTGTATGCTTGAGGATATCTCTACAATGACCACCCAAGAATAATAGACTTATTTTCGAGATTGCATATTGAAAAGCAATTCACCTTGCCCAAATAAGAGTGATAATATTGGATTCTTACAGATATCCTTCCATTTAATACAGTGCTTTAAATGGAAGATAAACATTAATATACACTAACATAAAATACATACTTTTTTAATATCAAGCTTTGCTTTTCCACAAATCGTAGGAATTTTTACTTCTCCCTCTCATATCATCTCACAGAGGTAGTTCTCAATGAATCATAAGATATTCTGCAATTACTTGGTAAGGTAAATTTACATGTAATAATTGTGGAAAATAATGCTGTTTTGAAAAACTAGAATTTTAGTAAAAATAGAATACTGTGTATTTTGCTAGATGTTTATAGGACAGACCATTTTATATTTGAATGTATTCTGAGATCAGAGCATAAAAATACTCTTTATTTTCAACATAGCTCAGTAGTGTCATTTAATATCCATAAACATACCTTCAGTCTGACTTCAAAGCTCTTTCATGAGACTTAGCACTTAAATAGATTTAGAATTAGCTTCATCTCTTACTAATAAAAATAAATATTGATTAAATATAGCAAACTAAGTTAAGTCTTAATACATGCATTATACTTGCTTAGTTTCACTTTCTGAGGGCTTTGTAAAAAATGTTTTTTTTTTTTCAGTGTACAATTTATACACAGCATAAATTTGTAATGGTAGTCTGAAAATTCATTTACAGAAATCAAGCCATCAGTCCAAAAGGAACAAGTAGGAAAAAATCTACATCGGGGCTATTTGCTTTCAAGACTGAAGTACTTAGAGGCCTTGATTCAATTAAATGTGTTTGTGTGTATGTGTGTGTGTGTGTGTGTTTATAGCAGAGGAAGATGCCAAGATGTGTTGTGATTTTCAGATTGGAGAAACCGAACGCATCCAGAAGTCCCCATGTAGATCAGCTGATGGTAGCTCTGGAAGACACCACTTAACATTCTTGATAATGCCCATTAAGGCTGAACTTCTGTGACTCTAATAATCCCTGCAGGCAGCCCTCAGCCCAGAGGATTGAGAAAGGAACCTCTTAGCATCATTTATAGGAAAGTGCCCTAGTTTCCAAATAGAGAAAAAAAGGCTGTTTTTGCAAAATATAAATATTATAACCAATTTAGCATACATATTCTGAGGGATAACTTAAGCATTCAAGCTCATGGTAATTTTTAAATTAGAATTTTAAAGGGATTTTTCTATTGATGCTTATCCTGGAGGGATTTTAAATATTATGGAAAATGCTATTGAAATTAGAACAAATTCTTAGACTGGTATAGTGATATTTGTGCAAATATGCATTTTCTTTTTTAAGATATTACCTCTGATTATAAATAATATGTAGTCATTTTAGAAAATTTAGCATATATAAAAAGCAATACAAGGAAGACAATAATAATCACTTGGGTGGTGGCTGTAGCTCAGTGGCTTCCCACATAAGAGGTCCGGGGTTCATTCCCTGGCCCTGGTAAGAAAAAAAAAAATCACTTATAATCCTGCCATACAGATTCAATAATGATAACATTTTGGAATGCTATAAATATTAAATTATATAAAAATTAATTATTTTATGTTGTGCATTTTATAATATATGGAACTATATTTTATTACTATATGTATACATATATGTATGTACATATGTACATAAATATTTATGTAAATATGTATCTATGTAACAGGGCCAATGAATTTTTAATGTAAGCTATGTGTTTCTGTTATGGTCCTTCTGACTTTGAGACCAAATGGTGAGCTTTAATGTTCCCGGAGAGAGAAAGAGAAATTATAAAACCACCTCTTCTGGCCTTTCCCCTCAACAACCAGAAAGTCATATAAATATCTCTATCCCCACCTCCCTGCCAGGTATCATTAGAGAGGAGCAGAAGGTATGGACATAGGAGGTAATACAGGAAAATTCCAAAATCTGAACATTTGCTCAAAAGATACTGAATTGTTTGAATGGGCTATTACATTGGAGACAACTGAAATACTGTTACTGGCAATTTTATTCTTTCCGCTCTCCTCCCTCTCTCCTCCAGCTCAGCATACTGGAGAACAGTGAGTAAGATAAATCAGTTATAGAAATAAAGAAGGTATGTTTATCTGTATAGCAGAGTATAAATATGCAACCCTTCTATATGTATATGCATCCCTGTCATCTATGTCTGAACAGTTATATATAGCATAAACTATTATAATCTACTATTTTCAATTTGTGAAATACCCCAGTCTTTGCATGTCAATAATTTTACATCTATAAAATCATATATGTGGTTTTTAAAATTTTATAAATGTGCACATTCTAAAATCAGCATTTTTCAAAGTGTGATAATTTCTCACAATGTGAAAGGATTGGATGCCCAAATAGTCTTACTTTAAAAAAAATCAATAATACTTTAGCATTGTGATATAAATATACATTAAATGAATTAAATCTTATTTCCATAAGGTTCCACTATTAAATGAATGCTTTAAGTGAAAATGTCCCCTTAGAACTTTAGAAAGAAGTTTTATTGGACAGGATCCAGAATAGACATGGTTTATAGTGTACTTCACCATTGTAGCAGAATACTGTTGGACTAAAAATACATTTTAGCAATAGAGAGGACAGGCTATTGAAAGCAAGGTGTTGGTCATTATCAGGAAAATAAAAGAGCAGTAGAACATTGCTGGGGATTGAATAATGTCCCCCACAGAAAGTATGTTCAGGTCCCACTCCCTGGTCCTGTGGGTGTGAACCTATTAAAAATGGGACTTTTCAAGATGTTATTAGTTAAGGTATATCCAAACTGAAAGAGAGTGGGCTTAATCCAATATGGCTGAAGTCCTTGTCAGCAAAAGAAATTGGACATAGGGAGAGAGAAACCGTGGGGAGTAGCCAACCTGGAGGAGAAAGAAGAAGACACTGCCATGTGTATTGCCATGTGACCAAAAAGCCAAGGAACCACAAAGATTTCCAGTGAGCCAGAAAACATCATTCCTGGGAGGAAGCAATCCTTCTAGTCTCTGAACATAAGCTGATAAATTCCTGTTGTTAAGCCAACCCATTGTATGGTATTTCTTTTAGCAGCTAGGAAACTAAAACAGATGGGTAAAGGCAAAAATGAAGAATTTATCAGTGCCAGTGAGAATAATTAGGACAATTCTTAGATCAAGTCTCTAATATCTACATTGATGAAGAAATGGATAATTCTCAGAAAATTTATTTACTCATACATAATTTCTCTGGTTCACTTGAAAGAAGAAGTCTTTTGTATACTTTTTTCATTTTATTTTACTACATTGGATATCAACTACCCTAATTTACCCCAGAGATAGCCAGTGGCCACATGGAAAGTGTTGCTTTGATTCATACACTTTAATTCTCATTAAAGCAAGTGTAACTTTGGTTATGGCACATTGCTTTGAAAGGAGTTGGGATGGTGAGGGGACAATGAGAGAGTGTAAAAGAAACAACTGCTTCATATTCTGGGAACACTGCCAGCATTTGATTCAAAACCAGAACAAGTGCTGGCTGTCAGCTGAATCTGTGCTTAAAATAAAAGAAGGCCCATAAGAGCCTAGATTAACAGGAAGAAGGAACAATCTAATGCTGAAATCTTAGTACAAGTAGCTGAAAATGATGGGTGCTATCCCTACACTTTTGGTGGCTTTAAATATGATTGCAGGTGACATAACTGATAACATAGCATACAAGATTCCCATATTCTAAGATTTCTATGAACTAATTCATTGATAGTACTTATGAAAACCATGAATATAGAGAAAAGGAGCACAAATACAATTAGAATAAAGCGAGTAAAGCAAATTTGGAAATGGAAGCCAAGTCATGTCTCCAAATTACCCATTGCATTTGAAATTGGTAAATTGTAGGTGGCCTGTAGTTACATTTTAAAATTTCCCTATAATCTCTTTCATTCTGAATATTTAAGAATTAATATATGAGCCAGACTCAAGTTCCCTTATATACTTTTCAATAAGAAATCAGTTTGCTGCATCAATTAACTTGACTGTAAGTAAGTGAGTAAAGGGAATAATTCATTCACACAAAATAAAAGCAAGTATGAACAGACACGTATCTGACTATACCTTGCTAGGTTATTTTGGGTTGTTAGGTACACATACTTGGAAATAATAGGTATGCATGTCTTTTAAAATATTATATAAATCAAATTCTCTATTTCAGATAATCTCCCCCATTTAACTCTACCTAGTGAAGTTTTATTAGACAAACGATTCCTGTATTACTTCATTTTATGGGCCTTCAATTATACAGCTAGGAGTAAACTACTTTAAGTCTTTTATTACCAAAGAAAATGAGAAGAGTCAAGCCTTCTTGTTCTTCAGTGACATATTCAATAATTCACAGATTCAATGATTCAGACTAGCGTGTGGGTGTGTGGGAAATCCAACACAGTTCAGCCATCCCAAAATTGACCAAGACAGAGAATTTCTTTGTACTGTTCTGCTTTAAATAAATATAGATAATTAAATAAACCTCACAGCAGTAGAATAAAGCATAAAGCCAAAATTTGCCTAGCCGAAGGCTGCCTTGGCCATTAGCCAAAAGCCAGAGGGACAGGGCTAATTTGCATAAAATTGAACAGATTGCTGCAGCTGCCGTCCTTATTACTACCAAGGCATAATCATAATCAGGAGACATTCCTTCCACAGCAGAGCCACGTCCTCTGCAGAGCCACCCATTGCTTTGTGGGATCTATACTCACTAATACATGCTTTTAAAAACAAAGGTAATTTCTAACCACCACCCCCCCCACACACACACACAAAATACAGACATACAAACTTTTGCCAAGTTTTTAAAAGTATTCTAGCTTTCACAGAGTAGACTCACCAAGTTTCTTGGTCATTTGACTTGTTAATATAAAACATTACAGATATTTTGTTACTTTGTCATTACTTGGGTAAAATCTGAGAGTAGAAATTAGTAAAACTCTTGATTTCAAGTTTTTTTCAAAGCAACTGTGGTGAAATTTTCACAACTTAATTTTTTACATGTCTGCAAAGTATTATTTATGATACAGTGACTGCTACCAGTTGCTGATGATGTCACACTTGGCTTTTTATATTCTGATGCCCTGATTTCAACTTCAGGAAACTCTACACGGCAGTGAAATGCAGAAAGATGTCAAAAAGCATGTGCTATGACTTATCACGCCCAAAACATGCTGAGAACACAGACACTATGTAATGCCTGATAGAGTGCTTTTGCATCAGGATATCAACAGTTCTCTCTTTGTCAGTAGTACTAAATGAATTGGAAGATCGCTGTTATACAGTTTCTCAGTCGGAAGGCTGTCAGCAGCTTCATGAAGGCCATCTGGGGAAAACAAAGTTTTGGCCCACATCAAGATGACGTAACATACAAGCAGCACTGGCAAGGCCGGGGTGGATTATATTAAAAACTTATCATATTTGTTAGCTAACTGAGGATGACAGCATTGGAGTGTACACTTAAAAGCTTTTATGGTGCTCTGAAAATCCCTTGAGTTTACCATGCCGGGGACACATCTTGAGCTCATCTATTGGTCTGGAATATAGTAAAAGTAGAGTGTTGTTCCTTTTTGATCACATAATGTGCATAATTATATTAAAAGAAATTCTAAATGCCCATTACACACCAAATATTGTAGGCAAGGTTTAGGATTTGGTTTACACCCTCTCCCCCATCCTTATTATTTAAGCATGTTGGATTCTGTGGTTAGGATTACAAATCCATCACCGCAGAATTCCCAGTGTGCAGAAAGCTGTATCTATATGCTAATTTCCAAGCCAAGGATTAGGGATTTTGTTTTTTAGCCATACTCATATAAATTATTGAAATATCAATATATAATCCATATCCTGTTAGAGATACTTTTTTCTTTTCACTAGATGTTTGATTCCTACATATTTCTAGCTTATCTCTGTGAGTAATTCCTAAATTTATACCTCCAATTCTAAATTCCATTTTTTTAATTCTGTACACATATTTCTATTTAGTGTTTCCCCTTGAATATAATAAAAGAACCTCAAAAGTAGGATGATCTCCTGAAATTTACTTTGAGTTCCAAAGGCATCTCTATTTTCTAAGTTTTTGCTTTAACACTCTACATTTAGGCCTGTCTATATTTCTGTAGTACTTTCTATGATGGTCAACAAAAATGAGCTGCAAATACTGTATTTCCATTTAAAGTCATTGTCAGAACACTTGCTCACTTCTGTTTTACCCTTTTATGATTTGATTACACCTCTCTTTGGCTTGTCTCCTCTTTTCAGACTTCTTCCTTGGGTTCATCAACTTGAATTTCCTTTTTTTTGTGCCAAGAGAATGTGATGGAAACCATGAGAGCCAATCCATATGGATTTAAAAGAACTTGAAAATTCTTTTACTAGCAATATTCATTAGTGCTAGATCATCTCTTGATGTACATGTTGGCTAGGTCTCTCCAAAAACCCTTTCCCCATCGCTCCCCTATCCACTGAGCTTATGAAAGTGGGTTCCAGTCCATTAAACTAAAAACCTCACCTACCCTTCCTTCACTTTCTATAGCTAAGAAATACTATAGATTCTAAACCTGAAATTACATCATTACCTAATATCCCATTATCTGGATTATTGCATTGCTATATCCAAATTATTTTTTTCTTGCCTTCACTCCTTTCCCTGAATGCCTCAGCCCTTCACTAATAATAGGCTTTTCTCCTTAAAACAAATTTTTTTCACACTTGCAATGTCAAAGACCTTTGCTATCTCTCACTGCCTACACTATTAATTTTGAAGTGCTTGGGATGATATATGTCAAATGACACATGATCTGAGTTTAACTTACCTTTCCAGCACCAACCTCTTTCCCTTGACTTACATCCTGGCGTTCAGCAAACAAGACTCTTTGCTGAACATAATTTTATCTTCTCACCTTTTGAACTTGCTTCACTTTCCTTATATTACCTTCCTCCTTTGTCTAGATGTCCAAATTCATTAAAAATAAATATCACTTAGTGAAGATCTTAATCATTTTATTATATGCTAAGTTTAGAGTCACCTATTTATGAGAGGTTTTGTGCTAAAAGTTATCTAGTCCAAACTCCCATTGAGCAAGTGAGGAAACATTCTTGAAAGACTGGATAGTTTAGAGGGGACAATTCATGGTTTATTCCAATAATATGCAATTATCACATCATAATTTATGATAAAGTTAAATAACAATAATATTGAAATTCATTTTAATCGTCAGATCTGTATTTCACTGACACAATAAAAGGCCCGCCTGCATGACTTCAGGTCTTCAAGCTACTCCCTTCCCCCCATGGGTCTCCAGTTATATCTGCATTCATGGCACAGCTCCTGAGTGCTCTGTAGTGGTTCACACCTACAAGCTCTCTTGTTCTTTCACTAAGTATCTGTAGCATATGTGCCATGCCAGCTTGTTTACTAAGTCTACAGTAACTCACCCTTGAGAAATGCATATCTGAGATGTCCATTACATGGACTAGATCCCTTTGGTCCCACTGAATGGATAGAACCACATAGTTTTCCAAGGTAATATGAAATAGTTGAAAGAAACTTACCTTCCTAATTTTGGATCAAATCTTTTCACCTGTGCCCCAAAGCACCATTGCTTTTGTCCTAAACCTCTTAAATGCCTCCTGAAAATATTTCCTTTGGCTTCTTCTTGTATTCTTTATCTCCACAGGAACTCAAAACCTGTCCCTGGTAACAAAAGAAAATAAAATAAAGCTACTTTCCATTGCTGTATATTCCTCTAACCCCAGGTGTTCATGTATCAAGGTTTTTTTACTCTTTCTCCAGGCGAAATATAAAGTCCTCAAGCTTATTAACTTAAGTATATAGATACCTAGAATAATGCAGTTGTATATATTTCTCTTGGAAAATTGTTTTTCATACATTTTAACCTCCACAAGACTTTTGGATAAATGTGGCTCTGACCATGTTAAATTCACGTCTTTATTCCCCAAGGCACATTGAGCAGTAAATGCGTATAGTTAGAGCTCAAAAAATGTTTGTTGTTTTGTATGAAGAATAAATGAAACAATATTAAAGATTCTTAAGGGCAGGTTGTTTTCCAATATAGCATGATTAACTCATGGGAACCATGCAATATGTTTTGAAGTAAGCAGGTTTTCAAGTAACTACACATAAAACGAATGTACTCTTACAAAAATTGTACATATATTGATAGAGGGATACTAAGTGACCTAGAATAACATTTTTGGTCATTATGGTTCATTCCTTGATTTAGCCATGACTTGATAAGTCCCAATTCTTCTAGTCTATGTAAAAATGAATTCTCAATATTAAATATAACATTGGTGCCTTGGGGATATATTCCCACTTCTAAAATACCCTCAAAATCCATTTCTCCCATAGATTGCTTGAACTTGATTTCTTTTTTCTCTCTTTTAATGTCATAATTTCCTTATTTGATGCTATCTTTATTTTTAATGTCACTATGGTTCTTTTTGAATCAAGAACAAATATTGGGAATGGATATTCTCATTTTCTACCATTTTATGATTTAAAATAATTATTTTACAAAGGAAGTGTTTTAACTGCCAATTGTCTATAGTTACAGATTTGTACCTGTTTGCCCTTAAATTGCCTTTAAAGAAATAAGTAAATTGTCAGAAGGCTCTTTCCTTAAAATCTTCATTCATTTTAAAAGAGGACAAGAACTTGGTAAGTATTCTGTGGCTCACCAAAGTCTCCATGAATGCCAAGAGGGGCCTCTGGCGCAAGTCTACATTTCCTCTATTAAAAAGGTGAACTGCAAAATAGATTCTGAAAAGTTAATCCTTATAATTTAAGATCTTATTTGTTCCACATGAACTAGCTTCCAGATTGTTACTGAAACAAATTTTCTTTTATTTGTATATTCAAATAAGTATGATTCTCTTAAAAGCAATCCCACTGAACCACATTTGCATATCCTAATTAGTTTAGCATGTTCATTTTCCATTCACATGTTTTTCAAATAAATGCTTTTGAAGAATGGTAAAACTTAACTAACATCTGAGGCTGCAAGTTCACTAAAAGAAAAAAAAAGAAAGAGCTGACATATACACTAGCTAAAAAAAGGCAAGAATTTCAATGTGTGGCACAGAGGATGTGGATTTGGTTCCTATTTCATAATGGAGGCTTGAATTGTGTTTAGTATATACCAGGATGTGGGTGGCTTCAAGGCCAGTTCATCCATATATTTGCATCAGCAACACAGGGCAGAAATAGAGCACTACTAAGATTCTAATTAAGAATTTGTCAATTCTTGAAGACTATGTATCTTTTTTTTTAATTCAAAAATGAGGTAAGGGAAAGAGATAGGGTATGTGGGCAAGAAACTATTAGATTAGAAAGCTGTCAAAAAACAAACAAACAAACAAAAAAAAAAAAACCGCCAAGTTCTGAAGCATTCTCTCAGAAACATAGCTACTCATTTTATGCCTTATAAGAAGTGCAAGCCACTGATTTAGGATAAATTTATCTACATGGAACATGGTCTTTGATTGGCTTTCAAGATAAAGGAAGAGGAAGAAAAAAATGTTTCTGTGTCACATGCATCATTTCAAATGTGCAATTATCAGCCTAAATTGTTTTCTAAAACCCATTCACTCCTGTAAATCAAAAGAACACAAAATAGAAAAATGGCAGTTACATTTTTCAGTCATATTATATAGCATCTTGTTGTCGAGCTCTACCTAGTTCTTATGTAAGAGTTCCCTAATAATTTTGGAAATTTATATTTAAACCTCTCCACTGAACCATTATTTTTCTCCCCCTTAAGTCCTATTTTAAGAAATAGAGGAAACAGAACTTTTCAGTTCTGTTCAGGTAATAATTCATATCTGGGGACCTTATACTCGTTTTTTCCCACTCACTATCACTGCCTCTTTGGATTTGAGTAATAATTTAATGCATCTGTGTAATCTGAAATACTAACCAAACTTTCATAATACTTGATCTCAGAAAGCAGTAGACAATAGAAGGCTAAGCTACATTATCTCTCCTTTAAAAGAATAAAAGCAAGAAAGTAATTGTAATAATTTCACAAACACTTTTTTGTATTGGAATATCTTATTGTCCAATCAGTTATTTTAAAATGCAAATATACTCAATAAATGATGTCAACAAATCATATTGAGGGGAAAAGACACAGATTGCACATCAGATAGAGTTTAAATATTAAGGATGAAAAACTCTGAATTACACAGCCTTAGAGTTTCTTGTCCTCTAGGATATTTTGCTATAAGACTTCCAAGGCTGCATAAACTTCTATGTTCAGAAGAGTAATTCTACCAAATAACAAGAATAATATTGACTTTGGAAAGCAAAATGGAAAGTTGAAAAATAGGGAAGACTCACTTCACATTTTAGATCAGGGTATATTGGGTAGGCCCCACAAACACAGTTTGTAAATAAATCATGTAGTGATGAAGTGCATATTTAGTGAAACTAATTTTTTCCATGTTCAAAATCAAACCTACCTGAAAAATATACAAAGTGATTTTTTTCTTGTGTAAGTCTTTTCATATTTTATTTTAGGTATTAAAAAGTTAAGAAGAAGAAAAAGAGAAAAAAGTTAAAGAAGAAGAAAAGAAATGACCAAAACTTCAACAAAAGCATGAATTCTGGAATGAAATGGATGACATATGTTTAAAATGGTGTCTCAGCCACATATTTCTTCTTTTAGTTGCATTTCCTCGAACTAGAGGAATGCTGAAAAAAAGTCTGTGAGTTAGCTAAGAGGGTACAAATGGAAGGATATCTGTGATCCAGCTGAAAAAAGTATAAGCGGTGTCATGTCGGAGATGATTTCCAACTTTCTGTTGCTTTCTTGTGAGAAATGAAGTAGAGGTGCTTGGCAGTTCTTGTCAACAATATGTCGAGGTGGTGATTGTACAATGCTGTGGCAGCAGATCTTTCAAACAGAAACACCAGAACCTGCGAAGTATGTGTCTGTGATTAGTACCTGATGCTATACACAGTGGATGCCTAAGCTCATGTTTTTAATGGAATATCTTCTTTATAAAAACTAATGAGGATTTGTCCTCTGTTAATCACATCAATTTTGAAAAGATCATATGGCTGCAATCAATTTACAGCACAGAAAAGTTTGTTTCTTCCCTTTCCAGAGCCATCAACGAAAACACATGAAATGTTATTTTTGTCTAGCTATAGACATCAGCTTTCACAACAAACATAAATAATATATACATATTGAAGACCATAATAGGAATGCTTACAACTCCTTTATCCAAAATAGCAAGAAGAATGCCATTTCATTCCCACATCTAGAACCATTCCAGATAGATTGTAAATTTTAAGAAGACAAACTATAATCTCTAATAATAGCTTCTCTTTTATTTATTTTCCAAATGAATACCAGATGCACCCTCCCATTCTGATCCCAAAATTATTTACCCAAATTTCACAGCTCTATTCAGAAGAACATGCATTTGTGTTCTGAGGAGAATTTGTTTAGTTGCATCATGTCTATAATACACATACCTGACTGGAAATCTTGACTATCTTTCTCAATAAGTCTATAGGCTCCTCTAAAAAAAAACTCCTGCACTTCAGGAATTCCCTGGTAAATCATTTTAGGAAAAAAATAGCTGATGTATAAAGCAGTGAGGAAGCTCAAGCGGAAAACATATCTGTTCAATGCTTTAAACTATGGCTATATGGAGGGGGGGTGTATATTAGAGTGCCCTGCATATGTTCCTTACATATCCTATCTAGTACTTACTAATATGGATTATTTAGGCAAGTATTTAGGGATAAATTTGAGAGACTTTTAGGAAATAATTTCTACAGAGCTTAGGATATAAAAGAGGAAGAAGGGAAAAGTCAAAGATATCTGTCCAGGTTTTTGTCTCAGTGACTTAGCAAATATAATCTTAAAATATAGAGGGAACACTAAAGGAGAAGGTGTGGGATGGGGGAGGTTTGCAAGAAAATGAGTTTAGTTTTAGACAGCGGAATGTGAGTACTTGCAGGACATTAGGTGGGGTATTTAACAGACTGTTGGAAATTCAGGTTGGTAGGTCAAGAGTATGGTTAAGGACAAGTAAACAGATGTATATTAGGAGAGGGGAAAAAAAGAAAAAAAATAATGACTGAATCCTGACAACAACAGTAGCATTTGAGAACTAAACAGAGGAAGAGAAGCCAATGAAAAAGTGTGAAAAAGAGTTTGTTCATCAATTGTAACAAAAACACTAATGAAAGATGTTGTTAATATGGGAATGTGTGATGGAGGATGGTTGGAGTATATGGGAATCCTGTATATTTTCAATAAAACTTTTATGTAATATGAAAAAAAAAAAAAAAAAAGAGTCTTAAGTAAAATAGGCAATGAAAAATGTGTCAATTGGAGAAAGAATTTCAAGACTGGGCTTCTTAGGGTAGGAACCATGTCTTCTTTTGCATCTCAAAGTTTACCAGACTTGGGAAAATAGCAGGTGCTCAGAGTATTCAATGAATGATAAAAGAAAGGGTAAAGCTTCAAACACAAATCAAAGTTCAATGAAGAAAATGAGTGCAAAGGAAAAACATTGACCTGGCAATTAATGTGTGATTGGTATCTTTTGTAAGAACAATGTGGAAGAGTGGGAGGGGGTTAAAATAAGGAAGAAATATATGGAAATAGGGAAAGGTAAAGAGATTTTCAGCTGAACAACAAGGGCAAAGTTGCACTTGATGGATAATTAAACAATGTTTCAGTGTTTTCAAGGACAATGAAGTTGATATGCAAAATGAATAAAGACCCAATAGGAGCAACTTATAAGGAAATGGATATGGAGATTTGGAGGGGGGATTTGATGAATGGGAGGGGCATGAAGGATTTCCATATTGGAAAAAGTGCTGGACTGGAAATTTATAGGTCCAGATCTGATTCTGGAGCTGACAGAAACTAACTTCAGGATCTTCAGAAAAACAATCTTTATGAGCTCACCTGTAAAGGAGATTGGATTAGAAGGGAAGATTTTGTTCTAGGGAATTCCAGATGTTCTTATATGCACTTCCAGCCCTAAATCTCCATGGTTCTTGGACTTCACAGTCAGGCTTAAAAAAATAAAAGGAGAGGTTTGTAAAGAACTTCTGGATAAGCCAGAGGAATGAAGAAAATTTCTATTCCATGATCATAAAAAGATTATATTTGGTCTTCAATCAGGCTTTGGATATAAAGAAATAGTAATCCATTTATCAGATGAAGTGAACAAAAAATAAGGCATCAAAAGTTCATGCATCTCTATATTCTACCCCTCTCACTAAGTTAAGATCTAATCATAGTCCAGGCGTTACCCGTCTGAAGCTGCATAGCAAGAGCAGTGGATGCAAAGTTAATTGATCCTGGTTGACCAGCCTACGGCTTTGGGTTTCCAGCAAGGATTTTGCCGAGGGAAAATCAAAGTGGTCCAGCTGGGTCGCTGGGCAGCCTTTAAATGATCCCTGATTTTTGTCCAGGGATTGGTCCTCAATGGTGCCCTTCTGCCCTCTTCTCCTCTCCCCTTGCTTTAGTGATTTGGAAAGGGGTCTTGGTTCTTAAATTTCCTTCTTCACCCAGGTGATAACCTTAGAAGCAGAAACTTCGTGGTAGTGGCTTATTTACATATCAGACATATTAATTAGAAGTAGGGACCTTATTGTTATTGGCTCAACTGTTCTATCCTGCCTAGGGATAGTTTAGTAATATGAAAAATTAAAACATTTTGCAGCAGGGTCTTGCTGATTACTACAACATGTTAAATTTATGCTTTTTTTAAAAAAGTGAAGTAATTTCAGTTCATGCAAAACAGACACTTGCTATCTTTTCCTTATCTCTCAATGTGAGATAATCACAACAGCTTTAAAAAATCTCCTATTCAAAGGGATGCCAGCCAGGCAATTGTGTGATGTGGCTCAAGTCATTGGAAACACTGGCTGAAAGCCAAGGGACTTGCACCTGGGAGTTCAACAGGGCAAAAGATATTTTTCTAAAGGTATAGAGATGACTACAGTTAAGATGACCCAGAACTGATGGGTGGAAGATGGGGGTCTACCCGCATGGCTGCAACATAAGACAGTATTTTTTATTTTTTAAATGGATTTATATTTTTAAAAATTTATCCTTAGTAATAATGACAGATTATGACAAAGGTACCTGGAAGGGATTGCTTTTACACATTAAATATGTGCAGTTTTAACTGAGTTATATGGATCATATAAAAAGCCAAGACCCAGGGACACATCTTTAATTTATAAATGTAATTCTTCCTTTAAATTTGGTGTCTTAGTTGCCTGGCTTCCATGACAAATACCACACAATGGGTTGATTCACATAATGGGAATTTACCTTCTCATGGTTTTAGAAGCTAGAAGGCTTACTTTCTCCCAGGTTTGGTAGTGTTCTGGCTGGCCAGCAATCTTTGTGTTCCTTGACATTCCTATCACATAGCAATATCATCTCCTTTCTCTTCCTTCTCTCATTCACTTCTGGATTCCAGCTCTTCCCCATGGCTCTTTCTCTTATGAGACCACCAGTAAGAGGATTACGATGCATCCTGATTCAGTTGGCCATGCCTTAACTAAAAATAACATCTTCTAAAGGTCCTATTTACAAATGATTTTATACCCACAGAAATAGGATTAAGATTAAGAGAATGTTTTCCCCTTAGGGTACTTAATTCAACATACCACACTAGGTGACATTGTTTACATTTCAACTTGAGATGAGATTATAGCCCATCTGGTGTGTGCTGAATATTGTTTGGCCAGGGAGCCTTTACCTATCCATCGATCCTGACACTCTATTGATCACCATAATATAGTTAATTCCTTACTTCCTTCCATTATGTAAATACCTGAAAAAGATGGAATTTCCAGATGGAGGAGGCAGTCAAGAGCAGAAGGAGGAAAACAGAAAAAAGGAAAAGAAAAGTAATGAAAAGAAAAAAACCTCACAAAATCAACAGGAGAGATGTCCAAATTAACAAAATTTTATATGTAAATATATATGCATTGATGTAATTTTTATTCACTTTTAAAAAGTGTTGATTCAGGACCAGTCTATGTACTGGACTCACAGAGAGAAATGTCATGAAGCACTTGCCTTGCAGATGTTCACATTATATCAGAAGCAGGTATGAAAGCAAGTCAACTTAGCAATGTGATAAGAACTAAAATAGAAGGGTGAACCTGGCCTTAGAGATACACAGAGAGTAAAGTGGGCGACTCTACATGAAGACATTATGGAAGGCTTCTCAAAGAAGGCAACATTGAACTTCTTTAGGAAAAGACAGGATCAAGGAGTTAAATTAGGGAAGAAGAGCATCTCAGGGCTAACAAAGCGCTTGTTTTCTTCTAGGCTACAATAGAGAAGTAAATATGCTTATAAGACTGATAGGAAAAATATGGGAGAAAACGAGAGGTTTAAACCTGTAATATATGGCATAACTATAGAATAAAGCATTGTGGAAGAAAAAATACCTACTACAAGTCAGGAACTTTGCCATTTTTTAGCTGTAGGATTTGGGCCCACTAGCATCCTTACTAAAGCTCAGTTTCCTTATCTGTAAAATAGGGATAATAACATAATCCTCTGTGGGATATCTTTGAAGATTTTGGAGTTCCAGAAGGAACTTAATGTAAATTATCAATGGAGATTTAAATATGTACCTGTTAATATGTGGGCATTTACTGTATACAGTGACTTTTTAAAGATGACATTCTTGATGGTGATCACAATCCAGATGATGGTCAAATATTTTTGTGACTTCATTCAGACCCTCTTGCTGAGCTGAAAGAGGTCTAGATTTTTGTAACTTCTTTCTGCAGGACACATGATTTTCTCGAGAACTTATCTTCAAATGAAACTTCTTTCCTTTAAAGTCACTGCTTGCTAAGGCAGAGTTTAAACATGTGCTGTAGATCAAAGTGTGACCAACATTAGCCACAAAATATGGCCATTTCTGCTCTCCCTTTGTTCCACAAGCCAGTGATCCAAGTAAGTTATACTAACTATTGTAGAAAAATAAGGAGTATTCAACTCCTAATTGGCTAATAGATGCCTAGCTGTGCTTTTAAGCCATCTGTCAACTGAGTTGTGTGAGCATTTGTCATTGTGCCCATCATCATGAGCTACTCACTTATCTAGAATTACTGAGAATTCAATGTTATGTTCATTAAATTCCTGGCCTCTCTGTAGATTCCAATATTGAGGGTCTAATTGAGAAGTTTGCAAACAAGGGATTTTAAATGGTACAGCATAAGCAAGATTATCAAAATTAGTCTGATTAAGTCATGGTGATGGTTGTTATTCTAGTGCTGGAAATAGTAGCAATGGCTTCACTTTAAAGAAAAAAATCCACAGGCAAAATATATATAGACATGGAATATATATGTTTATTCCTACACACATTTTTCTCCATTGTTAGCCTACAGCGGGCAGAAGATATAATGCATGGACTTTCTTGGCATAAAACAGATGTTATGTCTGTCTCAATGTGCAGTTCTATTTTAGTCTTATAGCAGGAACTGAACTTTTTACTGTAAATGTTCTCTAGTGAAGGTGAATAAGACAATAACTAAAATAATTCCATATAACTCCAGCATTATTCCTTTCCTTAAAACCAGTTATGTTTTCTTTTTAAATATGAAATGAAGTGATAGAAAAGTTTAATATCACAATCAGCAAACTATTTCCACTTTTACTTTTCTGAAATATTTAATTTTATCACTTTTTGAAAAAAAAAAAAGCCCTCTTAGAGAAAAAATGAATAGGAAACATCGTTTTCTCTATTTATTAAATACGTATTACTAAAAGCAAAAGTTATTGATTTATTTGTAACTTACTTCTACAAACAATGTGAGGCAGCTTATAGATTAATGGATCATGTAGCAGAAGACCATGAGGAAAAAAGAAAAATAATGGTAGAAAAATTAAGTTAACCAAAGGTTATTTCTGCAAATTTGGCTGTGAGTAGAGTATAGAGCAAAATATAATCAGTTGCAAAATTTAGTGATCATGGGATTAAAATAGGACAATTTTTCTATAAAGTAAAGCTTTTCTTAGGACTGAAGCCATAAATACTTCACTGAGAGAAATAGAGGTTACAAGTTGAATCCCAATTCTACAATATGTACAGTCCATTATAAAATTTCATAGACCTCTTTTAATTGTTCTCAATCTACTAAAGCATAATAAACTAAAAACAATTCATTAAGGACCCAAACAAGTGTCATTAGACAGTTCTATGATGGTCCTTCGTAACTGACAGATGAAATACCTAGAACAGAGTATGAGTCAGGGGGAAGAGCAAGCGCTGCTTTATTGTCTTACAGAGTGGGAATTGATAGTAAAACTATTCCTTTTTTGAACAAGACCTTGCAAGATTATTTGTTTCTTGTAGCCAAAAGAACTTACTTAACTACAACAATTATGAAGGCAAAGTTAGTATTTTAGTAGTGATCTTGCATAATGTGGATATTCATTATAAGCACATTTAGTGACAAGGTATGGTAGCAATGACTTTTTCTATTAAAATGAAGTCCTCATTGACAACAGTCTCTTTTTAAAGTATTTTTATGACTAGAACATTTTTGTCCCTTAAACAATTTTATTTTGTTCTTTTTTCTTTTAGATTTCCATCTCTAATTATTTCCTATCTCTTTCCAATATGTTTTCTTTAATGTCCTCTTTTTACCACCTCATTCAATTTTATTGTCCATTTGCAATTCCTTCCTTCAGGGGAGGGATGAAACAGAGTAGAGAGCAGAAATAACATAAAAGTCTCTCTTTTAATTTTCCAGACCCTACAAGCATTAAAGCCATTATGTTAGGTGCCCCAGAGGCAATATAAAATAAATAAAAACATGCAAACAAACTGAAAAACACAATAAAATAGGGAAGTAACTCTAAGGGAAATGAAAAGGATTAATGGAGGAAGAGCTTTCTTCTGGGATTATATATATTTTTTATATGAGATTTTATTTTATATATTTATATTTATACATATGATATTTATGTTATATATGATATTATATATTTCAGAAGAAAGTTCTTCCTTCCTTAATATGATGATAAATAGAAAGAGGGAATGGAGTAGGTTCACTTTGGAATTCTTTAACCCATTTCTGCTTCTGTAATTTTAGAATTGTTACCTAACTGAATCATTAGATATACCAGTTAGGGTAGTTGTATAGATAACAATTAATAAATTCTGAAAGATAGCTTTTAATCACATCTAATCAGACTATAAAGTCTATGGAAACTCTGCACATCAGATGGCATAAATTATGGGGACAGTGGACCTATTTAACTCAGATGACCATAAAATTTCTCATCCAAACTGAGACACTTATGAAAGTAAAAAAGGGTGCTACTAATAATGATGCCAGAACAATAGACGTAAACAGGACTTTTCAAACAAACAGATATCTGTTCATCCTATCTGTATTAGTCAGCCAAAAGGGGTGCTGATTTAAAATACCAGAAATTGGTTGGTTTTTATAAAGGGCATTTATTTGGGGTAGAAGCTTACAGTTACTGGGCCATAAAGCATAAGTTTCTTCTCTCATCAAAGTCTGTTGCTACGTGTTGGAACAAGATGGCTGCTGACGTCTGCAAGGATTCAGGCTTCCTGGGTTCCTCTCTTCCCCGGGCTGCATTTCTCTCCGGGCTCAACTCCTCTGTTTCCTCCACAAGGTCAGCTGTATTCTATGAGGCTCTCTAGGCTTTGCCTCTCTTCACAAGGCCAGCCGTGAATTGTCAGGCGAAGGGCTTGTCTCTTTCCCGGGGCCTTCTCTCCTTCCTCACGACCAACCTGCTCTGTATGCTTGCTTCCCTGGGTTCCCACATTAAAACTCAGCTTCAGAACTCCAACATCAAAACTACTCTACTCTTTCACAATTTGTTAACAAATGTTTCATAACAATGCAGGGTGTTTTGGGGGCGGGGGGCGGTGATGTGTGGGAGTCCTGTATGATGTTAGGCATGTTTGTTTTATAAGTTCATGATGTTTACTGAACACTCATAGTTTATGTATGTTCATATATGAATGATATACATCAATAAATTTTTTAAAAACAAATAAGCAAACAAACAAAAAAAACTACTCCAACTCTGTCCTTTGCCATGTCTTTTATCTTTGAGACCCCACCCACCAAGGGGCGGGGCTCAACGCCCTACTGATATGGCCCAATCAAAGCCCCAATCATAACTTAATCATGCCGAGATGAATAGACCAGTTTACAAGCATAATCCAACATCTATTTTTGGAATTCATAACTATATCAAATTGCCAAATTGCTACACTACCTTTAACAAAAAAGGAAAAGAAAAGTTAAATTTTGCATGTGTAGTGCTCATATCTGGCTATAAGAGCACTTGTTTTGACATGACTTTTTGGCAATTTTTTTTTTTTAAACTTGGGATTCAGGTCTTGATGACAGCTTCCTTCTGGTATGTGATTTCAAATTATTTCTGGATTTATTTTTCCTTTTGGAAACAAATAATGTGTAACATTATAAACATATAATATTAAAACCTGTCCTTCACAATTTAAGTCAGTATCATTGCAAAAACTGGAGAAGATTTGCTTCAGGGAATTTAGCTCTTCTTTCAATGTCAAAATGTATTGGAAAAATAAAAAGACCCCTAACATTTTTGTGATTCAACCTTATTGTGGTAAATTTGAATAAAGAAGTTAAAAGTCCAAGGAATAGTTTTATGGAAAATCTGTGTATGCCAATTTATCCTATGCTTACTGCTTGAATATTGAATATCTAGTGCAAGTATTATGAAGATTTTCATAGTATGTATGACTTAATTGTCTTAAATTTAGAATATAAGGCATGGTTGTAATGGGTTTAAAAATGTGAATTAGTTCACTTATAAAGCTAAAATTTCCCTTCGTTTTAGTTAAGACATCAAAAACTTCTTTTTATGCTGCATATTCATTGCAAACAATTTAGTAATTAAAAGCCAATTAAAATTACAATTATATCACCATCCAGAGATAACTTTGTTCTGTATATACATAAATAATTCTATAGTATAATCTGCTTAATCCATGAATATTTTCCTTTCAATATTTTGCATCATTTTTAATAACAGTTTAATGTTCCATGGTTTCTTTGTACTTTAGATTATTAAATACAATTTTCTTAAAATATGTCCTGCAAAAGCACTAATCCATAAGGTTCTCAGGGGAGAATCAGGGTGGGGCAGCGGGGATAGGGTAATATTCTGTGGTTAAATACATTTGGGAAACAATATAGTATATCCCTCCTTTAAGGATTCATGGAGTACAAATTAACTCTTCTGCATATTTCTGCATGAAAAAATCTGTTTAATTTGCTTTAACCCAGTTTTTCTCAAAATTATTTTGTCAAGGCTATGTTTCTTTTTTTTTTTTTTTTTTTTTTTTAAGATTTTATTTATTTATTCATTTATCCCCCCCTTGCTGCTCGTGCTCGCTGGGTCAGCTAACCACGCCGTGTGGGCGGGCTTGCCTTCACCAGGAGGCCCCGGGAACCGAACCCAGGGCCTCCCATATGGTAAACGGGAGCCCTACTGATTGAGCCACAGCCGCTTCCCAAGGCTATGTTTCATGTAAATCCTTTCAATGTCCCATAGAATTAGTAAATGATTGGGACACATATTGGGCAACATTTAAGACCTATGGAGATGTACAGTATAAACTGTAAACCATAATGTAAACTATAGACTTTGATTAGTAGCAATGCTTCAATATTGGTTCATTAACTGTAACAAATGCACCACATTAATCTAAGATGTCAATAACAGGGAAAACTATGTGTGTGGGTGTGTGTGGGGGGTTATATGGGAATTCCCTATACTTACAATATAATTATTCTGTAAATGTAAATCTAAAACTTCTCTAAAAATAAGTTTAATATTACAAAAAATACTCCCTGTGGTTGGACATTTTGAAGATTGTCTATTACCTTTAGTTAACCAATGCTCACATTTTATGATATTTAAAATGGTAAAAATACATTATTAGTAATATCATAATGTTTAGTAACGATTTTCTAAGAATATATTAAGTCTAGAGACGTAACAGTGAGCACCTGCTTTTCAAGTTCCTTTGTCACTGTAATATTCTATAATGTGTCCTGTTATTAGATGCTGCAATGAAAACCATAGTTTACAGGATTTTAGTGTCTTCAGGGAACATATATTGAGAGACCGGGAGATGTACTTAAAGTTAGATTCACTGTTTTAAGTCCTTTAGACATTTCAATGGGAAAAAAATCAAATTGTATAGTTTTTTATGAGTAATTGTGATTGTATTAATCAAGATTAAAATTCCATGTTTGATCTAGACCCTTAGTTGACCTAAAATATACATACATGGAACAATTTAATTATATTAAACTTAGGTCTTGGCGCAGAAGTATATTTATTCTTGCACTTCAAAATGAAACCACAAATAACTCTAAAATGAATTGAATGTGAAATCTGAGATTTTTCCATTTGTCTTGTCTGTGAAATTGAAGAGACTATTGGGTTATTAAAGCAAAATATTTAAATGAAAAGGAAATAAAGCCATACCAATTGAAAAATTACTTTTGAATGCATTCAAGAAATTTAGTGCTGCACATTTCAAGTTATGTAGGTATTTTCATGATCATAAAACTTTGTACGTGCCTTTGTAGTTGGTTGTATGGGATAAGTGATTTGCTTTGGTAGTTTCAGAGTGATGGAAAATAAAGTAGATATTTGGATCATTCTTTCCTCTACTTTTTTGCTTTCAAAATAGAAACTAATATAAGTGACAAGATGAAAAATATTTGACTCTGTAAATGCCATAGAAACCAGCATAAATTTTCAGTTTTTTGAGGATCTAGCAACATTTCATGGATGTCTATTTTCTCCAATGTTATTTAGATTCTCAGATGAGTCATTTAAATGATTACATTTCCTGTTATGACAGCTTGGTCTCACATTCCTCCGTTTGGTTTGTTTAAATTTATAACCTCTATTTTGTACTGTTAAGTTTATATGGTCAAAAGCTTGTCAGGGTCCTCTGATATTGATGCCCTAATTACGTTAAAAAGTTTTACCTTTTTAAAAAAGTATTTTTATAACTGGTTTTCCCTACATCCAAGTGAATAAATATTACTGACCACCCTGATGCATTTTTCTTGGTTATGCTGTGGATTACTTTACTTAAAAATTCTCCTTCTAAATGAGTAAAAAAGAGTACACTGTTTTTATAGAAATGTTGCCTTCTCTTGTTAATATACTTCCAAGTGGAAAAGAAATAACTGTTCAAAAGCACAAAGCTGCAGCTCTGCAAGACTAAGATCAGTTGACTTTTGTATGGAAGTCACATTTTCATTATCTTTTTTTTCTATTAATCTCATGCAGAATTCCATTTCAGCCTCATGTTTCTTAAATAGAATGAGCAGGAAGGGTTATATTAGCAATCTGAAGACTTGCACATACACATTATAGATAATATTTCAGAAAGATGAAAAAAATCTGCTCCCATAGAACATTTTGCAGGATTATTGAAATGTTCACATCATGGTAATTTCCCCCCAAGTGTTAAGTTTGTATAAATTCATATATATATCTCAGAGAATCTTCTTGTTTTTGGTATGAGTGTACACACAAAATAATCAAATGTGTAACATTTAAAATATTATTTATGACATATTTGCTGCTAAAAATGAGATATTTGAATAGGGCATTCTTCTATCAAATGCCTCTTCCCTTGTGCTCCTCACACAATCCTCCATTTGGACAATAGTGTTTTCACTGGCCAAATAATGGTAGTCAGTCAAATTGAATAAACTGATTCCCTGGTTTATATGTTCAAAAGGATATTTTATAAGGCATGTTTTAGATTTTTTTTTCTCAGTCCAAAATCTATGTCTTAGTAGAAAAGAGTGGAAAATAGTTTTATGTGGTTGAAAGTATAAAGAATTGGGAGCAGAAATACTTGTATTCAAATGCTGGCTCTTCTTATAACCATGTGATCTTAAACAAGCATTGAATTGC
>JAKSZT010053767.1:7786654-7960246 GCA_026826555.1 Tolypeutes matacus | reverse complement strand
GCTGGCTCTTCTTATAACCATGTGATCTTAAACAAGCATTGAATTGCCTTATCATGTTTTCCCATCTAAAATAAAGTTGAAATAACAGTACATATTTCATAATTTTTGTGACTATCAAAGGATATAATGCATATAAATACAATTTAGATTGCTTGCTACATAATAAACACTCGTGAAGTGGGAGCTATTAATTAATGCTATTTCTCTATTACCTAAAATCTTTGTAATATATCTAAAGAATGAATATAAATTTCTCTTTTCGAATTTGCGTTCTCCTAAGTTAGTAATTATCAAATTATTCTCTTACAGAACGCTGATATTCCTTTAGTTAACTGAATGTAAATTTTATAATATACAGTAGAGTTGAAAACCAGAAGTATTAGCTAAATTTGCAGAAAAAATAAGTTAAACTGTTAGAATTTCTCAGTTGTTCTTTTGTGCGTAATTTGGTGTTAAACCTATTCCATGCGTTTGTGCTTGATTGTTAGTAACATCTAAAGAAGAGTAAATGGATTAACAAGTAGCAAATACTAATAGGAAAATTGCAGAACATCTGATCATTTTTAGTTATAGCTTTTCCCTCTGTTTATATGTAGTTGTTTAAATTTTATATTCCACAATTATAATAATCATATTTTGGCTAGAAAATTATTCCTAGTTCACTCAACCTTGCACCTAGAACAGAACATTACCTAGCACATAGTAAGTATTCAATATATATTCATTGAATAAATGAATGAATAACTGCAATATATTTAAAAGCCACACTAACCTGATATTTTTACACCTGCCTGAGATGCCATGTGCTGTAATATTGGATCTGGAGACCTAACCTTATCTAACATTCCACTGACAGAGAGTACTTTGAATTTCATACTGGGAGGCAAGAGGACAGAGATTGTAAGAACTTGGATTTTGGAATCATTCAGAGCGGGATTAATATACAGACTTGCTTTCCCTTGCTATATGGTTTTAATATTACTGGTTTTTATGTAATTTGAAGATTAAATGAGTTAATGTATTACCAGTTACATGAACCAGTGTTTAGCCCGTATTCAACATTTTTAACATTCATAATGCTATTATTAATAGTGTTACTATATATTAAACATTATGGATCTAAATGCTTAGCTTTATGAATTTACTTAGCCTACCAATGATTTTTCTGAATAAAAATGTGACATACTAAAATAGCAGCAGTAACAAATAGCATATGTAGCAATATCCCTTGGACAGTAGAGTTGAAAACCACGACTTCTGTGATGCTTCTGATGCTTGTACAATGGAATTTGTGTCCTGAATTGTGTAGTCGTTAAGTCTTCTGGACTTTGATTGTCACATCCACAGTAGCACAGCAGTTTGGGTGATTTCTTATCTCCATTTTAAATCATCACTCTGCCTATATCAGTTCAATGTTCATTTTATTTCATTTTGGAACATCTTTAAATACTAAGAAAATAAAAGCTGGAACAAAGCATCTAATTTTTTCACACCTGCAAGCTTTTATATTTTATCCAAGTTAAGAAGTGGAGACCAACTACAATAAAAGCTACTTTTCTGCGTGCTATCTCACCCAGCATCCCATGTGTGCTGTGTATAGTATTTTTTACCAGCTAAACTACAGATAATGCAGGTTTTGATACTAAGTGTCCAATGTGCAGACAGATAATGAATACTGCATTCATGAGATGATTGAAAGGGGAATTGAGGAGATCTTCAGATCAGTGTATCAACAAACAGGTGTGTTGCTCAAAACAATTTAAATGAGTTTGGAGAAAGTATTACTAAAAGAAAATAGTACAGTTCAGGAAGAAAAGGAGACAAAAAAAGTGGCAGAAAAATGATAAACATGAAATATAGTGGGTTTTCTTTTTAAGTCAAATACAATAGGCCTGAAACCTTTTTTTCTAAATTTCAATGTTAAGGCCCCAAGTTTCAGGTTTGTCTTTCTTGCTTAAAGATAAAGAACAGCTTCTAAAAGATGCACGCACCATCTCTGTAACTTCTGCCCTGAACAATATGAGATAATTCAAATTCCTAGTACTCAGTGCCTCCTATGTCTACCCTTGGTGTGACAGTTTGAAGCTGAGTGGACAGCACAATAGCATGTTCTTAAAGCTAATCCATTCTGTGAGTGTAAAACCTATTGTAAATGAGATCTTTTGATTAGATTCAGTTAAGGGATTTTTCCTTTTGATTAGATCACTTCAGTAGTGCAAGTCCCAGGGTTGGTCTTAATCCTCTTACTAGAGTCCTTTATAAATGGAGGACTAAAAAACCACAGACAAAGGAAAAAAGCTTCAGTGACACAGAGAGAGAGAGATCTCAGCATCTAGAAGCTTGAATCAGTGGAGCACAGAGGCATGGAAAGAGAACACTGAAGGGCTGAGAGAGAAGGCATATGGAGAGCAAGAAGCTAGAGGAAGTCCTGAAGGAGAGTAGAGAGACAAGCAGACACTGCCATGCAGCTGATTGCCCACAGTTGAGCTTGGGGAGAAAGTGACCATGTAGGGGAAAGCAGAGACCAGCAGAGCCACCATTGTGCCTTGTCACATGGTGGGATTCTAGGGTCGCCGGCAGCTGAACTTCGGTGAGACAGCATTTCTAATGATGCCTTGATTTGGATATTTTCACAATCTCAGAACTGTAAGCTCTTAATCTAATAAATCCTCGTTATAAAAGCTAACTCATGTCTTGTATATTGCTCCCAGTAACTTTTAGCAAACTAAAACACATAGACAATGTGGATAAATGTTGTTTGGGGCAGTTTTAAATTAATTTATGAATCCTCCAAAGAGAAATACTATATTTTAAATTAACCCATCCCTGTGGGTGTGAGATCCATTTGACTGGATTATATCACTGGGTCCTGATTCATGTTGAGTCTCCACTGTCTTGCTGGGTCTGATATAAAGGGAGAGACAAATTCACACAAACAGACAGAGGAAGAAGGGAGCCAACATATTTGATTCTGCAATGTGAGAGAGAAAGGATTGCATAAGAATGAAGCCCCCAAGTGGCTGGGCCCCCAAGTTCAGCTGGGCTTACAGCTGAACTTGGGAAGAGAGTGGGACAGCCAAGATTGATACAGGAGGTCTGGAAAGAGACAAGTTCAATGCCTGGTTGCTAAAAGCTCAACTCCAAAAGATGTACAGCCCAAGGGGAAGGCAGAGACCAGGTAGAAATTGCCTGCCATCTTGCTTCAACACCTGACAGCTGACTTTGGTGAGAAAGCTCCTTTTATGGTGCCTTGAGTTGGACTTTTCAAGGCCTTGGAACTGTAACCTTTTAGCCCCAAGAAATATCCTTTATAAAAGCCATTTCTGTCATTTTGCATCGGCAACCCTTGGTAAACTAAAAGAGATGGGTAAAATGTGATCCCCAACTTTAAGAAGCTTCCCATTAATATTTTGGTAACAGAACCAGACTTGGAGCCAGGTCTAGTTTTCAGTTTTACTTACACCACTAATATATTGTGAAATCTTCATTAAATTATTTAATCTCTTTAAGAGAATATAATACCAATTGATAATATCTACTATCACCACTTTAATTCTATCTCTCCCTCATTTCCCTTAATTGGATAACTGCTGTTATCCAACTTTCATGTCTCCCACATATAAAGTCATTTTACACCATACCACCAGAACAATAATTTTTCTGATCAAGTCAGTCTTCTGATAACAATTCTTCAAAAAATTATTCAACAGTACCCTATCCTTTCAGGATAAATTCCAAACTCTTAAACACATTTTAAAATGTCCTTTAGAATCTGACTACTGCACTTGTCCTTCCACTACTTTGTGATGAATGCCCTGTGGTCCAGGCATCCTGAATTCCTTCTTTTCATATCCTTGAATATGCAATGCTCTTTCACTAGACTGGATCTGGGCATATGTGCATTCCTCTGTCTGAAATGCCCCCTTCCACTTCTCCTTTAAGGCTTCCTTTACCAAAAAACTCACAAAAGGGGTTTTTGGAAGGTGTTTTTCATCCCTACAATCTGGATTACTTGGCCACCTTTTGCTCCTATGCAGAGGATGTATCATTCCGTATTTTCAACAATTTATTCTGGGTGAATTCAGCTATCTACTTCTCTATCACCTGTGCTCGAACAGCTAATCATAACTGGAAAAAAATGACACAATTGAATCTCAAGGTTTCACTTTATATACATCATCACCAGCCTCAAATGGGCTCTCAGCACTGCATGGAAGTCCAATTATGTTCCTCTCGAAAGGCCACTTTTCTTCTTATAGTGTTAACTACTTAATACCTTATTTCCTCTCTTCCAAGTTATAACACCCTTCCTATTCTTCTCATTTGTCTTATCTTTCATGGAGACAATACAGAACCTGAAAAGGAATATCATATCAAAATCTAGTCTTCCATTTGGACTCTAACTACCCTCTTTTGTCCCCTTCTCAAGAACATTCTTTCTTTAAACTCTTTTTAAATTATCTGTTTTCTTATTTCTATTGTATACCAATCTGACATACTAATGTGTAGAAATAATTTTTTGTCTCTATGTCCCTGGAAAATATTAATTGAGCATTTACTAAGTGATAGACTTATGGTAGGTCCTGAAAACATAATTCTTATTTTCAAGGACAATGTTGAGAGAAGAAAGATAGATGATTAAACAATAAATAAAACAAAGTGTGATATGGTCTTTGTAAAGTGTTAGGTCAGGGAAATCTTGTTTTCAATTTAACATTTAAGCTGAAATCTTCTAAGGGATGACTGGGAGTTACTCAGGCAATGTGTGAAATTGTGTTGTAGCAGAAAAGGGATCAGTATGTATGAATGACCAGAGGCCAGAAGGTGCATGCACAAATCCAGAAACGAAAGAATCAACATGGTCTATTAAGTATATTTCAAGAAGGATTGCATTGAGGGATTAAGGCAGGGAAGCTCCCTAGGGACAGTAAGGGAATTTACATTTTTATCTAAGATAACTGAGAACCCATTTAAGCATTTAAAGAATGGATTGACATATTCAGAATTCCTTTTTGAAAATTCACTTTTATCATAGAAGTTAAAATGCTTTCATAAAAGTAAAAGTTCATTTGGGTAGATCAGAGAGCAGGCAATTGCTATAGTCTGGGCAGAATATAATGACCCATGGATATGGAATTGGGAAAATTCAGCACATAGAAGGCAAAGAGAGCCATGATAATGGAGGAGAGATGTGGAGGAGAGGACAACAGATGAGAAGAGATAAAGGACCCTTCCTCCTAAGAAAGGAGAGGAAGAGAAAACTGGAAAGGAAAACAGTGAAGAGTCAAACAGAGATAGGAGGCAAATCAGGATACAGGAGAGTAGGTGTTACTGAAGCCAATAGAAGAATATGTTTTAAGAACAAGGAATTAACAAATACTGTTACTTGGTTTCAAGAGAATTCCTTAGACACCCAAGAGAGTGAATGCAAATGATCAGACAAGTGGTCTGAAGACAAAGTTCAGGGACACTCCAACATTTGAAGTTCAAATTGATGAGGAATAATCAGCACCTTTCAGGGATATCAACTTATTGGTCATCTACTCTGTTTTCAGATGTAGCTGTGGAGATTTATAAAGGAAAGGGAAGATAGGATACTCACCATCATAAGGCTTCCCTGAAGGTAAATAAGTAACAGGATAGGGCAATAACTTGAAATCTTAACAAGAATGAAGCTATTTATTTTACATTGCTATGATGATTATAGACCTTTTGCACATTTGGTGTTAAAACAGCTGATGGTATCAATTCACTTATGGGAAAGGAAACTTAATTTCCTAAGAAATAATCAAAATACAGTGTGTATTAAATTCCTTCTTTATATTTTTAAATGGCTGAAATTACCTTTGAAGTAAATGGAGCTGTTTGATTTTACTAAGGAGAACCTTTGAATTCTGAAACCTAATAGACTTCTTTGAAACTTAAATAATGTTTAAATAATGGCTTTTGGTTTGATATAAAGAACATGAGAACTTGTTTTAGTCTTACCAAAAGTGGAATAAAAATTGTCAATATAAGATAAGAAACCCTTTGTCACATGGCCATGCTGAAAATACATTTAAATAAGTAGACCTATCTAAGAAATGACTCTTTGGTAATAAATAATATACACTAAACTTTCCTCTATATTTAGTAGGAATAGCTAAATAAATCTGGTGACTATGTCACTAATCCAGTGCCTATGTTGTTAATAATCACTTAATGGTCATAATGTTTTTCAATTTACTGCTTCATATATATTTGGTAAGCATAATGTGGGATTATAGTATCTTTTTGCATGCTGATTTAACGTTGTGCCTATATATTCAGGATTAGTAGAAAGTGCTGCTAACCTCTACATCGATAGTTTATGTCTAATTAGGGAATACCAACCAGATGCCCCAGAGATTCTTGAACCAAGCAAATAGCATGACAAAAAGAAGTAGAAAGACATCAGAGAGGCCCTTGAGGAAGGAGCTCCAGTTTCATAAGCACTAACATTTCAAGATGAACATTTCTAAAATGCACATTTCCCAGGCCATTTGGAGCCAACATGAATTCTCTGAAAATGTGGTAGGTTTCAAAACCTCATGCAAAGGGAGAAAAGACACTTTGCCAATTACATAAAATTTTTGATAATTTTGCACAGCTTTAATTTAGGCCAGCCCAATGTAACACCATGCTAATCCCATGCACCCAAGACATTAAAGTCATTTAATAAAAAGATTGCTTCTAAAATACATTAATATAAATGACCAAGTTAGCAACAGCTGAATACCATATTTCTTTTTTTCTTCTACAATAAGGATTGCTTTACCACAAGCATCTTGGAAAAACACGGGATCTCCCATCTGCTACAAATTAATGTGAATCAGATCCTAGCAGTCATATTGCCTTTTGTCTATTCTGGGTGTGTAAAGCATACAATCCGAAGTGAAGGTAAATAAGATGCCCTGCCATTCTGTGTATGCTAAGGAGCTTGCTGTGTTAAATAGACTACAGTGCACCCTGGGAAATGTTGGATCTGTGCCTGGCGTTCTATTTGTTCAAGTAGCTCATCTTGAAAACCTGCCCAACCTCAGCTGTAGACTTGGAAGATACAAAGCAAGCAATTTGGATTTTCCAAATCATCAGTCTCTGCAAAGGGAGGAATGAGTCCAGTAACAACAAAGACTCTCTAATTCTTAAATAACCAATCCCCAGGAGCCTAGGATCATCTGAAGAAACTCAGCCTCTTCTGTGAGCTCATTTGAGTGTGTGTGTGTGCACACACGTGCGTGTCGTCTCCATAAGAATGACTGAAAAATGCTTGTTATCATTTCCCAACATCTGTGCCTAATGCGGCCTTTCCAACACAAACTTCCAGATTTTGTGTCACAGCTGCGGTGAAGCTGGCAATTGGCATAGCAAGAACTCTCCCCCGTGTATATACCGTATAACGCTTCCAGCACCAGTGCTAAGAATTCAAAGCTTTTCACGAAAGTAAATCTTTATAGACAATGCCATGATGTCTTCAAAAGGGTTTAACAACTGCAAATCTAGCCAATCCTGTATGGACACACGGCTACATCTGAAATAAAAGAAATCACAAATAAACGATATCATGTCTGTGGAAAAAATGCCATTTTCTGTTGTAACATGCTTAAGAAATATTATTTGATGGAATTTATATCTCTGTTTTGGTTCTATTACAGAAAATCATTAAGTTTAATTATTTTATAACAAATATTGTAATAGTAAAATTTCTACTACCATATAGCAGGATTATTTGGGATATCTTTTATTTTCAGGCTATCAGAAATGTTATTAGAGTCTGGATTATTAGGGGGAAATATATTTGTCCTGTTGTGCATAAAACATATGTAAAAATGCATTAATTTAAAGTGCAATTTTGAAAAAAGATACCAAACATCTCTGGGATTTTTTGGCTTGTTTGTGAGAAGACATTTAAAAAGTCAGAAAATGTTTAGTCTGTATGTGGATTACATCCAAATAACTATAGAACATCAATAATGAATAAAAACACTATGACTTATAATAATTTGGCCATTACACAAAACTACTTACTTAAAATAATCACTCACTTATCTCATTGCCCATCTGATTCTAAAATAAACTCACAGATTAAAACCTAAAGTAAAGGCTGAAAAGTAAAGTCACTGCTGATAAGGAGTGCAAGATGACTGTCATGTTTGTCTTCTCATCATAAGTCTTACAGGTGTGTTTATTAATAACCATGCTCTCAGATCAATTTTTTCCAGGACTCTCTCCATGCTTTTCCTATAGTGATGAGTGTATCAAACACTTGACTTACTACTTCCTAGAACTCTCTGGCCAACCTAAACATTTTATATGTTTTTCTCTATTCTATTATTTCTACTCTACCATTACTTGGGAAATGTGTTTGTGTTTGCATTTGCATACGACACCTAGAAAAATTGCTGAATACACTGAAGAAAATTTAACAGTAGGGGTATTAATCATTTCCCTACCTGTACACCGACTCTCCACTCTGTACAAAACATTTTTGTATATACTGGGAGAGTTTTTAAGAAAAATCAAGCATATACTGGCCTGCAAGGAGTTTAAAGCCTAGCTGTATTAAAAAATAAACATGTAAATTTATTTGGGGGCAATTTAAAATGCATATAAAGGGTTCAGAATTTTAAATTGTCAATTTATGTTATTGAAAGATTATAGATTTTATAGTCAAAATTACCATGACAAATCATATTATATCACCATCATAGTTTAGTGAACATTTATCAACCCTTTTCTTTGTAGAATAATCATCCTCTTCTTTTTTGTAAATGTTCCTCCCCTAATCAAATCATGTGATTTATGGTACGGCCTTACAATCCCAGCAAGCCAGAGCCCCAGGTTACTGGGATAGATAGATGACCTGGTTTGGGTCAAACAGAATAATTCCCTGATATTCTTCTAAATATGGGTAAGACTCCTTTCTTCTATAAGCATTAGAGCCACAGCCACTGAAAAGTTTGATTCCAAGTGTGTAGGGATAGATAGCATGAACAAAATAAGCCAGTATGGAGGGAAAGGAACCAGAAAGAGGATCTGGTTCCAGTTATTCCTGAGCTAATTCCTTTAAGAATAAAATGAAACCTATCATAATCAGGAGTAATACATTATTTGCCTGTATTATTTATAGCTCTTTGGATAGAAGTGACAAAGCAAAAAAAGAGAAAAGAAAAAAAAAAGTGACTTGATTGGTCCACATTTAATCCCCTAATGATGCATATTTCTATTGAATTGACCAAGACACTAAACATTTATTTTCAAAGCAAAGTCTTATATTGGTTCTGAAAAGTGGAAAAGGATACCATTAAGATGTAAGAAACTTCAATATCTGCAAGAAAAGATGAGACTAAGGAAATGATCAATTATTCCTTGATTGGGTATATCTAAAGTAAATATTGTGCCTGAGAAGTAAGCAAAAATTTCCTGTTCTATGAACACCCGGAGTAGCAAGCGATATTTTTTTAACAGAGGTAGTTTGAGAACATAGAAAGATTTGCAAGGACTCAGAAAAAACACTAACACTACTTACATAACCTTCTTAAAGGAATTTCCTAAATAAATAGTCCAGAAAACCAGGAATTGAATCAAAAGTAAGAAGTCAACAATGAGGAATGTAGTAGAGTCGTCCCTATAGGGTGGCTATTCAGCCAGCTCCCAGGAATCCCCCTTTCTCCAAAATATCCCGGAGGCATAGTCATGGGATTCTGGAGCTTTTCTCTGTGCTTGGCGATTCTAACCCCTTGGCTATAAGCTCATTGGTCATGTGATAGTCACTTGACTCAATGTGGGCAAAGTATAGTGTTTTATAAGCAATTATAGAGAGAGAAAGATTCAGGCCTTCTCTAGTAGAGAGAAGTTATAAAATAAGCCCAGATTTGTTGATGATATTGATCTCTTTTCTTGGACAAAAACCAATTTGTGGCACAAAAGAAACAAATAATCCAGAATAAAAGAAACAGGATTAAAAAAAGTGGTCAAAGAAGTCTAAAATCACAGATTATTCTATTAAAATTGAGGATGCAGGTAAGAATGAACTTAAATGTACTAATTTTTTCATTTATACATACAGAAGCCAATCAAAATGCTGATAGAAATATTTAGATTAATTTTTTATTGTAGAAGTAATCAGGCCCAGAATATAATGGGGCTTATAATTGTCAAAATATTAAAGACACACACTCAAAAAGAAAATAACATGCAAATCTACCTAAGAGGAAAAAATCAGAGGAGGAAAAAATGAAAATGAAAACAAAAAGGCATCATAAAATTCAGAAAGCATAATATTAGATAAAAAATATATGACCATAGCACTATCCCTCTTTGCCTTCCTTCTAAAGTAGTTTAAGACAAAGTAATCACGTTTTTTTCATTCCACTGAGAATGATTTCTTCCATCCCGCCACTGAACATCATTTCTATGAGAAATCAACACCAATGAAGTGATAATGCTAGCTGCAAATTATTTTCTGTTGCACTTTATAGTATTTGCTCCATTTGAGCAACTTAATGAACTTTTAGACTCTTACAGGCTAAACTTTTTAAAGCTAATGGATGGCATTGGGGATTTGAGAGTCATACAGTCCTTGTTTTGCCAGGAGGAGCCCTTTCAGACATTTTTTTGTTTCCCTGCTCATTTTCTCCTTTCCAAATATAGATCAGTTATTTTCTAAGA
Source organism: Tolypeutes matacus (assembly GCA_026826555.1). Classification (NCBI taxonomy): domain Eukaryota; kingdom Metazoa; phylum Chordata; class Mammalia; order Cingulata; family Chlamyphoridae; genus Tolypeutes; species Tolypeutes matacus. The sequence goes on along the minus strand of JAKSZT010053767.1, from coordinate 7,949,557 downwards.
ATACTGGGTGCTTTGAAGTGGAAAATAATATTAGGACCAAATCTATGTGTTGACATATACATTTTATTATTTTGTGTGGACAATAGAGATAGAGATGCTAGACATATTGGTTGAAATAATGGAATTCTTTTTCATTTGAATTGTTGTCATTATTTTTATCTTAACAATTTCTTTTAACTTTGTTGTCATATGAGGTATTTAGTAACCCAATCATTTTATTTTAATAGCTTTGATATACTGTATTTTATATTTTAGTACCTAAAATGTATTCAGTGTACAGTGTTATTCAAAACTTAAAATTTTCCTTTTTCATTTCATTTCTTTTTGACCCTCTGCTCAAGAATCATTCTCTTGACTCTAAAGGGGATAGACCCAGGAAATCTACTTTATCAGCATAAGGCCAGCATCAATTCTCTTAAAAAAAAAAAAAAAAGAACAAGAGAAGAGAATAAAGAAAGGAGAGGAGAGAACAGAAAAAAGAATAATGTATCCTTTCTCTAAGGAAGCCCCAGAAAACATATCAGAAAAAAAATGACTTAAACAGAATTTTCTACAATTAGTGAATATAAGCCTTGAACAAGATAATTTATAGCAGATATAAACCTTGGGTATTTATTTAAAACTATTTTATAAGTTTTATTTCTTTTTATAAATGCTAAACCATTCCTTTTAGTTACAAGCAACTTTGAGATTACATCAAATTGTTTTAATGGCCAATAGATAAATGGAGATATTTATTACTTTGGTACTGTATATGTCTTTTAAAAGCTAATCAACAGTGCCAGAAAATACAAACTAAATTAATACAAGAATCACGGAGACTTTTAAAATTGTATGTAAAATGTTTATGTAAACAAGTTTTGTAGGACTATATTGTGTAGGATTATAATTTATTTGGCTTTCACAAGATTCCTCATGTAAAAGAAACTTGTTCATTTGGATCATTACACATGTAATTGTAAATCCATATTTCACCCTGCCTGCTACAATAACTTTAAGAAATTTGTAACTGTTTTCGACCAATTTTAAGGGGATTTGTTTATATATACACACACACACACAGAACACAAACAGTGATCTATAACTATAGAAATCTTTCTGGAAAAAATCCAAGTATTTCATAAATTAAAACATTTCATTCTCAATTTGAATTATAGTACTACAGATAAGAATCACATAGTTACTTTCTTCTTGGTAGCTTATTGTATAGGACCCAATAAGATCTCTAAGTATGATAAATATTTTTTTCTTAGTCAAAATTTAAACAGGCTGACCAGGTGTGATCCTTCAGTTAGTATGGGGCTAAGGCCAATAATTTATTCTCAGTTTTCTTTGGTATTTGGTGAAGGAGTAAGACGTCATGAATCCTTCTATATTTTTGGCATAGGACCATTCTCTAAGTTAAGAAATACTGAAAAAAGAGAAGTTCTCTAGACACACTTTTATTTATTTATTTATTTATAAAGATTTTATTTATTTATTCATTTATCCCCCCCTCACTGCTTGTGCTTGCTGGGTCAGCCAACCACGCCATGCGGGCGGGCTTGCCTTCACCAGGAGGCCCCGGGAACCGAACCGAACCCGGGGCCTCCCATATGGTAAACGGGAGCCCTACTGATTGAGCCACAGCCGCTTCCCTAGACACACTTTTATGTGCATCTTTTAACCTGCAAAGGATTGAGGTAAATTCAAATAGGCCTAAAAGCAGGGGCATGTCATTCTTTATGCTCCAGATATATATCCATAAAATAGGGATAAAAAGAAATATGGAAGTGGAAAGAATTCACATCATGTATACATGGTAACAAGAGAGGCAGAAGTACTTGTTTTGCCTTTTTGGTGTTTTTAATGAGAGAAAATTGGAGAATAAAAATTGTTTTATGCTTAGCCAATAGTATCCCCATTGCTTTAATTAATGTGCACATAATAGGTTTTCACAAATTTCAAACATAAAGATATGGAAATAAGTACAATGTAACCAAAAAACACAGGAAAAGGTCCCTATAGCCAAGTTTGCTTTTATAAATTGTTAAGAACTGACCAACCAGAAGAGATGCCAAGCAGTTCATCATAGTGTGGCCAATGGCTGATACCTGCCTGCCTATGGTTAATGAAAGAAACTCAACCACCAGTGAAGAAATCTGTGAAAAACAAAATGAACAAAAAGAATAATCAATAATAATTATGAGGAAAAAGCATGATATATATTCGCATGCCTGCGTGTGCACACATACATTTACATAAAGAATATTAATTTTAGGCTGCCTTGTTAGTTCATTGGAATCCCGGTCCACAGTGGACTTTCAATAAATGGTTCAGTTCCTCCAAATCACTTTCAGTTTTTTCAACATTCCAGTCTCTTTCACGACCTCTTACAGCCCTCATATATGCTGTTTTTCCATCTGGAAATTTGCTTTTTAACCTTTTCACCCCAAGAAATTTCTACTCATCTGTCAAAACTTATTTTAAATGTCGATTCCTAAAGGAATTCTTTCCTGATTTCCAATCCTCAAACCTCCAAAATCCAGGCCCCACCTTTACATGTTCTCTCTGCCCGGTTCATGGCATGCATGATAATTTTACTTAAATAACTATTTAGGAGATTAGTTGTTTAATGTACTCTATCATTCCGTGTCTGATTAAGAAAATAAAAACCACAATGGGAGATATTGGGAGAGCTGGAGGAGCAATGAGAGGACGGAAGTTATTCCAAAAATTAGTTACTGAACAAATATAATTTTTCAATTAAGTTACCTCCCTCCATTGCTGAGAGAGCAAAAAGGAAACCATTGTTACTCATAGCCCATTATTGCTATGAAGCTGAGCTGGTGCTGATGGAACCAAGCTACCTGAGAGGAACCCACGTGACCATGCTCATCACTGCTACTCTCAGAGTAGCCTCTGCTACCACTGTTAAAGGCACTGCCATATGCTTGTAGAAGTGGCTTGTTCTTCCCATTATCCAACACCTTTCAGGTGCCTCCCAGTGTCAGAGCCGAAAGGGACACCCATTGGAAATGCATTTTTCCAGGCTTTCCACCAGGGGATAGAAAAGAAGTCACTGAAAACTTTGTGGACTCATGAAGCTGCTTGCCAATAGCTATGAACCAGCACAAATTCCACAGTTGCTTTTTCTTTCATATCTCTTGTATCTTCATTTTGCTTCTTAATGTACTTTATTCAATTCTCATAAGAACTCCCTAATAAATATCTTCATTTCTTTTGCATCATTTTCTCCTGTCCTTGCCTCTTCCTGGCAAACCCACAATCCTGTGTGGACTTGTACACATGTTTTCTCTACACCTGAATTATACAGATGTGCAATTTCTTAAAAACAAAAAACATTACCTTCCAAGCACACGTTTTCAATGATATATACCACAAAATTAGTCAATAAACCAGAACAAAGAAACACAGGATTTTAAAAAAAAATCACCCTCTCAGTAAAATCAAGCATGTTAGCAGGTCACTATTACTATGAATTCCTGATCACTAAATGCCACTCAGCCCAGAACTCCATGCAGGACTCTTTAATCAAGTTCCCTTAACATGCACAGTTTGTCAATATATCTAATATGATTTTTTCCACTTTAAAAAGTTTTCACTCTCTTTATTCTATTAAAACAGACCTAAGTTTCTCAACAACCTAGATCTTGTTAAATCTATTTTCATACTGGTTATTTCCAAATTTATGCTTTCAATTTAGTACTCTTTCCTGTATCTGGACTCATATGTCTAATAGTTTACTCAACATCTCCATTGGCTGTGTAATGGATTCCTCAAACTTAAAATGTCCAAAACAAACTCCAGATTTTATTTGCACCCACATTTTCTTCAAACAAGGACTTCCCCATCAAAATATATAGGGCAACTCTGTCCTTCCAGTTTCTCAAGCCCAAAACCACCTTAAAGACATCCTCAACTCCAATTTTGATATCTAATCTTTGGAAGCTTGTTTATCCCCCCCCCCCCCACACACACACACACACACTCTCAATCTCTCTCTCTCATTCAAAGCTAAACACAAATTTATAGTTAGGTAAATCTCCTTTCAACATATTCAAGCACACTAGGTATTCTATGTATTCTTATCTATTCTGTGAATTCATTATTAGGAATGCTATCTTTCCCAGAGGTTTTTGTCAATGCTCCAATCTGGACTGGTTGCTCTCCACGCCTGCAGCAAAACTTTTGCCTTGGGATTTCCTTTCAAGATCATCCTGTGATATCCAGTTTTAAACCCTCTTTTTTTAAAATCCTGTGTTTCTTTGTTCTGGTTTATTGACTAATTTTGTGGTATATATCATTGAAAACGTGTGCTTGGAAGGTAATGTTTTTTGTTTTTAAGAAATTGCACATCTGAATCAGTCTTTATCTTTTCACTTAGCTGATTATTTACTTATTTATAAATGTCTAACTGAGAAATAATCTATTTTTCAGATTTCTGAAGACATTTCTCCATGGACTTCCACTTTCCAGGGAGGTTATTAAGAAGGCTGTTAAAATTCTAATTTCTTGGGCCCCTGTATAATTTATTTTTCCTGTCTTAAAGTCTACAGGATCATCTCATATGTCTATATTCTTATATGCCTTACGGTTTTGATTTGATGTTATTTTATTTTCATTGATTTTGCTGGGGACCTAGGGGATACTTTCAATCAAAATCCATTTCCCTTAATTGTAAAAAATTATATATTCTCTTTGGATGCTTTTTGGCTTCTGAGAGAGACTAGTCATTAAGATCATGGACCCTTAAGGAAGACTGCTTGTGTTATCATCCCAGCTCTCTAATAACTAGCTGTGTGAATTGAGAACATTAGTCATTCATTGTGTGCCATGGTGTAGGTTTACAAATCTGCAAAATGAGGATAAGAGTTTCTACACCTACCATCTTTATAAAGATTGAATTTGTTAATATAATACCTTATTGATTGTTTTAATTAATGTTGCAATGGTGGTCATCATGTGATAATTATCATTATTACTGTAGTCTTTCTTGAATTTTTATGATTTATATATTGGCTTTCCTGAATTGGGCCTCCAAATTCCTTATCTTTTCTTTTGTATATTCTATTACTTTCATTTTCTGGGATTCTCAACTCTTTCTGCCTTTCCATTGAGTTTTTCATTTCTGCTATTATATCTTTAATTTCCAAGAGTTCTTTTCTCTGATATTTTTCCTTTATAGAGCACCCTGTTCTTGTTTCAGATGCATTTCTTCTCTTTAGTCCTTGTAAATATAATTTTTAGTTTTGGAACTTTTCTTAACACTGCATAGCATTTTTAAGTTTCCATTTGCTTTTTGTTTGTTTTAGTCCCTGTCTTTCTTTTTAATTATTTTCTCAAATGTTCAGGTGATCCTTGATTATCTGCTTATATTTAAGAGTGAGGTATGAAGGAGCTGGTAGCTCTGGGTGTATGGGTAAGGTTTTCAATCTCTAGTTTTCACTGTAGTATTGTCTATTTGACTTCTACTGCTAGAGGTTCCCTATTGTCATGATCTTTAGGTCTCTTCTTTCGGGGTAGACAGATTTCCCAGGGAAGATTTTTGCATTCTAGAAAATATTCTCCTGATTGCCCTACATTTTCAGAGCCAAGCAAGGGGAGGTGCCTGTAGTTCTCAACATTCATCAGGTAAAATCTTACTTAGCTTCCTATTTTAGTACCAAATTTCCAGTGTACACTTTGTCTACTGTCCCCAAGTCCAAGGAACCATTTATAGAATATACCTCCAGTTTTCTGCCAGGTTTAGGTTCAGGATTAAACAACTTCTTAAATGGACTTTCACTTTATCTCCTATTTTAAAATCCACCTTTACTCTCATATCTAGAGATACCTATTCCCAACAATTTCTAAATATATAGGCAATTCTGCAGTGTACAAGTTGCTTCTTTGTCTTCCCAAATGTTTGCCAAATATTGTCTAGTAGCTTCCAACTCATTTTCCAAATTAACCACTCATTCATTTATTTCCACCTGCCAAAATGTACAATCTCCACTCCTGTTCTTTTTGCCCTTATTGATTTATGCATGAAAATTGCTGCCATTTTATTAGGGATTTGGGAGGGTGTATAAGTTAAATACATATGTTAAATCCATCTTTTTAAACTAGAAGTTTCCAAAAAAAAGTTTTCTTCTGTCTTGTCTTATGTGAGTGTGTGTGGTATGAGTCTGTTTGTTAGTACTTTCCAATATTAACTACCTCCTTATTGAAATAGCCTCCTTATTGCAACAAGTTTTGAAGGGACGGAGATTCAGAAGCAACTTTTGTAAGTAACTGTTTTTGTTAACTCTGCAGTTTTCCAAATATTAGTACACTTGGGCATGTTAGGTTTTTGGATTCAGGCATGATGTGCCTCTCTTAACAAACTGCTCTTTCCTTCCATCTCTGCTTATAGCTAGCGAACTCTATTCTGAGTTAACTGCTACCTTTTAGAACTTTTCCAAAATCAAGAAGCAAGCACACACCAAATTCTGTATTTCTACTGGCATTTTCCCTCAAAATTACCACCCATAGTTTGCCCCAAGTATAGCTGCATAATAAAGTTTATCAGATATTTATTTTCAGCTCACAGTTGTTGCATACTGTTCACTGCCAAACTATGTACACTGAGCCAGTTACCCATTTTTTATTTTGTCACTTGTGGCACCTAAACCCTCTTACCAAATTCTTCATCAGTTAGGATTAGTTTCATATATGAAACTTTACTAAACAGAGGCTTAAACTAATTAAGGGGTTATTTTTCTTATAACATGAAGAACCCAGAAGTAAGCAGTCCAGGTTCATCTAGTGATTTCTTAATGCCATCAGGGCCCTTTGCTCTGCCATTCTGAGGTTTTATCTTCTTGGTTACTTCCTGAACATGAGCTCTGGGAATCATGTCTACATTCCCATCAGAAGAATGGAAAGAAGAAAGCACAAAATGTACCTGTGCTTGCTAAGTCTAATCCTCCACACTATAGAGCTTTCCCAGATGTTCCACTCAGCAGCAATAACTGCCTCTACATGCAAGGGAGGCTGAGCAAATTGCCACCCTGGACAAACCCAAGGTTCTTTTCATAAAAAAGAAGGGAAAGTGCAACTTCTAACTGAACTTTCTGCTTTCTTTCTTGCCTAGCTTAATTCATTCTCCACTCAGCAGTCAGAGCAAGCTTTTTAAAGAAAAATCTAATATCAGTCCTCTTAAAGACTCCTTCAATACAATCCTATGGAATTTAGTATAAAAAAGTTCAAAGTCCTTAATGTAGCAGCAGACATTGCATACTTGTCACTTACTTCCCTCTCAAACCTCATTTTATACCACTGTCTATTACCCTTGCTCTTCATACTCCAGCCACATTGGCTTCCTATGATTGAGTTATTTGATAGTAGTGTGTTTTCTCCCACCTCTTGGCTTTCACACATGCTGTCACTTCTGCCAGTCCATTCTTTTCTCTCTTTTTTTGGCTTTTTAAAAAAATATTTTTAAATTGTGATAAATTAATTACATAAAATTTTAACAATTTTAAGTTTATAATTCTGTAGCATTAGGTACATTCACAATGTTGTGTAATCAACATCTTCTGCTTCCAGAACATTTTTTTATCATCCTAAGCAGCTTTAATGAGATATATTTCACATATCATATACCTGCTTTTTCCTTTTAATTTTTATAGTGGTAATACATACCACATAACATTTCCCATTTTAATCACTTTCAAGTATACAATTCAGGGCTGTTAATTACATTCACAATGTTGCGCTACCATCACCATGATCCAATAACAAAACTTTTCCAACAGTCTAAACAGAAACGCTGTATCCATTAAGCATTCTCCACGCCTACCCATGGTACCTTGGAATCTACTTTTATCCTCTCTGAACTTGCTTACACCTGCTTTGTTTGTTTGCTTTTAATTATACTAATTTTTTAAAAATGGTTACCTTTATTAAAATTAATGAAAAATTATTGAAATAGTGCTATTAATTATGGTCCATAGTTTACATTAGGTGTATTTTTCCATAGATTACCCTATAACTAATACCTTGTATTTAGTGTAATACATTTGTTATCATTTAGGAAAACATTCTTATACTTTGTATTATTAACTATATGCCATTGTCTACAATAAGGTTCACTGTGTTATACAGTCCTATGTTTTATCTTTGCATTTTTATTCTAGTAACATATATGACCTAAATTTTCCTATTTTAGCCAGTCACCTATACAATTCAGTACTGCTAATTACTCTCACAATAATGTGCTCTCATCACCACCATCCATTTCCAAACGTATACAATCAACCTAAATAGAAATTCTATACAAATTAAACATCAATTCCTCATTCTCTACCACCAATCTAATCCTGTTAACCTATATTCTCGATTCTAACTCTATGAGTTTGCTTATTATAATTAGTTCATATCAGTGTGATCATACTATATTTGTACTTTTGTTTCTGGCTTATTTCACTCAGTATAATGTCCTCAAGGTTCATCCATGTTGTTGCATGCACCAGGACTTCATTACTTTTATGGCTGAATAATATTCCATTATATGTATATAACACATTTTGTTTATCCATTCATTGGTTGATGGACACTTGGTTGCGAACATAATTTGACAATTGTGAATAATGCATGATGAACATTGGTGTACATATATCTGTTGGAGTCCCTGCTTTCAATTCTTCTGGGTGTATACCTAGTAGAGGAATTGCCAGGTCATATAGTAATTCTATACGTGGCTTCCTGTGGAACTGCCAAACTGTCTTCCATGGTGGCTGCACCATTTTCCATCCAACCAGCAATGAATGAGTGTTCCTGTTTCTCCACATCCTTACCAACAGTTGCAATTTTCGGTTTTTGTAATTGTAGCCATTCTAGTGGGTATGAAATTATATCTCACTGTGAATTTGATTTGCTTTTCAGTAATAGCTAGTGATATTGAGCATCTTTGCATGTGCTTTTTAGTCATTTGTATATCCTCTTTGGAGAAATATCTACTTAAGTCTTTTGCTCAATCATTAACTGGTTGTTTGTCCTTTTATTGTAGAGTTGTAGGATTTCTTTATGTATTCTGAATACTAAACTCTTATCAGATATGTAGTTCCCAAATATTTTCTCATTGACTAGGTTGTCTTTTCACTTTTGTGACAAAGTCTTTTGATGTGCAAAAGTTTTTAATTTTAAGGAGGTCCCTATCTATTTTTGTTTTGCATATTTTCAAATCCCTTTCAATTCTTCTGAGTATATTCCTAGTAGTGGGATTACTGGATCATATACAATTCTATACTTGGCTTCCTGAAGAACCACCAAACTATCCTCCAAAGTGTCTGAAACATTCTCTATTCCCAACAGCAGGGAATGAGTGTTCCTATTCCTCCACATCCTCAACAACACTTGACGTTTTCTGTTTTTTTAATAACAGCCAGTCTAATAGGTATATGATGATATCTCATCGTAGTACTAATTTGCATTTCCCTAATAGCTAGTGATGTTGAGGTATTAAGCCCTTATGAGATAGGTGGTTTCCAAATATTTTTTTCCCATTGCATAGGCTGCCTTTTCACGTTCACAAACTCCTTTGAAGCACAAATGTTTTTAATTCTGAGGAGGTCTCATTTATCTATTTCTTTTTTCTTTCATTCCTTGTGTTTTGGGTGTAAAGTCCCAGAAACCATTGCTGAACATGATACCCCAAAAACACTTCCGTATATTTTCTTCTATAAGTTTTATAGCTCTGGTTCTTTTATTTACATCTTGATCCATTTTGAGTTAATTTTTGTGGCTTGTATGAGATAGGGGTTCTCTTTCATTCTTTTGCATATGGATTTCCAATTCTCCCATCACCATTTGTTGAAGATACTATTTTTTCCCAGTTGTGTGGACTTGGCAGCCCTGTCAAAAATCAATTGGCTATAGACGTGTGGGTCTATATATGAACTCTCAATTCTATCCCATTGGTCGGTATGTCTATCCTAGTGCCGTACCATGCTGTTTTGGTCACCATAGTTTTGAAATAGTCAGGAAATGTGAGTCCTCCAGTTTCATTATTTTCTTTCAAGATTTTTTTAGCTACTTGGGGCCTCTTACCTTTCCTAATCAATTTCATAATTGGCTTTTATATTTCTGCAGTGAAGGCATTGGAGTTTTGACTGGGATTGCAAAATGAATCTGTAAATCATTTTGGGTAGAATTGAGAACTTAATGATAGTCTTCCAGTTCATGAACACGGAATGCCCTTCCATTTATTTAGGTCTTCTTTGATTTCTTTTAGCAATGTTTTGTAGTCTTCCGTGTACAAGTCCTTTACATCATTGGTTAAATTTATGTCTAAATATTTGGTTATTTTAGTTGCTATTGTTAATGGAATATTTTCTTGATTACCTCCTCGGATTGCTCATTTCTACTGTATAGAAACACTGATTTTTGTCTAGCTTTGTTATAATTTTTTAAGTATTTTCTATATGTAGGAACATGTCATCTGTAAATAGTGAAAATGTTACTTCTTCCTTTCCGATTTGGATGCATTTTATTTCTCTTCCTTGCCTAATTTCTCTGGCTAGAATTTCCAGTACAATGTTGAATAATAGGGGTGACTGTGGGCATACTTGCCTTGTTACAAATCTTGAAGAGAAAGCTTTCGGTCTTTCAACATTGAGTATGATGTTAGCTGTAGGTTTTTCTATATGCCCTTTATCATTTTTAGGAATTTTTCTTCTATTCTTATTTTTCTAAGTTTTTTTTTTTATATATATATATATATCAAGAAAGGATGCTGGGTTTTGTCAAATGCTTTTTCTGTATCAATTGAGATGATGATATAATTTTTTCCCCTTCATTTTGCTAATATGGTGTATTATATTAGTTGATTTTTATATATGTTGAACCAACCTTGAATACCTGGGATAAAACCCACTTGATCATGATTTATAATTCTTTTAATGTGCTGTTGGATTTGATTTGTAAGTATTTTGTTGAGGATTCTTGCATCTATATTCATAAGAGAAATTGATCAGTAATTTTCCTTTCTTGTAGTATCTTTACCTGGCTTTGGTAAGAGGGTGATGTTGGCCTCATAGAATGAGTTAGGTGGTATGCCTTCCTCTTCAATTTTTTGGAGAGTTTGAGTGGGATTGGTATTAATTCTTCTTGGAATGTTGATAGAATTCACCTGTGAAGTCATCTGGTCCTGGGCTTTTCTTTGTTGGGAGGTTTTTGATGATTGATTCATTCTCTTTACCAGTAATTGGTTTACTGAGGTTGGTCTTCTGTTTCTTCTAGAGTTAGTGTAGGCTTTTTATGTGTTTTTAGGAATTTGTACATTTCATCTAGGTTTCTAATTTGTTGGCATACAGTTGTTCATAGTATCTTCTTATAATACATTTTATCTCTGTGGGGTCAATAGTAATATTTCCCCTCTCTTGTCTGATTTTATTTATTTGCATCTTCTTTCTCTTTTCTTTGTCAGTCTAGCTAACGGTTTGTAAATTTTGTTGATCTTTTCAAAGAAACACTTTTGGTTTTAATTCTCTCTATTGTCTTATTGCTTTTTTCTTCTCAATTTCCTTTATTTCTGCTCTAATCCTTCTGTTTGCTTTAGGATTAGTTTGTTGTTGTTTTTTTTCTAGTTCCTCCAGGTGCACAGTTAGGTCTTTGACTTTAGCTCTTTTTTCTTTTTTAATGAAAGTGTTTAGAGTTATACATTTCCCTCTCAACACTGATTTCTTTGCATCCCATAAGTTTTGATATGTTGTGTTCTCATTTTCATTCATGTCCAGATATTTACTGTTTTCTCTTGCAGTTTCTTCTTTGACCCACCTATTGTTTAAGAATGTATTATATAACTCCCATATATTTGTAGATTTTCCAATTCTCCAGTGATCAGAGAAGAAGCTTTGTATAATTTCAGTGTTTATAAATTAATGGAGACTTGTTGTGTGAACCAATATTTGGTCAATTCTGGAGAATAAACCATGTATATTGAGAAGAATGCATATCCTACTGTTTTTTAGTGCAGTTATCTGATTCCTTATTGATCTTCTGTCAAGATGTTCTATCTATTGATGAGAATGCTGTATTGAAATCTTCAACTATTATTGTAGAGGTGTCTGCTTCTCCCTACAGTTTTGCACATGCTTGCCTCATGTATTTTTGGGCACCTTTGTTAGGTGCATAAATATTTATGATTGTTATTTCTTCTTGGTGGATTGCTCCTTTTATTAGTATATAGTTGTTGTTCTTTGTCTCTTTTAACAGTGTTTGACATAAAGTCTATTTTGTCCAATGTTAGTATAGCAATCCCAGCTCTTTTATGGTTAGCATTTGCATGGAATATTGTTTTCCAACCATTCTTTTTTCAACTTATTTTTACCTTTGTGTCTATAATAAATTCCTTGTAAACAACATAGAGTTGGATCATGCTTTTTCTATCCATTCTGTCACTCTATATCTTTTGATTGGGGAGTATAATCCATTAACATTCAGTGTTTTTACTATAAAGGCATTCAGCCATTTTGTCTTTTGGTTCTTATGTCATTTCTTTTTTTTTTTTTTGGTCTTTTTCTTTATTGTAAACTTCTTTTCTGTATATTTAATCTTTTGTGATGTATATGACTGGTTCTTCCTCATTTCTGTTTCTGTGTATATTTTAAATACTTTTTTGTGGTTACCCTGTGGTTTATATTACACAACCTATATCTATAGCCAACTAATTTGAAAAGATACCAACTTAGCTTCAATAGTGAACACATTCTTTGCCCCCATGGCCCTCTTTTCCCCCTCTTTATGTTGTTTTATTCCACTTTATCACTTTATATTTTGCACATCCATTACAAGAAATATGCCTTTTTCTTGTTCAATTGTATTCTGAATATTATAGGAATTAAAGAATAGAATTGTATACTGAAGATACAGTACTATTGGGTTTTGCAGTTACCCTTTTAGTTACCCTTACTGATTATCTTCATTTTCATCTTCATTTCTTCATACTACTCCAAGCCACTCTCTCCTATATTTTCCTTCCAACCTGCAGAACTCCCTTCAGTAATTCTTGTAAGGGCAGGTTTTATGTTGACAAACACTCTCAGATTCTGTTTATCTATTAAATTTTAAACTCTCCTTCAGTTTTGAAGGGCAGTTTTGTTAGATAAAGAATTTTTGACTGGCAGTTTTTCTCTTTCAGTACCCTAAATATATCATACCACTGCCTTCTGGCCACCAGGATTTCTGGTGAGAAATCAGCACTTAGTCTTATTGAGGATCCCTTTTATGTGAAGAATCAATTTCCTCTTGCTGCTTTCAGAATTCTCTCTGTATCTTTGGCATTTGACATTCTATGGAGTAGGTCTAATAGGATTTATTCTGTTTGGAGTATGCTGAACTTTATGGATGTGTATATTTATGTCTTTCATAAGTGTTGGGAAATTTTGGGTCATTATTTCCTCAAATATACTTTCTTCTCCCTTTCCCTTCTCTTCTCCTTCTGGGACACCCATGGTGCATATGTTTGTGTGCTTCATGCTGAGACACTGTTCAATTTTTTTCTATTCTTTTCTCTACCTGTTCTTCTGACTGTATGATTTCAATTGTTCTGTCTTCTAGTTCACTTATTATTTCTCCTGCCTGTTAAAATCCGCTGTTGTATGTCTCTGTGTATTTTTATCTCTATTATTGTGCCTTTCATCCTCATAATTTCTGTTATGCTTCTTTTTATGTTAAAATTCTTCTTTATGTTCACAAAATGACTTCTTAATATGCTTTGTTTTCCTTCATCTTCTTGAAATAGTTGTTCTAAATTCTGTGTCTTCTCAGAAGTTTTAATTTGTTCCCTTGACTGAGCCATATCTTCCTCTATCTTAGTATGGCTTGTAATTTTTTGCTGATGTCTGGGCATCTGATTATCTTGATGAGTTAACTCTGAAGCCCTGTTTCTCCCTCTTGTCTAGGTTTTTATTGTTGATTGGATTTCTCCAACTTATTCTGGACCTTCAAAAAAACCCATGTTTAACTGATAAGATTTTATTAGCTCTTTCTATGCTGATCATGCCTTTGATGTGTGGTACAATTTTTAAGATTGCACTTTTTAATTGTTCCATGTCCATGTAAAAACTTCTTTTCTTCTGTTCCATCTCTAGGAATCTTGCTCTGTTTGTGTTTGTGAAGAATTTTCTTCCCAACTCCTATAATTTATTTACATTCTCTCCCTCACTCAGTGCCCCATTTTCCTTATTCTTTTCAATTGCGGGGATCTCCTGTCTTACAGCAGTTCAGTTTAATGCACCCTTCCCCCTTTTTATTGGTTTCTTCCTTGTTAGGGCAAACTGTCCTGGGGAGATGTGCTCAATCCAGAAACGTGGGTTACTCCTGAAAAGTCCATTTTGCGTTTAGGTGATCTAGTCAAAAGAATCTAGATTAAGTCAGTGCAGTACTTTCCAGCCACAGTTTTACCTACCACAGCCTCTCTCTCTCTCTCTCTCTGTCTCTCTCTCTCTCTCTACCCCCCTCTCTTTCTCTCTTCCCTTCTGAGGAAGCTTTTGTATGCAGCACTCCTCAGTGGCTTGTTTTCCATCCTCAGTCTCTGTGGACTTGGACTTGGGTACCTGTACCTGTACATATGTGAGGTTCTAACTAAATGATGTGGGCTCTATAGTCTGTAAACCTCATGGAAGTTGGGAAGGATTTGAGCCACCATCTCTGAACATTTTCCAAGCTACATGGGACCAAGTGATGGAGAAGAAGTAGATCTGCAGGTCTGGGGTGGAAGTTTTCTACCTGATTTTTTCTTTCTTTCTTCAGTTTAGCATTTGTGGAGTCCTTACCAGTCTACCATCCTTCAGAGTTCTAAGCAAGTGGAATTTGTCCTTTTATTCACTGAATCTCTCGGGAGGTTGTTTCAGGGGATGTCTTACATTGCCATGTTTATAATGTCACTTGTCTGTTCATTCTTGCCCTCACACTTCACCTGAATTACTTCTCATCTTTGAGATATCTGTTTTAATATCATTTACTTTGAGAATTATTTTGCAACTCCTCCTATTAAGACAATTACCTTGTTTCAAACACTTATGACTCTCTAATGCTTATTTATAGGAATTTGCAAAATTGTATAAGAATTTGATTTATTTATTTTTGCCTGAAGTATCTATTGGAATCTTGCTTGTTTCTACCAAGATACTAACACATAAAAGAAGGAGCAATCATGTGTAGCTAGTTTACACAAATACACTTACATTAAAATTCAAAGCTTTCCTTAAAAAACAATATCACTAAGATCTTCATTTCCTCTAAATCATTACAGAAGTAGAAGACCAGATGCCATTCCTTTAGTCCTTTCCTAGTTGCCCCCAATTCACGAGGCAGCTATTTTCCTTCTCCTGACAGTTTGTTTTCCATTATAAAATATTTGTGAAGTGATAATTCTAGGAAGTGGTGTTAGAACAGAGTCCAACTGATAAATGTTCTTGCCTAGTAGTCCCTTCATATGTCAGTAGGAAAGTGTGAATCATAACTTCATTGTATTTTTGTTGTAGCTCTGAATCCTTTCTCAGACTTATAGTCATTTAAGAAGATGAATTAAAAATATTTACAAATATTATGTGAAAAATATTTCTGTGACCAATCTATAACTGCTTGTTTAAGGGTTTAATTTCAACCAAGTATTGCTGTGAGATTAAGTCCAATTTTCACCAAAAATTTTCCAGTACATAAATCCTCCTTGCTACATAGGTGTGAAACAGGATATACTGAATGGAATGTTTTTTTTTTCATTTCCATGACTTTCTTTTCTAATGGAGGTTGGAGACAGAGGAGAGAAGGTATGATTGAATCGTAGAGTCCATGTATACCATCCAAATTTTAGATGACTCTAAATGTCATAGATGATCTTACTCAATTTTCTATCTCTAGAGTAGAAGATAAATAACAAAATAAATGTTAACAATAAAAATATTCATCAGTATCAGTTTATCAACTTTTAGAATTTGTGATAAAATGTCACTTTTAGAAAACTTATATAAATTTAGTCAAAATTATTAAATGGTTGGGCAAATTTAAAGACAAGACAGGTTTGTATCTTATACATAAAAATTATACCTATAGCATCTCAAAACTACAAATCCGACTTTTCTCAAATTATTAGAATTAATCTCTTCAAATTGCTACGAACACAATCTTTTGTGCTTTTTTGACAAAAACTATCACGTATTACCCGGTGTAGTATTTTTTATTTGTCTTCTCAACTACATTGCAAAGTCTTTCAGAGTAGGAAGATAATGGACACCGTGCTTTCTTCAGTTGTCAAATTTTCAAATAGCATTTTAGAGAAAATTATATTTCATTAGCAAAAGAACAAATATGTTTTCCTTGAATGCCATAACTCATAAAAAATACATTATATACTAAAAGTGATGCTGATTGTATAATTTTTAATACTTTATATAAAAACTAGAGCAATTTTTCTTTAAACTCTGTAAGTATACCAGGTAATAAATGCTACAGTAAAATGAAAATCAACACTAAAGCAATTTGATGAGCAATTTGACAAGTTGCTACATATTGGCTATTGCAAAGAGATAATGGAAATTTCTTATATTTCTTTCCTTTTACAAGTCTTTAAAAGGAATTCATAGCATTATTGAAGAGTGGGCATCAAAAAGCTTTGCAAAAGTCATCATTATTGCTCCAGAAGTATCAGTGTTAATGTTCATCTCTCCCACAGTCTTGTCTATTATGGACAAAGGTTTCTGAAGGTAAACACTTTTTTTTCCCCCTAAGAACAGTTTGGGTCCACATCAACTTTATCAATGGCATGAAGTACATTTTAAAATTAAACGTATTTCTCATTCAAATATGCAGATGGAGAGAGATTAACACTAAACATGATGGCACCAATTATAATTTTTTAAAAGATTCTGGCAAATCCATAGACCCCCATGGAAAATCTTTATCATAAATTGAAGACAATAATGAAAACCATGTTTATGCATGAAAGTACATGCACATATTAATTTCAATTTCACAAATTTTGTTATTGTCTTTATTTTTGAGAGATATAAAATATTTACACTGGTAACTGATTTTCTTATTTTCTTAACCAACTCTCTCTCACATATCCAAGGTTAAGACTACCTCCTTGCAAGTCATACTTTTAAAAGTGGCTGCTTTTACACTAACCTGATTGTCACATATGATAATTATGAGCAACAGATTTCCAAGGTGCATAATCATTAAAATATAGATATTACTATGTGTATGTACTTCTTACTGTACATGAGAACAATCAAAACTTGGCATCTTGTCATAATTTGTCTATGCCAGTTCCTAGGTACTGAACCTGCATTATGTACCCAAAACAAGTCCTGAACCCTGGTCCTATGGATGTGATTCTATTTGAAAATAGGATCTCTGAAGACGTTGGTTAAGATGAGGCCAAACTGGATTAAGACTGGTCCTAATACAATATGGCTGATATCCTTATTAGGAGAAGAAATTTGGACTCAGCCAGTAGGGGAAAAAGAGATGATGGCTATGTGATAGGGGCAGAGACTGAGTTATACCATGGACTGCCAGCAAGCCACTGTCAGAACTCTACAGACTTCAAAGAAAGAACAGTCCTGCTGAAACAATGATTTTGGAATTCCAACCTCCAGAATTATTAATAAATTGTTGTTTTAAACCACCCAGTTTTTGGTACTGCTATGGCAACCCCAGCAAATTAAGACGATGCGTATACTCCTTGTTGTACATGAGAGTAATCAAAATCATCATCTGGTCACAATTCGTCTATTCCAGTTCCTCACTACTGATTTGAATTTCTATGTTGCTTCACAGAGATAATTGGTATAAATTCCTTTAAATACTTGGAGAATCTTAACATTATTCACCCGTCCATATTAGGTTAAATTAAAATTAAAAATGGAACAGGTAAAGCCAAATGTAAACATTTTTTAGAAAAGCATTATTATTATTTTTTTAGGAGGTACAGAGGATTGAATCCAAGACCTTGTATGTGCAGAGCTGGTGCTTTACCACTGAGCTGTAACTGCTCCGTAGAAAAGTGTTATTATTGACCTGGTAAACCTAGTCAAACCATTGGGGTGCACTGGTATATATTATGAAAGTGTTATGAAAAGGTTAACAACAGAATTTGTGATGAAATTTGAAATAACACAACACTTTACCAGCTTTCACAAATATTTTAAGAGCCTCTCTTTTCTTGGGACACATGCTTGCAATAAAATTAATGAAATAAGTATGCTCATCGGTTAACAAAAATCACTGGAGAACTTACTCCCCAGAACACTGGAAAAGTCACTCCATAGAGAAATAGGAGAATAGTTGTTTCTGAGAATGGTTGCATAGTGTTTTAGTGTGCCATTTATAGCACCAGAGGAAAGGGAATGGAAAGTTTGTCAGAATTTGTTTTTTGAGTTTTCTTAGAGGTGTACTATAGCAATTTAATATTATAGTCTTTTATTTTCTCTAACAATTTAAGAATAGTGTTCATTGACATAATGTATGCATGCTAACACTTATAAATTATAAAATAGTAATAATTATTATGATATGGTGTGTTTGTTTTCCCAGAACCATGATGGAGAAAGGAAGAGTTCCAGATTAGCAGCAGGTGAGAATGGCTTAGGAATCTGTACTCTGTATTAGAATTATTTGCCAATGCATTTCATCAAATTGTAGAGAGCTGGGAGAAAATTGATGTTTACAAATTCATTCCTTACTCTTCTGGGAAATTGTTTATATCATTAACATTTTAATTATAATTGACATCATATTAAATTTTATAAATTGCCTAGAAATAACTACCAGTATTTTTGATTCAAATGCAGTAGCATCAACAACATAGAACAAAAAGTGTTTTGGGACTTCCTGCTGTTCGTGGAATGGATTTGAGATTTAGATCTGGATCTTGAAGAATTTAATCATGTGATTCTAGACAGTTCACATACTCTCCTTAGTATTTATGTTTTTCATTTGGAAGTGAGGAGCCAGACTGGCAGCTGCCTCATGTCCATCTGCTCTCTCTTATTAGACTATGAGATGCTGGAGGACAGGGCTTTGTCTATTCATGTTAAACAGAGAAGGCTTTTGGTAACAGTTTAAATAAGCTCTCTGATTCTAAAATATTTTTTATATAAATGATTAAGTGGAGTCATTTAGAGGTTTTAGAGTTCTTTGTGTTCAGGACGTTTTGAAATTATATCTCAGTACTGTTTTGTATGCTGTTTGGTCTCCTAGGTAGGTCAAAGATATATTTAGATGTAAGCTCGCACTGACTGCAAGTTTCTATAATGAGTTTTGTTTATAAGGACAAGGTCCACCTGGTCAGTAGAGTACTAGTACCCAGAAAGAGGCCATTTCTTTGATTTGAGAGCAGTAGAAAAGTAGTGTTTGTTTAGTTCCAGCAGACCTAACATACAGTCTATTTCTGGCTTGATGGCCAGGGCTTGTCCCCATTTCTTCTGTAAATATCATAAGAATTTGTGTACCTAAAGTTTTGTTTGTTTTATTTTGCTTATAATAGTCTTAAATAAGAAATTCCTGTATGATAAAATATACATATTTATTTTACCAATCTCTAAGTTGTAACCCAAGTATTACAAGATTCTTTACAACTCCTTTGATTCTAATAGCAACAGTTTTGACTCTTCAAATACAGTTCACTATTACACACCTGCTACAAGATAAAATATTTCTTTGATTTGTATAAGGTTTATTTTCTGATAGAGATACATATATTTAAAGACTTAGCAAAAATAAATTATATGAAAGCATCATATAATACTTTCCTGTTGAAAGTATTTATTATCTTTATCATCATCATAAGAGCTAGCAGTTTTAGGACAATGTATTCCAGGCACTATCCTGGGCATTTTACACTCATTATGTTATTTAATCCTTATAATACTTTAAAGAGCTAGATCAACATGTCACCATATAATGTTTACATATGACAAGTCCACTGTAATGTAGCTACATAGTAGAATGTAGTAGCTACAAATAGATAAATAGATATAGAATGTAGTAGCTACAAATAGATAAAACATTAAAAATTTTTCTTAATTATTAAGAGACTAGCAGGTTAAATTGTGTTCAGTAACATTTTTATTAGCTTAATGAGTGAACCTTTACATACTCTAGGTAAGACCCTTATCATAATTCCATTTCTTTTGATAAGGATGCTCCTGACGCCTAAAATAAAAGAGGTGGTTTTCCAGTTTTAAGAATGATCAACTCGTCCACGGCAAAGTCTTTGGATTCTGGTGCCTTTTTACCATTTAATCCCTTGAAAGAAATCTAAAGAATCTGATAGTACTCCTACTCCTGAGCTACTAATTAAGTATACAATTTTCTAAATAAATACACATTTGTGTATGTGTACACATAAAATCCTATTGCATTCTTGTATTTTCAAATAGTAACTACTACTATGTTCTACTGGAATAGAAAGCTTTAGCATTTTGACGCTACTCCCACACCTTTTGGATTTGAAGGTAATTGAAATAATAAATCCAGGACTTTAAAAGAACTTGCAAGTGGAAGCCTTTAAATTCAATTATTAAGAGCACAGAGGCATAGGAAAAGAGGTACTGCTTCTTGTACGTGTGGCAGTGGTTCTGCTGGGCAGTGCAGGAGGTGCACTTTTTACCTCTTCATCTATTCTTCTCACAGGTAATAACTCCTGCATATCTAAAACTAAAGTACAGATGGATTTGGTCTAATAGTTGTTTTCTCTGTGATGGAGAATTATGTATTTGCACTTCTGAGCACTTGAATTGTATGTGAATTTTCACCTGAGAAACAGTTATATTTAGCATAACAATAAGAATTCTTGAGAAACGACTAACTTAAAGGACTAGATTGAGGTATGTGTTTGTTAAATAATATAATGATAATGTCCTATTATTACTATTTTATTCTGAAATGAAACAAGCACATTGGTTATAGCAATTGTATATTCTAGTCAATATCCATCTACCGAAACATCTAAAAATTTGGAAGAGTGTTAATAAAACAAGAGAGTGACAGAGTTGGACTCAAATGAGTCCTCCCTGCACATGGTCCATCAGTCCCTTCTATTCAAACCTATATGTGATGCTGGAGTTTGTAGGTGTACTTCCAGAGACTGGAGCCCCTGGCCTACCTATGTGCCAGCTATGCCTGGAATCTCGGTGGAGCTGCAACTCCTACTCTACAGCTCAATGGACTCACCCAAGTTACCTGGTGAGGAGACGATGATGGACAACGGCCATCCCAGGGAATGGAGAGAGCCTGCAGCTGCAGGCAGGATAATCCCATCCACCATATCCATGGGAAATAAGCCCACTCTCACTTGGAGTTGGAGTGGACATCACCATCCCAGTCCCCTCAGGACTGGGGGAAGAGCTATGGACTAGAGTGGACTTAATGGTATTCTGTTGTAGACATATTGTGATTTAAGCAATGGAAGAAATTATAACAGTGAGGTGGAGCCAGTGGCCACTAGAGGCTTTCGGGGCAGGGAGGGGAAGGGCAGTTGTAATACAGGGGCTTTTTCAGGACTTGGGGGTTGTCCTGAGTGACGTTGCGGCGATGGATATAGGCCGTTTTACATCAGCGTATACCATGCAGAACTGTGTGGGAGAGATTGTGGTCTACTATGTGAACTGTGGTCTATGCTTAGTGGTAAAGCCCCAGGATGTGTATATCCATTGCAGGTGATGTGCCACATTAATGAAAGATGTTTATGTGGGATGTTATGGGAGGTGTGTGAGGTGGGGAACATGGGAATCCTGTAATTTCTGTGTAACATTTAGGTAATCTAAGCACCTTTAAAAATATATATATATATATATAAAATAATAACATTTATGTAAGCAATTGCACATATATGCATATGTATTTATATATCATTTTACAAATATTGGTTTGTATTGTGAAAAATTTGATTTTTACCCACAATAAAAAACAAACATATTTAACGCTAGTGTAATAACTGACACTGAATATCTAACCCATTCCTCTCTCCTGTGCACCATATTTATAGTTGAACTGGTCACCTTCTCCTGAATATCTCAAAGTTTTTTAAATTGAATATGCCTTTCGAAAAATAAAACTCATCTACTTTCTGTATCAATATCTATTTCAGGTCATTTATAAGTTGAACTTTTTCATCCTAGACATGAGGCAGCCACTTTTCTGAGAAAAAGTTATACAACCTTGATGTTTTGGTTTAATTTCATGTGGTGATTAATGCTCTTGTGCTTGTTTCTCGGAAAGAGTCTGGAGCTTGAAAGTGTCCTTAAACTCATAAGAGTTTATGTAGAAATATGGACGAGTAAGGTTGCTTTGGAACCAAGAAGCAGTTAGTGAACATGGTTATTATAAACTACTATGAAATAAGTGCTTTAACAAAATATGATTGAGAAAGTTGCTACCTACAAAAAGCTCTCAGTTTAGTGAAGGAGGTAGCTCCATAAGCAAGAACTTACTTTAACATGGTTTGAGTAAATGCCATGGAATAGGATAGCTTCTGAATAAGAAATCATGCCTAATAAATAAATTCACCCTAATGAATATATTAAGAAGTAGGTCCTATATGAGTTATAATTTCTTTAGATACTTATCAAATAGATGCAACTAAAATAGATAGGATATTATACATTTAATTTTATATTTACTCAGTATTCTTCAATTTTCACTTTTGCACTGAGAAAACGGAGATACTAACTAATGGTGAGCAAATAGCTACACAGTCAGTTTCAAGATTTGGAATTTGAATTTAGAAATCCTTCAAAATACTGGACTCTTGTAAAATATTTAGCCAATCCTCCTTGATATTTTCTTCAGCCTTTTATGGTATAAGATAGTGACTAGATTATTACTATGCATATTGGATTGGATGACAATAAGTTCATTGTTTATTCATTCAATGAGCTGAAAGAGTGACAATTGACTTCCTAAATTTAATTGCAACCTTCCTAAATTTAAATGAACACTTTATGACCAGAATGGACTTTCTGGGATGATAAGTGATTAAACATCAATGATCTCAATGAAAGGCATATTTTAATTTAGGAAGTAAGGCTCTAAATGTTTTATTTTCATTCCAAATCAATAAACTCAGCTGAAATTTAAAACAAATGTTTGATATAAATGCCATTAATATGTAAATAACCATGTTTAATTTATCAATGGATTGTTTTCTTAAAACTTCCAAGGCCCTGAAAGAATTTCTAAAGTCCAACTGCTAAGTCTTCACAATTTATTGTTATGAATGATCAAGAAGCAAAGTAAGTAATTTCAAGAATGGAAAATTTTTCATCACTTGCCTTAAAGTAAGTTCTGTAGTGTAGCCATAAGAAATGTCTCTTGGGTATGACTAAACTAAAACCATTACTATCTGAAACACTTATGCATCTGGATGCTTTTTGTTCCTTGGTATAGGAGATACATCCTAGGTCATTGCCTCAGAAATTATGTATTAATGATCAGCCCTTATAAAACATTTTAAGTTGCCATTCTTTATTAATTTCCAGTATTTATAAAAAAAAACTTTCTTTTTGAAAATTGGAATGACAGTAAATTATTGCTACAGCTATTTCTGGAAATCATAATTTCTAGCATCAGCATTATGTTATAGTCTTCTTGTTCATCAGCTTTTTGCTGTGTCTTCAGAATGGTGATAAAATGTGCAGCATTGTCATGCCACACACTGTACATATAACTTACAACAGAGTAGTAGTAAGAAAAGACGAAAATTAATTTCTTAAAAGTATGCTTCTGCTTAAAACCAATTTAACCTTATCAAGAAATCTTTGTTTCTAAATAAAGAAGTAAAAATTCAATTAAGAACAGAGGCCTAACATGTGAATACAATTTACATGATTAAGCAGCAATAACACGCTATTCTGCATTTAATTCCCACACACAGAACTGAACCAAATGTGAAACTGATACTTTAGTGACATTAAATATCCATAGCTTTGAAATGTTCTACCATTTAATTACTACCAAAGCCTTGTGCCTCAGAGCTTTCTGTTCATCTTTCCTATTGGGGCTATGACAAGGTCATTAAAGTAATGCAGAACTGTGAAAAGAGTGCAATAATGAAAAATCTCATACATAATACTGCAAAGCTGACCACATTAAGAGAAATGAAAATGATCTCTGTACTCCGGTTCACAAATGAGATGCACAGGTCAAGTTCAAAACTGCGTTGCTAGCAATATGACAGGTTCTAAACCATGAGCACAACCAAAACACATTTAAATCATTAACATCACTCTCCACTCAAAACAAGAAGGAATGTATGATTAAACTGATAACTATGTCAGGAATTAACCCACTCAGAGAATAATTTTCATTTTGGAACTCACCGGGCTTATTAAACTTCAAGTTGAACATTGTTAAACCACCCTACTCTAAGCACCACAGAGCAAATGTGTGTAAGCAAAAATTACCTAAGTAGAGAATGTGATTTCTCTTGTCAGCACATCACAGGCATGAAAAAGAAGGAGGAAAGACTAGAGTAAGGCCTGTTGACTGGATCACTTTTTTCATATTGACGGCTGGAAAGCTTAGAGCCAATATTTTTGCCCTACCTCCCGCCATCCGCAAAATAGTTAGTCTTCAGGACACATGTTTCTGTTGCTGTTGTTATTGTTGAAAATCCCTCTTCTTTTTTTCACTGTGTGATGATAAAAAAGGTGGTCCTTGCCAAACAAGGAAAATACAGAAAATGATGAAGGAGAATTAAAATCACATATAATCTTATACCCAAGGAAAACCACTAAAGATTCTTTGGTATGAATCCTCTCTCTCTCATACTCCTATTTCTATATTTGCAAACTTCCACTCTGCTAGGGAAGATGTTTTCTAAAAGTTGTATAAGCAGCAAAAGTTAGGAATAAGACTCAAAGATTATCTACACTTTGTTAATTTGGCAATAGAAGTTAATGATATCTCATTTAAAAATATATGTATATGCCAAATGGAATATGCTGAGGAGAGTTGTTTATTTATTTAATAAAAATCACATTGAAACATTTCAAAACAGATTTTCTTAGGTCATCTCAGGATATATTTGTTTTACCTTTTGGTAAGTGCCATGATCAATTACATATAGGTGAGAAGGAAATTGTGAATGCACAGCACTTACCAAGGCCTTAAAGCATTCGGGGAAATTTAACCATATTTACAATTTCAAGCCTGGGGAACTGGCATTAAAGTTGCCTTTTTAAAATTATCATCAATAGATATTTGTGCAGCTGATTTTTATCCCTCTGTTCAGTATATTATAGATCTCCCTGCAGGTGAACAAGTATATAGATCTTAAAGATCATAGATTCCTTAATGTTTGGACAGTATTCTATAGTATGGCTACTATTATTCTATTACTCCCTTAGTAATGGGTATTTAGTCTAAATGTTTTGCTCCTAAAACAATGCTTATGTACTCATTCACTTGTCCATCAGCATTGTATGTCACCTTTACGCTGCATAACACCCCCAGCAGTAGTTATCCTCTTAATTGTTCTCAAACTGATGGGTGTAAAAATGCTATCTTGTTGTTAAATTGCATTTTCCTGATAAATAGAAAGTGTGAATATCTTCTCAGATGTTTATTGCCTGTTTGGATTTGCTTGCTGATGATTTTTTCATTTCTTTAATTAGCCATCTTGATCTGCCTTTTGGGAGAGACACTTCATATCCTGTGCTTATTTTGCTATTTGGGCTCTTTTCTTTTTTTGTCACACAATTGTAAAAGCTCTTTGTACAGTTATAAATGCTTTCCTATATTGTGAACATATCCTCCTATTAAGAGTTGATCACTTGGGTTTGTTTTCTGTAGATTTTATGCTTTATTTTTTAGACAGAAATAGCTATACATCTAGCTAGCTAGCTATTTATTTATATAACTTACATGTTTCTCATTTCAGTTTAAAAATTCTCCCCAACTCCTAGATTACTTATACGTTCTAATAAATTTCCTTCTATTATTTGTATTTTTGATATGTTTACATGTGAAATTTAAGCACGAAGAATGAATTAAGAGATCCTATTTGTTTACTTCTGGGTAGAGAGCAACTGTGCAAGCAATTTATTGAAATATTATATAGTCTTTGTGTGTTTATGTGCATTTGTACTCTGTGTTTTGTTTCACTGAGTAATTGGTTTATTCCTACATCAATATGATTTACTCTTTTTTTTTTTTTTTTTTTACCGGGAGGTCCCAGGGATCGAACCCGGGTCCCTCCATATGGGAGACAGACGCCCAACCAGTTGAGCCACATCCGACCCCCCCCCCCCTTTTTTTTTTTTTTTATGATTTACTCTTGACTAAGAGTCTTTATTATATTTTTAGCAGATTAGTCAAGACCATCTTGCTCTTCATATTTCTCTCTTTCTTGTTTTTGATGGACATTTATTTTTCCATATGACTTTTAAAATCATTCATACCATTAAAAAATCCATAAAGTTTCTACTGGAATTGCATTAAAATATATACTATAATTTGAGTAGTTGATTTAACATTTCTAAGAAATAAGGGCCCTTGTAAACTAACAAAATAGATCTTTCCTTTTTTTTCTTATTTGCATATTATTTCATGTCTTTCAATAGAATGCTACTTTACCTATATGTTAATTTTATCCCTAATTATTTATATTGACTGCATTTGTGAATGAAATATGTTGCCTATTTCCATATAAATATATTTAATGCTGGCATAGATCAAAACATTTTTTTCATGATTATCAAATTTCAAGCCACTTCCAAACTTCTTTAATAATTCTATTGTTTTTAAGGAATTGTTTTTATTTTACAAGGGATTGAGACTATCATTATTAAAGGGAAGTAGTTAAATCTCTTAAGATATGCTAGGCAAGTGGACATACTTCTCCTTTTCCTCATTGTATGGAGTTGGCTTTAGTATTTCATAATTTTGGATAGTATAGTTTGGGGTAAATTATTTTTAATGTATTTAGGTAGTTTCTATCCTTATTTTGCTTAGATATTTTATTAGGAATAGCTACTGAATGCTATCAAATGCCTATTCAGTTTATATTGACCCAATCATATGTTTTCTTTCTTTAAAATTAATGATTTTGAGCCATCCTTCAACAATAAACCATATTGTATTTTTCTTTTGATACAGTGCTTCTTTATTATTTTATTGAGGTCTTTTTCTATATGTTTGTAAAGACCTATTTATCTTTACCATTTTTCCAGTATGCTTGAGTATTATGGTCATAAAATGAGTAAGGAATAATTCTATCATTTATGGACTGGGGTATTTTATTTGTTGGAATCATATTTTTCTTTAAAATGTCTGCTATCCTTTAAAATAATAACAGTAACAATAGCAAACAGTTATACAGGATTTTTTGTGTGTCAGGCACAGTTCTGAAATTTTTACATTAACTCATTTGGTCCTTTAAGTCACTTTATGAGGTAGAAACTATTGTCATCTGCTTTTTACAAATGCGAAAATGAGGCAGAGAAAGTTTATGTAACTTGGCCAAGTTATTATATGTTATTACATGTTAGACAGGATTTAAACACAGGCAGCCATATGTGGGAGACATTTTATCAGCTACATTAAACAGCCTCCATCACCCTGGCAATTTCTTTTGTGGTAAATTATTCTTCTCAGCTTTTCTACTTCTTAGATTAGTTTTGGTATTTTATATTTTAGTGAATAACTATCCATTTCCTCTAGGTTTTATATTTTTCAATAATCATAGGACTATTATTTTAAAAATTCCTTTACTCTCTTCCTCAAGCTTGTGCTATGAGGCCCTTTCATATTTCTTTCTCATTTCTAAAACTTCTTTTTTTTCTCTCTCTCTTTTTTCCTGATTAAACTTGTGAAGAGTTTGTCTATGTAAGACAGATTTTATAAGGTGCTAGTTTTTACATTTATTTATCCTTTCTATTAATTTTTTATTTGATATTTGATTTACTTTATTTTTATATTTATTAATTTTGGTCTTCTAATAACTTTATTTTCTTTTATTGGAGCACTTATAGGTTTATAGAAAAATCATACAGAAAATTCCAAATTTCCATATACTGGCCCCCCACAGTTTTCCCCATTATTAACATTTTGATTAATGTGATAACTTTCTTACCATTGGTAAACCATATTATTATAATTATACTATTAACTATAATCTATAATTTACATTAGGATTTACTGTTTTTGTTGTACAGTTCTATTTGCTTTTTTTGTTTTAAAATTTTTTATTCTGGTAACATATATACAACCTATAATTTACCTTATTAACCATTTTCAAATATGAAATTCAACTGTTTTAATTACATACACAATGTTGTGCTACCATCAATACCATTCATTACCCAAGCTTTTCTATTACCCCTGGAGAAACCCTGTATCAATTAAGCATTAATTCCCCATTTACCCTCCTTGCTCCTGCTTCTGGTAACCAGTAATGTAATTTTTGACAATATGAATTTACATATTCTAATTATTTCATACAAGTGAGATGGATGTACCATATTTTGTTTTTCAATCATATGATAATGGACACTTGGCTTGATTTATCTTTTTAGCTATTAAGAATAATGCCAATTTAATTTTTTATGAATGAGTCTTTTATATCCTTGGTTAAATTATTCCTTGATATTTGATTATTTTTGTTGCTATTATAAATTGAATATTTTCCTGGCTTTCTTTCTTATTGTTTATTATTACTATATAGAAACACAACTGATGGTTCATGTTGCTCATGTCTTCAGACACTTTACTGAAGTTTTTAGTTAGTTCTAGTAGTATTGTTGTAAATTTTGTGGAATTTTCTATATATAGGATCATGCCATATGAAAATGGGGAAAATTTTACTCCTTTCTTTCAAATTTAGATATTTCTTTTTCTTCCCTAATTACTCTGGCTAGAACTTCCAGTACAGAGGTGAGTAATATTAGTGACAGTGGGTATCCTTGTCTTTTTTCTGATCATAGAGGGAAAGTTTACAGTCTTTTACCACTGAGTATGATGTTAACTGTGGTTTTTTAATATATGCCTTTTATTTCATTTATTTATTTATCCCCACCTTCTCACTGTGTCTGTTCATTGTGTGCTCGTCTTCCTTTTTTAGGAGGCACTTGGAAGAGAAACTGGGACCTCCTGTGTGGGAGGGAGGTGCCTAATCCCTTGAGCAACCTCCGTTCCCTAATATATGCCTTTTAAATGTTGAGGTAGTTTCCTCTATAAGAAGGGGTACTAAAATTTTTCAAATGGCTTTTCTGAATCACTTGAGGTGATCATGTCTTTTTTTCCTTCATTTTATTATTGTGGTACATTACATTATTTGATTTTCTTATGTTGACCCCCCTGGAATATCTAGAATAAATTCAACTTAATCATGGTGTTAATTCTTTCAATGTTATATTGGATTTGGTGTGCAAGTATTTTTTTGATGATTTTTGTATATATTTTCATAAGTTGTATTGGTCTGTAATTTTCTTTTCTTGTGATATTTTTATTTGACTTGGTATTAGGGTAATGTTGGCATGAATTATGAAGTACTCCCTCCTATTCAATTTTTTGGATGAGTTTGAATAGTATCTGTGTTAATTCCTCTTGGATTATTAAAATTCAGCAGTGAAGCCATCTGTTCCTCAGCTTTTATTTGTTGGGAGGTTTTTTTATTAATAAAAATGAGATTTTCTATTTCTTCTTGATTTGGTGTAGGTTGTTTGTGTGCTTCTAGGAATTTGCTCATTTCATTTATGATATCTAATTTATTGGTATTCAGTTGTTCATAGTATTGTTCATAGTATACTCTTCCATGGCATTGGTGGCAAAGCCCTCCTTTCATTACTGTTTTAGTTGTTTGGATCCTCTTCTTTCATTCTTTGTTAGATTAGCTAAAACTTTGCCAATTATATTGATTTTTTTCAAAGAACTAATTTTGGTTCTTAGTTCTATTTTTTGTTGTTTTTTATTTTATTTTTAGTTCTCCATATCATTTATCTCCTACCTAAATTTTGCTATTTTCTTCCTTCTGCTTACTTTAAGCTTTGTTTGCTCTTCTTTTTCTAGTTCCTCAGGTATAAGATTAGGTCACTGATTTGAGATATTTCTTCTTTAGCAATGTAACATTTAGAGTTATAAATTTCTCTCTCAGCACTTCATTTCTGCATCCTGTAATTTTTAATATGTTGAATTTTCATTTTCATTTGCCTCAAGATATTTCTTAATTTCCCTGTTTGTTCTTAGTTGTTTAAAAATGTGTTTCTTCTTAGTTGTTTAAAAATGTGTTGTTTAATTTCCACATTTTTGTGAATTTTCCAGTTATCCCTATTTTATTGATTTGTAATTTCATGTCTTGTGGTTAGAGATGACATATTGTATAATTTCAATATTTTTTAACTTTACTGAGACTTGTTTTTTCATCTTAGATATGGTCTAACCTAGAAAATGATCCATGTGCACTAGGGAAGAATATGTATTCTGTTGTTGTTGGGTGAAGTATTCTATATATAGCTGTTAGGTTTACTTGATTTATAGTATCATTCGTATCTTCTTTTCCTTATTATCTTCTGCCTAGATGTTCTATCCATGATTGAAACTGGAATATTAAATTCTCTTACTATTAATATAGAACTATATAATTCTTCCTTCAAATCTATTAAGATTTGCTCATATCTTTTGGGGTGCTTCCATTAGGTTCATATATATTAATAATTGTTATATCTGCTATTGAATTGACCCATTTATCAGGATATAATGGCCATGTTTTGCCTCATGACAGTTTTTGAGTTAAAGTCTAGCTACTCCAGCTGTCTTTTGGTTACTACTTGCACTAGTATATTTTTCCATCTTTTCACATTCAATCACTTGTATCTTTGAATTTAAGGCAAGTCTTTTGTAAACAGCCTGTAATTGGGCCATGCTCTTTTCTTTCTGCCAATCTCTGCCTTTTACTAGAGAGATTGATCCATTTATAATTAAAGTAACTACAGATAATGAAGGACTTTGATCTATCATTTTACTATTTAGTTTTTGTAAGTCTTTAACTTTTTTCCTCCAATTACTGCCTCATTTCATCTTTATTTGATCTTTTGTAGTGAAACATTTTGAGGCCCTTCTCATTTCCTTCTACGTATGTTTTTCAAATATTTTCTTTCTTGGTTATCATGGGGATTAAATATAAACTCTTAAATTTATAGCAATCTTGTTTGGTTTGATTTCAACTTAAATTCAATAGCATACCCAAACTATTTTCTTAAACCCTTCTGTTCTTCCTCCTTTTTGTTGTTCTTATCACAAATTATGTCTTTATATATATGTATACAAAACCATAGATTTATCATTACATTTTATGCATTTGAATTTTAAATTCTGTAAGAATTAAAAAGTGAAATTACATACTCAAAATATAGTAAAATCGTACTAGTGTTTTTAATTGCCCATGTGGTTTCCTCTACTAGAGACTTTTATTTATTTTTCTTTCTTTGATCTTCTGTCTAGGGCCCTTTCCTTCAAATCTGAAAAACTCCCTGTAGTGTTGATTATAGGGCAGTTCTAGTAGTGATAAACTTCCTCAGCTTTTGTTTATACAAGAATAGTTAATCTCTCTCTCGTTTTTGAAAGACAGTTTCACCAGTTATAAAATTCTTGGTTGGCAATTGTTTTCTTTCAGTTCTTTAACTGTTTTGTCCTACCATCTCCATGGTTTCTGATGAGAAATTGGTACTTAATAGTATTGGCACTTTCTGGGGAAAAATCACTGCTTATATTGTACATGGTATGTTACTTCACTCTTGCAGCTTTCAAGATTCTCTCCTTGTCTTTGGCACTTGACAGTTTGATTTTGATGTTCCTAGACATAGATTTCTTTGAATTTATCCAGTTTGGAGTTTGTTGGGATTCTCAAATGCGTACATACATTTCTTGCATTAGTTTGGGAAATCTTTGTTAATATTTCTTCAAATATTCATTTTGCCCCTGTCTATCTTTCTTCTCCTCCTGGGACTCTCATAATGCTTATATTGGTATAAAAGTTAGTTTTGCTTTTCATCATTCATTTTTCTTTCTATGCTTCAGCCTGAATAAATTGTCTTATCTTTGAGTTCATTAATTCTTTCATCTGCCAGCTCTAATTTGCTGTTGAACCCTGTAGCATTTGGTATTATTTGTGAATTCCAAAAATAGATATTGGATTGTGTTTGTAAACTGGTGTGCCTTTCTGGGCATATTAGATTGTATTAGACTCAGAGATTTCACTTTTACTTGATTAAATTATGATTAAGGCTTGATTGGGCCATATCAGTAGGACAATGAGTCTCTGCCTCCTTGGTGAAAACAACAGAGAAAATGACACAGTGGAGGAGAGAGTTGGAGTTTTGATGCTGGAGCCCCAGGAAGTAAACACACAGGAGAAGAACACAGAAGAATAGAGATGGCTCCATATACATGGCAGAAGCCCAGGGAAGAGAGGTGAGCCATTTGCCTGATAG
This sequence comes from Tolypeutes matacus, assembly GCA_026826555.1. NCBI lineage: Eukaryota > Metazoa > Chordata > Mammalia > Cingulata > Chlamyphoridae > Tolypeutes > Tolypeutes matacus. The sequence goes on along the minus strand of JAKSZT010053767.1, from coordinate 7,917,095 downwards.
TTTACAGCTGGCCTTGTGTAGAGAGCAGAGCAGCTGATCCTGGAAAGAAATGAACCCCAGGGAAAGAGACAAGCCTTATACTAACCTACAGCTGAGAAAGGCTCCAACAAGTGACAACAGACTTTGGTGAAGGGAATAACTTATGCTTTATGACCTTGTGACTATAAGTTTCTACCATAAATAAATACCTTTTATAAATGCCAACAGATTTCTGGTATTTTGCTTTAGTACCCCTTTAGCTGAATAATACAAACCCCTTTTTTATTTCAGTTATTTTGGACTTCAACTCCAGTATTTCTGTTTGTTTCCTGTTCTATAATTTATATCTCTCTTTTGAGATTTTCATTATGTTTATTTATTGCTTTCCTGATATATTTTAGTTCTTTCTCTGTGATTTCTTTTAGTTCTTTGATCATATTTCATATCATGTTTTTAAAATTCTTTGACTGTTATGCTCTAAGTCTGGTCTTCTTAACTGGTGGTTTCTGAAACTTTATCTTGCTCCTTTGGATGGACCATCATTTCTTGTTTCTTTTTTTGTCTTGTAATCTTTTATGGCACACTGTAGATTTCAACATGTTTGCATGTTTTCTCTGAATTTAGTACCTGAGCTGTCTGTTACTTAATTTTGTATCTAGCTAGCAATATGACAGAGATTTCCTTGAGTGTCAGGAGCTAAAAACAAACCAGTGCAAAAAATACCTTTCATAGTCTTTGAAAATTGGCTCTGTGTTGGCTGGTGCTCTCCTTCAAAGCTTAGCCCTCCTATCAGAAGTTTAGCCAAGACAAAAGTGCAGAGTTCCCTCTGGTCTTTTCTGAGCACTTATCTTTTCCTTAGCATGTGCTAATAGCCTTGGGAATTCCCCCATTTACTGGGATCTGAATGCCCCATTTTCTCCCTATGAAATAGACTTTATCCTGTCCAGAGTGCTCTAATCATTTTAGAGCTGCTAATTATTTACCCCAGACAGTTTTGATTTGATCATTTCTTCCACTGATTCGGCTGTCCCCAAGCTGCTTATGCATGAAGGCAAGTTCTGAAATGGTGACTCAGGGACAAGTTTCTTGATTCAGTACTTCAGATTGCCACCAGATATACTGGCAGAGATGCATGCAACCCATTATGTGTATAAGCCTCCAAAACGAGGCATGGACCTTCACAAGAATGCAAGTTGGCTCCACATCAAACTGAGGAGAGGTTTAAGAAGGCACCAGCAAGGGTACTATGGAGTTCTCCTTTGTAAGTTTCCTTGACTCCATGTTCACCCAGTTACTGAAACCCTTTAACTGTTTTCTGGAGCTTTGAGGAAGATGGCTCTGCCAGTTTTCCTAGCTATTCAAAGATTCTGTGAAGAAGTGTAATTCTAGAGCATTACATACTGCCATCTTGTTGGTCAGGAGTCCTATTAATTACTTTTGATTGCTTTAGTTTTATTTCTAGTTTCTTAAGTCTTTCTATTCTGCAAACTTTTTCTTCTTTAATAATGAAGAAATTAACTATTAACTATCTTCTGAGTTTTGTATATGTCAAAAATGGTAGGAAATATTATTTTCATTGCTTTCCAGAGGTTTGTAATTTCAAATTTTGGTACCCCTTTGAGTTAAGGGCTTTCAAGCATATTTATTAATCTTTAAAGCATAAATATGTTGGTCATCTTTCATTTACTTTTCCTGTTTTTCCTTGGCCATGTTCAGAGAAAGTGAACTGTAAAACATCTACTTTTTAAAATTTGTAAACCTTTGTTTATGTCCAAATATATTATTGGTTTTTGTAAACGTTATTAAGGCATCCAACAAAATTAATTCTTTGCATTCAAAAGATAAAAAGTTTTGTATATTTTCATTAAACCAAGTATACTAATTGCCATGTATATTCCTCCTTAACTATGTGATCAATATAATATCTATTGAGTACTAGACACATTATACCTATTGAGTAATTGAAAGGTTGTTCATCCAAATTGAGATGTGCTTTATTTAAAATATTTTATATTAAAAATAATAAAATTCATATTAATAATTTTACTTGAATGATACATTAAAACAATTATATTTGTATATAATGGGTTAAATAAAACCTATTATTAAAATTAATTTCACCTGTTTCTTTTAGTATATAAAATGTGGCTACTAGACATTTTATATATTAAACATATGACATATATTAACCCAAAGAAAAAATGGCTGAAGTAAGAAATTCGTTACGAGCAATAACACTGAATGTTAGTGGATTAAATTCACCAATCAAAAGACACAGATTGGCAGAATGGATAAGAAAATATGATCCATCTATATGCTGTCTACAAGAAACCCACCTTTGGCCCAGGGATTCAAGGAGGCTGAAAGTGAATGGCTGGAAAACCATTTTACAAGCTAACAATAGCCAAAAAAGGGCAGAAGTAGCTATTCTAATATCAGACAAAATAGACTTAAATGCAAAACTATTGTAAGAGACAAAGATGGACACTACATTTTAGTAAAAGGAGTAATCTCTCAAGAAGAGAGAACAATTATCAACATTTACGCACCTAATCGAGGTGCCTCAAAACACGTGCGGCAAACTCTGGAAAAACTAAGAGGAGAAATAAATTCCTCTACAATTATAGCAGGGGACTTCAACACACCACTATCATCATTAGACAGAACATCTGGGCAGAGAATCAATAAAGAAACTAAGGCACTCAACAATACATTAGAAGACATATACAGAACACTACACCCAAATACAGCGGGATTTACATTCTTCTCGAGTGCACATGGAACATATTCCAAAATAGACCACATGCTAGGCCACAAAACAACCCTCAATGAATTCAGAAAGATTGAGATTAAACAAAGTAATTTCTCTGACCACAACGGAATGAAGTTGGAAATCACTAAGGGCCAGAGAAACAGGTTAGCCACAAGGATATGGAAGTTAAACAACACACTCTTAGAGAAACAGTGGGTCAAAGAGGAAATTTCAAAAGAAATCAGTAACTACCTTGAAACTAATGAAAACGACAACACAACATATCAAAACCTATGGGATGCAGCGAAAGCAGTCCTGAGAGGGAAGTTCATAGCCATAAATTCATATATTAAAAAAGAAGAAAGAGCTAAAATTGAAGACCTAACTTCACACTGGGAGGAATTGGAAAAACAACAACAAACTAAACCTAAAGGAAGTAGAAAGCAGGAAATAACAAAGATTAGAGCAGAATTAAATGAATGAGAGAATAAGAAAGCACTGGAAACAATAAACAAAACCAAAAGCTGGTTCTTCGAGAATATCAACAAAATTGACAAACCCTTAGCCAGACTAACAAAGAAAAAGAGAGAACAGATTCAAATACATAAAATAATGAATGAGCAAGGTGATATCACTACTGAACCCACAGAAATAAAGAGTATCATAAGAGGATACTTTGAAAAATTATATGCCAACAAGAATGACAATTTACAGGAAATGGACAAGTTTCTAGAAACCCACAAACAGCCGACATTGATGAAAGAAGAAATAGATGAACTCAACAGCCCAATTACAAGTAAAGAGATAGACTCAGTCATTAAAAACCTCCCAACTAAGAAGAGTCCAGGACCAGATGGCTTCACAGCTGAATTCTACCAAACATTCCGGAAAGAGCTAACACCAATTCTACTTAAGCTCTTCCAAAAAATAGAAGTAGAAGGAATACTACCTAACTCATTCTATGATGCCAACATTACCCTAATACCAAAACCAAATAAAGATACCACAAGAAAGGAAAATTACAGACCAATTTCTCTAATGAACCTAGATGCTAAAATCCTTAACAAAATACTTGCTAATCGCATTCAACAACATATCAAAAGGATTATACATCATGACCAAGTGGGTTTCATCCCAGGTATGCAAGGATGGTTCAATATAAGAAAATCAATCAATGTAATACACCACATAAACAAACTGAAAGAAAAAAATCACATGATCATCTCTATAGATGCCGAAAAAGCATTCGACAAAATACAGCACTCTTTCCTCATAAAAACACTACAAAAGATAGGAATAGATGGAAACTTTCTGAAAATGATAAAGGGTATATATGAAAAACCCAAAGCTAACATCATTTTCAACGGTGAAATCCTAAAAGCCTTCCCTCTGAGATCGGGAACAAGACAAGGATGCCCACTATCACCGCTCCTATTTAACATTGTCTTAGAAGTACTTGCACGAGCACTGAGACAAGAAAAGGACATAAAAGGCATCCAGATTGGAAAAGAAGAAGTAAAAATTTCATTATTTGCAGATGACATGATCCTATACATAGAAAGCCCTGAGAAATCGACAACAAGGCTTGTAGAACTTATAAAGGAGTTCAGTAATGTTGCCGGCTATAAGATCAACGCTCAAAAATCAGTAGCATTTCTGTACACCAATAACCAGCAAACTGAGGAGGAAATCAGGAAAAAAATACCATTCACAATAGTAAATAAAAGAATCAAATACCTAGGAATAAATTTAACTAAAGATGTAAAGGACTTATATACAGAAAACTACACAACACTGTTAAAGGAAATCAAAGAAGACTTAAATAAATGGAAAAATATTCCCTGTTCATGGATAGGAAGACTAAACATCATCAAGATGTCTATCCTACCCAAACTAATCTACAGATTTAATGCAATCCCAATAAAAGTCAACACTATATTTTTTAAGAAACTGGAAAAACTAACCACAAAATATATTTGGAGAGGCAAGAGGCCCCGAATTGCCAAAGATATATTGAAAAAGAAAAATTAAGTTGGAGGTATCACATTACCTGACTTTAAAACATACTACAAAGCTACAGTGATCAAAACTGCGTGGTATTGGCACAAGGATAGACCTACTGATCAATGGAACCGGATTGAGAGTTCTGATATAGATCCTCGCATATACAGTCATCTGATATTTGACAAGTCCACGAAGCCCACTCAGTTGGGAGAGAGTGGCCTCTTTAACAAGTGGTGCTTGGAGAACTGGATATCCATATCCAAAAGAATGGGAGAAGAATACCATCTCACACCTTACACAAAAATCAACTCAAGATGGATCAAAGATCTAAATATAAGAGCCAAAACCATAAAGACCTTGGAAGATAATGTAGGGAAGCATCTACAGGACCTTGTAATAGGAAATGGTTTCATGAACTTCACAGCCAAAGCACGAGCAGCAAGAGAAAAAATTGATAAATGGGATCTCCTCAAAATTCAAAACTTCTGCACCTCAAAGGATTATTAAGAAAATAAAAAGGCAGCCTACCCAATGGGAAAAAATATTTGGCAATCATATATCTGATAGGAGCCTAATATCCTGCATATATAAAGAAATCCTTCACCTCAAAAATAAAAGGACAAACAACCCATATAAAACATGGGCAAGTGACCTGAAAAGACACTTCTCCAAGGAAGAAATACAAATGGTTAAAAAGCACATGAAACAATGCTCAACATCACTTGCTATCAGGGAAATGCAAATCAAAACTACAATGAGATACCATCTTACACCCATCAGAATGGCAGCTTTTAAAAAAACAGGAGACACTAAATGTTGGAGAGGATGTGGAGGAATAGGAACCCTCATCCACTGCTGGTGGGACTGCAGTATGGTCCAGCCACTGTGGAGGACAGTTTGGCGGTTCCTCAGAAAACTAGCAATAGATCTTCCATATGATCCAGCAATTCCACTGCTGGGTATATACCCAGAAGAACTGAAAACAAAAACACAAACAGATATAGGCACACCAATGTTCATAGCGGCATTGTTCACCATTGCCAAAAGTTGGAATCAGCCCCGGTGCCCATCAACAGACGAATGGATAAGCAAAATGTGGTACATACATACAATGGAATATTACTCAGCTGTAAGAAGGAACAAATTGCTAACACATGCAATAACGTGGATGAATCTTGAAGACCTTATGTTGAGTGAAGCAAGCCAGGCACTGAAGAATGAACAGTATATGACCTCACTGATCTGAACTGAGGAAAGTGAGCAGTCTCTGAGAACCATTGTCTGAAAGATAGGTTAACAAAGGAGAGTAAGAGAAGAGCAGGCTTTGAGCCATCACCCATATGGACATAATCTATGGTAAAGGGATAGAGTGTGGTTGCATGTTGGGGGATGGGGCAGATGAGTGGTGGTGTTCCGGGTTTGGAGGTGCAGCACTGGGGGGTGGGTGGATTAGGAAGGGCAGGTTCAAATCCCCAGGTCATGTAACTGTGAATCTTGACATTCCGTGGGTAGGTAGAGGGTGGTATCATGGGCCCTGGGGGGCTGGGGGGAATGGAACAGTCAAGATCTAATGGGTTGTTTGGTGGTCATGGGGAAGGTTTTTCATTACCTTATAGTAATGGACACAGGACATGGTAAATATCATCAAAATTATTAAACTGTATCATCTAAATTGTAAACTATACTGAAAATCATTGACAATGTTTAGTTGCTGTATTTTGCTATCTGTATAACAGTTATAACAGTGCTAACATTCAAAAAAAAAGTGGGGTCAATATGGGTGGGGAAGTTGGGGTGGTTTGGTATCTGGGAGTCTCCGGCACTCCGTATGTGACTTTGCTGTGACCTAAAATTTCTTTGAAAATCAAATGAAAAATTGGGAGACAATGGGGATTGAGAGGGGGAAGGTGTCACGGCACACCAGACATCTGATAACACAGTGATAAAAGGAAGGAAAGAAAAAAGGAGCGAAAGGAAAAAAGAATGAATATATATATATATAAATATATATATATATGTATATATATGTATATATATATATATATATTTTAAAGGTATTTCCTTTGCCTTTTTGCCCATTTTCTGAATGTCCCAATCCACTAATTATATTTTATATCGTTTTGTTTTTTGTTTATTTGTTTTTTTTTTCTTTTCTTTTTTTTTTTTTTCCCCTGAGTTTCCTTATGTTTGTCTCTTGCATGTAAGCTTATCATACTTGTTTCTTTTTCCTAATAAGTGTATTTGATTATTTTATGGACTACATGTTCATGGAGGATTTGGATCACAGAACGGTTATAATGGGTACTGCAGGGGATTATTGGTGGGGGGTGTCTGGGAATTAGTTCATCCGAATATACATGAAAGATATACAAAATCGATCAAAAGATCAAAAGATGGGGCATGGTAACGATAGGTCGACAATCACACTATAAATGAGGGAATCTGAATTCCTAGCCTGGAGAGCTCTGCCACAGTCTCCAAGGGAGCAGCAATAGTCCTCTGAGCGCAGGGACAGTGTCTGTCAAAAGAGGATGACCCACTGATGTGTTCTTTTTATTGATGACTACCCTTTTGAGTCTTTGCTCTTGTAACTGAGACTTAGCCTGCAGTTGTGGGGTGCCTAAGGGTTGCCACCTGGGAGCCTCCTTGTTGCTCAAATGTGGCCTCTCTCTAAGCCAAACTCAGCATATGATCGCATTACCTTCCCCCCAATGTGGGACATGACTCTCGGGGATGAGCCTCCCTGGCAACGAGGGATTAATACCAAGTGCCAACTGGCAACACAACTGGAAAAAGACCTTGAATTAAAGGGGGAAAAGGTAAAGACAAATGAGTTCAAGTGGCTAAGAGACTTCAAAGAGAGCTGGAAGGTCATCCCAGAGGTGACTCTTATGCACACCTCAGTAGGAACTCATAGAACATCTAAGTGCCTATCACCCCACACAGAGGGGCTCCTGAGAGCTCTGGAGACACCCAGGTCCTATATAATTGGGGTTAGACCCAGAGACTGATGCCTTATCAGTGGGCTCTATTTTGTAATCTGTGCTCCCGAGAGTGACAGAATTGGACTCAAATAAGTCCTCCCTGCACATGTTCATCAGTCCCTTCTATTCAAACCTATATGTGATGCTGAAGTTCTTAGGTATACTTCCAGAGACTGGAGCCTCTGGCCTACCTATGGGCCAGGTGTGCGTGGAATCTCGGTGGAGCTGCAACTCCTACCCTACAGATCAATGGACTCATCCAAGTCACCTGGTGAGGAGACAAGGATGGGCAGCGGCTATCCCAGGGAATGGAGAGGGCCTGCATCTGCAGGCAGGATCATCCCACCCACCATATCCATGGGATAGAAGCCCTCTCTCACTTGGAGGTGGAGTGGACATCACCATCCCAGTCCCCTCAGGATTGGGGGAAGAACTATGGACTAGAATGGACTTGATGGTATTCTGTTGTTCACATATGTTGATTCTAGCTATGGAAGAAATTATAACAATGAGGTGGAGCCAGTGTCCACTAGACACTTTTGGGGCAGGGAGGGGATGAGCAGTTGAAATTCAGGGGCTTCTTTGGGATTTGGAGGTTGTCCTGAGTACCTTTGTGGCAACGGATGTAGGCCATTTTAAAATAGCACATACCACTAAGAACTGTGTGGGAGAGAGTGTTGTCTACAGGGTGAACTGTGGTCTATGGCTGGTGGCAAGGCCCCAGGATGTGTAAGTCCATTGAGGGTGGTGGGCCACACTTGTGGGAGATGTTTGTGTGGGATGTGGTGGGAGGTGTGGGAGGTGGGCAACATGGGAATCCCAGTGGGTTCCGTGTAATATTTTGGGTATCTAAGCACCTCTTAAAATATATTTATATATATACATAAATAACATTTTGTAAGCAAATGCACATATATGCATATACATTTATATATCATTTTGCAAATGTTAGTATTTATTGTGAAAATTTTGATTTTTACCCACAATAAAAAAAAAAAAAGAAAATTGAAAATTATATATTAACTTGCATTTTCTTTGTATTGAACAGCACTGCACTATATTCCGAGCTATTTTTTTTAGATACTAATCTGCCTGATGAAAAAAAGTTATATTATAATAACCCCTATAATTTTATTTTAACCAAATACTCCTTACTTTTCTTATACTTTATGGTTTCTATATTTAGCAGCATGTTAAACCATAAACAGGTTTATGGCTATTATGCTAGTTCATAAACTGTGATTTTTATCATCATTTGATGGTTTACTGCTTATATACTGTTTTTAACTTTAAATTCCTTTTTAATCTTGAGAGTATTACTTCCTATTTTTTTGTAATTGCATGGTTTTCCTTTGAAAATCCCTTTGTTATCACCTTTTTCTTTTCACAATATTTTAAGTAGGATTTTTGTAAATTATATATAGCTGGGCTTTGTTTTTAACCAAATTTTATAGTCTTTGTCTCAAAATGGGGAAATCTATCATGTTAATATTTAATATAATAAGTATAATTTAACTCCATCCATTTCCTATTATGCTTAGTATTTTTATGTTAATAGGCTTCTTATCTTAAAGTCTTCATATTTTCCTAATTAATTAAAAATAAATTGCTTCAGAGAAATTTTTAATCCAGTATTTGAACTTTATACATATTATTCCTTATAATTTCTTTCTATTTTTTAGGAATAACTGCTTCCCATTAAAAAAGGATTATCTGTTTATACTTTTCACTTGGTTTATGTAAAGATGTTTTATCATGGAAACTTCCAATGGTATGTGAAATAGGGTATTATGAAAAACAAAAATCTGTCAAATACATTAGAAATCCTTTGTGAATAGAAGTGCTGGTTCTTATTTAAAACATTTATCTTTGCTGCATATAGCATGATGGAGTAAATATCCTTTAACATTTAATTTTTTAATTGTTGGAGACAATGATAATAATAAATACCTATGTATCTGCTCTTGTGTGTTTTAGCTTAACTGAAGTCTTCCGAATGCTTTAACATAAAAATAAATTTCAACTCTTATTGTTTTCAGAGTGTCTTTTCAAATACACAAATGTATTTCTCAACCTGAGCATCTATGTAATAATAGGCAATCTTTAAATACTGAATTGTAGTACATGCATGATTTTTTAAAAGAAATGATTAATAGAAGAAACAGTTGGTGTTCTTTTTTATATATTTTATCACAAAAGCTGTGAACTTACAAAACAGTAATGCACATGTGTAGAATTCCCATACAACACCCCTTCACCAACACACCACACCGTTGTAGAACATTTGTTATAGATTATGAGGTAATATTATCAGACAATTACCACTATGATCCATAGCACACATTTGGCATATTTTTTAACTTACAGGAATATTTATTGATATTTATGGTGAAATATAGTGATTCTGCATAAAAGAACACTGTACTAGTTAGCCAAAGGGGCGCTGTTGCAAAATACCAACAATCTGTTGGTTTTTATAAAGGGTATTTATTTGGAGTAGAAGCTTATAGTTACCAGGCCATAAAGCATAATTCCCTCACCAAAGTCTGTTGCCACGTGTTGGAACAAAATGGCTGCTGATGTCTGTGAGGCTTCAGGCTTCCTGGATTCCTCTCTTCCAAGGGCTTACTTCTCTCCAGGCTCAGCTCCTCTGCTAGCTCCACAAAGCCAGACATAGATTAGCAGGTGAATGGCTTGTTCCTCTTCCCAGGTCTTTTTCTCTTTCTTTACAACCAAGCTCCTCTGTGTGTTTACTTCCTGGAACTCCAGCTCAAACACTCCAGCATCAAAACTCCAACTCTCTTCTCTGCCATGTGGGGTGGGAACTCAATGTGCTACTGATATGGCCAAATCAAAGCCCTAATCATAATTTAATCATGCCCAGGTTCAGACCAGTTTACAAACATAATCCAATATCTATTTTTGGAATTCATAAATAATGCCAAGCTGCCACAAACACTTAAAATTACTGCTGTGGTATCCAAAAGGGTAGAAATGCTAGTTTCTCAAGTTCTACGTGGAAGATGCCTCTCTGCTCCCAGGTCCTCTCTGATGAAAGAGTGTGTATGGTCCCCAATCTCAGTGGAAGAGAGGACCCAGACTACATGTGCAAATGTCTTAATTTTCCTTGGGGCCAGGGAACTTCTCAGAGTCTTATAGTAATAGTTTCACAGGCTGTTGTCTCCCTTCTTAGGTACCACCAGAACTCCACAGAACAAAGCATCCCTAGGACCCACCATGTCCTAATCCTTATCCCAGGGATCTCTGCCTCTGAGTCTCAAGCACTGGCTCAGCCCAGAGGGAGAAAATACAGTCCTCTACCCCTCTCCATTTAAGCTGGCAGAGCCCTAGGCCTTAGGTTTCCACTTTTGCTTTATTCAGAAGTTGATGGCGGTTGGATTGGCATTTAGAGGGGTAGACAACAAAAACACATTGAAAGAGTATCTTCTCCTTTGTTTTATTTCAGGGCTTTCTATTTTTGCATCAATAATAGATAAGTTAAAATGAAATACATTTTACATAGCTTATTATTATACAAGCCCTTTTCCATTATTCTTCTTTAACTTTTCAATGTTTTCTATTTTTTTTCATTATTCCTAATTTTCTTTCATTTTTTTAAATGAGTTTAGAAGCATTATCTAATACCTCTTACTCCACTGGGATTTTGGTTGGGATTAGATTAAACCTAAGAATCAATTATGGGAAAATGGACATATCTTTCTTTATCCCCACACTTCCATTTCTAGGGACATTTCCTAATATAATGTTTAAAATGATAAAAAGTTTAAATTGATTATGAATGAACCATTAAATGTAATTTTATGTTGCCATTAAAATGTTCAGAAAACATTTTAACGATGTAGGAAATTGCTCAAAATATTACATGAAAGTTCCAGAATACAAAGTTATATTTTAGAACAATGTGGTCTAAAAAGGTGAAAAAATGTGTGTGCTCACACATGGTCATATAAAGAGAAAAATAAATGGTAAAAATATACTCAAAATGTGGTCAGGATATTGTGAGATTTTATTTTTATAAGTTCTTACAATTTTCCACATAGTTATAATCAGAAAAATTAAATCTCAAAAAATGTAAAGAATACCTTAACTATTAATATACAGGAATATAAAAGATCTTTCCATCAAATCAACTCATCTTTTGTATCTTGCAGAAAATTTCAGGATTCTTCCCATAAACTTTTATAATGTTCATTCCATAATCTTGAATATTCCTTGTTGAAATTATTCTCATATTTTATGTCATTTCAAAGTAATCTGTTTATCCATTTTATACTTTAATAATCATCACCAATATATAAGACATATTTATTTAAAATAGTTATCTATCTATAAAATTTTTTTACATACAAGGAAGATAGTTATTTGTATATTTTACTCTTTTGCTAAATTCTTAATAATTCAATTGTGTTCCCTACAAATACCCTATTAACTAATTGTGAAAATCATGTCTCTTCTTGTTTCTAAACCTTACTTTATTCCATTGGTGAGAATTTGCCATCTTATATCTATTAGCTGAAAATATTTATAACTTTGATTCCCCTTTACACAATTTCAATGAAAATGTATCTAATTTTCTCATACTTTATCATGCTTTATAGGGGAATGTTCAGGTCTGCAATAAAAAAAAATTGAGTTTATACCAATTTGTTTTGGTATTTCTAAAAACCTGTGTTACATTATTTGATGTTGATATTGATAGGTCATTCAACACATACATGTTTACTGTTTTAATATTTACCGTGGATTGTACTTTTAAAACGTATTTATTCACTATAGCTTATATACAGTAAATTGCACATAAGTGAATAAGCATAAAGTGTAAATAAGTGAATAAATTGTTACACATATATTGTGTAACTGCCACACATATCAATATATAGAACTGTTCCAGTGCTGAGACACCTGTGTTGTTCCTCTTCCAAGTCAGTAGCATGCATCCACAGGGGTAATCAATATTTGCCTTTACCATAGAGTAATTTGCCATTCTTAACCACTTCATATGAATGAAAAAATGTATTTTTTGTGTCTGCCTTCTTTTTATCATCATTATGTCTGTGAGATTCACCTATATTATTGCGTGTGGCAGTAATGTTTTTGTTCATTTTTGTTTGCTGTAGAGTATTCTAATGAATATTCTACAGTTGATGGTCTTTTGGGCTGTTTCTATTTTTTAGTTATGAATAAATTTGCTATGAACATTATTGTACATGTCTTTTGGTGGACATATGTGTTAGTTTCCTCATGGTATGTACTTCAGTGTGGATTTTCTGCGTCACAGGGCAAGAGTATGTTTAACTTTTGTAGAGACTGCCAGTATTCTGAAGTGGTTATAACTAAACTCCCACCAGTAATATATGTAAAAATTTTGATGCTTTTATAAGGTGTATTTTTACATTTTATTTCCAATTGTTTTTTCCTATTACACAGAAATATCATTGATTTTTATAGACCTTGTACTCAAGGACCTTGCTTACTTCTCTTATTAATTCTAATGGTTTACTAGCAAATTTTTAAAATTGTCTGCCTATATAATCATGTCATAAAAATAATGAGAATTTTCATTTTTGATCCCCAACCTTTGGAAAGTTTTATTTCTTTTTTCCTGCTTTATGGAATTAGCTGGTGACAAAGGACATCCTTATATGCATCTCAAACTCAGAGGGAAAAGTATCCGATATTTTACAGTTATATAAAGTACTATAATTCACTATTAAATATGATATTAGCTGTAAGGTTTTTTTGATATCTTCTATCAGTTCATGTCTATTCTTAGATTATGTAGAACTTTTATTGTAAATACATGTTAAATTTTATCAAAGCTTTTTCTGTATCTATTGAGAATATCAATTTATTTTCTGTTATTTTGTTAATATGTAATTCATATTGTTTTTATAATGTTTAAGTAATGGTACATACGTGGCATACAAACCAGTTATCTTTTCTATATAACTGGATTTGATATACTAATATTTAGGTGGCATTTTTGCATGAAATGAAAATCATCTCCCGGTTTCTTTAAAGAGATGAAATAATGAAAAACAATGAAAATCATTTTCCTAATTTATCTAAAGGGATGAAATAACGGATGTCACACGGATTTTTGCTAAGAAAATGAGTGAATTTAATGATATATTATTGATACAGAATAAATAAAGCTTTCTGAAGGCCACGGGTGGAGATGTTATTCCTTGATCACTTGTGAAAATACTATTTGGAAAAATCAGAATATGATGCCTTGCATAACATACAGAGAGCCTGGATGAGGTTAATATGTCACCCAACACTTAATTATTATAAATAGAACTTGAACAAAGGAAAATTCTAAAAAAAGAAATACAGACACAACCAGTATCAGAGTTGAAAATACATATTCACACCTCAAGAAATGAAATGAAAACCAACAAGAAAGGCCTAAATCTCAAAGAGCTGAAATATAATGCATTTAAACCTCAAATTTGATTATAACACCATATATTCATGATACCAGAGAATCCTATCTTGTAAAGAGCATCACAGAAAAATCTCTCAGCTCAGACAAGTCTCTAGATGATCACTCAATTGGTCCAAAATAAATTATAACTTCATTCCACCATTAAAGCCTCCAACTTACTTAGGACTTAACCCTTTCTATTATCTACAACTATGAAATCATTATTCTTGGTTACTTTGATCAAACCATTTGTCTTTCTATTACTGATAATTATTCAAAGGCGCCCTTTTTATTTCCACTAAGTCAGCTACAATTACCAAGCAGTTTCCTGTATGTGACATCGTTATAACACTAAGAGCAATAGACCTTCATCAGGCTATATAGCTAATCCTAGCCATAATGACAGAACTTGTAATATTTTAAAATCAAATCCATTTTACAGCTTATTTTATTGCTTCAAGGTTAGTTGTAACAGTAGTCATTCCTGTGTAAGGTGATTAAAATATATTTTACTAAACACATAAAATAATTGTTCAGCCAAGTTTTGCTAATGATTTTAATATTCTTCACCCTTTCAATCAATGCATCAACTATGATAATGCACATAGAAATAACAAAAAATGTTAAATTATATTTGAACTAAGTCTGTTATGAATTCTGCTGGATACACACATACATACACGCTCATATTGTAAAATTTCTGATTTAATTACTTTCACATTATTCTACCTAAGGATAGCTACATATTGATTTCTTCATATATTATAAATAAAAGAGTTTCTAGTTTATTTGCCCTTTATTGGCCATTCAGTAAAATAAAAAATATTAGCACAAAACTTCAAGTTTTGTAATCTTTATTTAATGTGGTTTCCTTTGTAGGAGAGTGCTTGAAACCCTACGAAGTATCCAATTACAAATGTTACTCATATTTGCATATGTGAAATGAATTCAGTTCTTTACATTAAAAGTAGGCAATTGGCCTATTTACTTCATGGTAACATTCAGAAAATATAAGATACAAAATCTGGTATTATGTATTCTCATATCTACTTCAGGGGTAGGTTTAAAACATATTACCTCACTTTGAAAATAGGAAAGTAAATAGAAAAGAAGTCATTTTTAATAGTTGTAATATATTCCTATTCAACTTATGGTTCTTTGCATATGGCTTACCTTGCACCCTAGCATTTGTATCTTGACAAATGAACACAAGTTAAAGATAATAAATATGTGTTTGGTATCTTCTCTGAGCCAAGAATTAATCATGAGACCATAAACCAGTAATTTATCAAATCCGTATTAATAACCTTCCTCTATTATTTGATAACAGTAACACCAGCCCAACCAACTTATTATGAAAATAAATTATTAACTAATATGTAAGAGCTTTACCAAGGAAAAAGACTTCATATATGAGGAATTATTAAATAAAGTTTGTCTTCTCCCTAACTGCTAAGGTAGACTTATCCAAACCTCTGCTTTCAATCCCAATTCCTCTGGAAAAGACAAATTTTCCATCTCCATATACTTCTTGATGCTACTCTGTTTGGAAGGACTATTTGCTTACTCAAAATCCAAATTCTTCCCATCCATCAAGACTCATTTCAACTTCATTTTTATTCATGTATCTCCTAATTTTTCCCATCTTTATTGATCTCTTTTATAGTATACACATTGACTTAAATTTTGTCAAAAATAAAGGTGTTTACTTTTTCTGAGTAAGATTAATATTTTTACTCTAATTGCAATGAGGGAAAAACATCACTTTATTTTATCTTCCTTTCAAATATGCATTGAACATTTACTGAGCATCAGTCATGTGCTAAGTTATGTTTCTGACCCCTTCACAAGGGCAAACTAAATTCCTTCTTTCAGATATTGTCTAGGTTCTTGACTAAACTGCTAGAAATGAATTTTAAGAGCATGCCACATTGATTAGGCCAGTAATTTATTAAGGGAGGGAAGGAAAAGAAATGGGAGAAAATAATGGATCATGGATCCCAGAGAAAGTAAGGGGCTGAAGAATGATAAAAAGGGCCAATTTACAGACTACAATTGCCCATTAAAGATTATAAATGCCCAGGTTTTACTTGCATGTTGATCCATCCAGGGGAGACACGGCAAGAGCAGGGGGCAGAAGGCAAGAACAGAGGTCAAAAGGGAAGAGAGGAGTCAAAAGCAAGAGAGGGCTAGTTCAGCCTTTCCGCTGGCTTTTTGAACCATTAATTAGTCCACCTCTTTGCTAATGGCATGGATGGAGTTCCAGCTGTTTGCTGTTTTGATTGATTACCCCACCCATCAATCCCCCAGGCTAGCCCAATGATAAAGCCTCTGGAGAATATCTGGGGCTTTTCCTGACTTCCAGAGGAAATCTTGTCCCAAATGGGAGTTCTCATGAAGGTCTTCCAACAGCCATCTTGGGGGTATTGGAGGACACATGTTCAAAAATGGTGGTGGTTTTTCTGTCAGGTTCCAGATCCATCTATTGATTCTCTATCTAGCCTGCTTCACTTCATGAAGTATACATTTTGGTCAGAAGAAATGACAATAAAATAATCATGAGTAAAATATGAAGTATGTCGGATGGTGATAAGGACTGTGGAGAAAAATAAGGCAGGCCTAATATAGATGATATAACAATGGTTTATACCCATCTGAGCTGAGATGGGTATTTTTTCCAATACCCATTCCTTCTTTTTCCACAGATAGACACATGATTACCGCCAAAAAAAGCTATAATTTCCAGTCTACCATTCAGTTAAGAGTAGCCATGGGAGTAAATTCTGGTCAATAAGATATTAGCATAAGTGTTGATGCAAATTCTAGAATCCTCTTTTCAGATGTCAGCAAGCATATATCATTTTTATTCATCACCACCTATACCTGTTTTTTGATAAAGGAGGCTGGAGTTCTAGCTACCATCTTGGAACAAGATAAAGAGTGTTACAACCTAAGGATGACAAAGTGATGAATTAAAAGAAAGCTGGGTTTTAAAGGCTTTCTGTAAAAGAGCCACAATAACACCCTTGGACCGTCTAACTATGAAATTTTGCATGAGAACAATAAACTTTTATCTTCTTTAAGCCATTTTTGTTTGTAATCCCCATTACATGCAGCTCAACCTAATCCTAATCCTAACTGATACATCATTGCTCTAACCGAATGTAGAGCTCTTTAACATATTGATGAGTTCTGTATCTGGGCCTGCTAAGGAAGCAAGAAAATCAGTTGTCTACATTTAAAGCTGAATTGCTATGAGCACAATTCTGGGAAATTGACAGTAGGAAATTTGATCAGACTTGTCTCACTCAAAGCAGAAATCCAAAGACATTCAACCACAATTTCTGCTACCTTAGGGCACATGGAAAATTGATGTTTGATTTATCTGACTGATAAATAAAATTCCATTTAATGGGCTGGCTTAAATAATGGGAGTCTACTGGCTTGCAGTTTTGAGGCTAGGAGAAATCCAAAATCAAGACATCATCAAAATGATGCTTTCTCCAAGAAGATTATGGCATTCTGGAGCTGGTTGCCAGTGATCCTTGACCCTTGGCTTTTTTATCATATGGCAATGCACATGGCAGCGTCTCCTGGCTTCTACTGTCTCTTTCAGTTTCAATTGATTTCCATCTTCTGACCGTTCCATGTGGTGTGCGCTCTCTCTCTCTATCTCACTCTCTCTCTCTCTCTCTCTCTCTCTCTCTCTTTACTCTCTGGCCTTCCTTAAAAGGTTCAATAATGGGATAAGTTCAGTACTGATCCTGTTGAGCCACACCTTAACTGAAGTAATCATTTCAAAAGATCTTATTTACAATAGGTTTACATCCACATGAATGAATTAAGTTTAAGAACATGGTTTTTCAGGGTATATAGCTCCAAACCATTACAGTCCACCCACCTCTAAAGGCATGTTTTTTTACACATGCAAATTACATTCTTTCCATCACAATATCCCCAAAGTGTTGTCATTTTAGGAACAGTGCTAACTACAAAATCTCAACAAAATCAGCATGGATGAGATCTGTCCTGGCAGCACAATTCCCCTCTTTATGCGGAGTGGGATGGTGACCACTTACTCAAAAAGAAAGTTTTGAAGACAGAAAATTAAACCAGAGGCAGCAGTAATTTATTTATTTCTCATGAGAAAGGGCACACACTCAGGCTAATGGAAGTGGGGTAAGTGCATGCGGTTAGTGTGGGAACAAAGATTATGTAGGTACCCTGACACAATATCCCATTTCCCTACCTCTCTTACTTCACCCATTTCCCCATTTGGTGGGGACTATGGGCTTACAATCTTAAGGATGAAAACTAAACCAATCAAGTAGCGATGCAAAGTTTTATTGCCTTTTTAGGGAGAGTATGAGGGCACATCTCCAGGTTCATTCCCTTTTACTGATGTGGATTTTGGGGAAGTGAGTTATGCGAGTTACATGCAGGAATGTGGGGCTTAACTTGTTGTGACTGAGACTCCAACAAGAATGTAGGAGGGTTAGATAAGCAGCAGCAGGGAATTCAGCTTGAGAAGTGACCACCCTTTGTTCGATTTCTCTCAATGTGTATCTGTGAAATCTAGAGAACAAGTTATCTGCTTCCAATATCGAATGGTGGGACAAGTATAGGATAGACATTCCTATTCCAGAAAGGAAAAAATGGAAAGTAAACAGGGGTCATGGGTGCCAGACAATTTCAAAATCAAGCAGGGCATACTTCATTAGATTTCAAGGCCTGAGAGTCATCTATGGATCGATGTTTTGTTCTCCAGGCTTGATGGAGCAGCAGCCCCACCTCTTTCAAGTGCTTGTGCAGTGGCCATGCTCTCTTTGAACAATGGGGTGAAAGGTCTACCCTCTCTAAGCATCAGGATGGTGGTCAGTCTCTCCACAAATGCTAGGCCACAGGCCCCACCCTTTCTGAGCATTGGGGTCACAGCACTCTCCCTAAAAAGAAGTAAATTCCCTATATTTTTTATGTGACATTTATGTAATCTAAGTATCTTTTAAAAAATAAAAATTCCAAAAATAAAAAGAAGTACACAAGGCCCTCCTCATCCAAGCACATTCCAAATGCAGAAGTGAACTTGCCCTCCATATACACATGACTGGGCCCACTCTCTTGGCCCAAGGACATCTTTTTGGTCCAGACCTTGGCTTCCATGGTTCGGCCTTTGAAGTCATTCTTCCTTTAATTCATCCCTTCACTTTCCCTTTCAGTAGAGGCTGACAGTGCTTCCACCACTATAACTTTTGCAAAAGCCTTGTTGGCTTTGTGTGCAGTTCACAAGGGTCCAAAATTCATACAGTACAACTTTCCTTCTTGCATAACTGCATTTCCAATCCTGACTTCCACTGAAATGTCTGACTGGATCCTCATGTGGAGCACTGTTCGCTGGGGACTCACTTCCCCAAAGCTCAGGCATGTCCTTGATGGAGTTGTTTTTGGCCCTAGTCTCAGAGCACACTATCTAGATAGGCTCAGAATTTTCCAAACCTTAATTTCTGGTTTCTTTGTGCTTAACAGTTTAGTTCTCAGGTTATCCCTTTCCTCTCACATTTCACTATAATCTGCAAGAAAACCAAGCTGCACTTTCCTCACTGAGCTGGAAATCTTCTCATTTAAATATCCAAGTTCATTGCTTACAAATTTCATTTTTGATCTGATATCAGAATATAATTTTGCCAATTCTCTGCCACTTTATAGCAAGGATAACCTTGAAACTGAGCATCTTTTATGTATCTGCCTCTGATCATTTATTTTTAACCTAAGGTAGTGCCAGAAATGATGTCAACAGAATTTTTAATGCAAATAAAAGTTTAGGCATGAAATCATGTTACAGTCTTCCCACTGAAACAGAGTAATATAGACTGGATGTACCCTGTATGAAACAGCTTAAAAATGGACAAAATACATTAAACAATATTGTCAGGCAAAGATGTGACCCTGAGAGATGGATAGAAAAAAGGTGAGCTCTAAGATTGTCTCAGCTTACTGCCTGAGCATTGATTAATGTGTGCATGGGCATAAACTCCCCAAGGTTGAAGAAAGAAATATCTAAAAGGTTTACTGAGAATAGTGCCAAGGTCTAACATAAAGGAGGAAATGATGCGTATTTCTAACAACCAGGAAAAGGGGGTCTTTTCTCTGAAGTGGGAAAAAATTAAACCACTGGTCCTGCCTAGCGAAGTTTAAAAGCAAGCCTCAAAATGATGAAACTGTTTCTAAATAACTTAACTGTATCCCAGCAAAAAGCTAAGGATATTTTAGGAATATACAAATATCCAGCACCATACCAGAGAATATTATGAATGTCTGACATTCAACCAAAAATTGGCAGGCATGCCAAGAAATAAGAAAGATACAACCCAAATTGAAGAGAAATATCAATTCATTGAAATTGATCAAGAAATGACAGAATTAGTATTTAGATATTAAAGTATTTATTATAACTGCATTCTATATATTCAAGAAACTACAGCAAAGATTAAGCATGTTAATTTGAGACATGGAATATAATTTAAAAATCAAAATATCTAAAGATGAAAATGCAATCACTGAAATGAAAAATACACTGGATGGGATTAATAGCTGATTAAAATTTGCTGAAGAAAAATTAGGGAACTTGAAGAAATAGCAATAGAAACTATTAAAAATGAAATACAAAAAGTAAAAGACTGGAAAACAAAAGAGCATTACAGAACTGTGAAATAAATTCAAGTGATATATTATGTTTAATTTAAATCCTCAAAGAAGGGTTGGGGCAGAAAATATTTTATAATATAATGACTAAAAATGTTCAAATATGATGAAAACTATAAACAAACAGATCCAAGAATCTCAACAAACCCTAAGCACAAGAAATATGAAGAAAACTGCACCACAACATATTATAATCAAATTGCTTAGAACTAGTAATAAAGAGAAAGTCATAAAAGCAAACAAGAAAAAAAGATACATTATGTAAAGGGGAAAAAGTTAAGGTTTGCAGCAGATTTCTCATTATCAACAATACAAGCTAAAAGTCAGAACAACTTCTTTAAAGTACTGAAGGAAGAAAATAAAATCTCTTAACCTAGAACTCTTTACCCAGTTAAAATATATATATATATATTTTAAAAACAAAAACAGAATTAAACTTCATGCAAACATTAAAAAGATGAATATATTCATCACCTGTTAACCTACATTACAAGAATATGTCAAGGAAGTCCTTCAAGGAGAAGCGAAATGATGCCAGGTGATTACTTGGATCTAAACAAAGGAATGAAATCATGGGAAATGGTAACAACATGGGTCACAAGAAGACTTTACTTCATATGAAATGAAAATGGATCATAGACCTAAATATAAAGCCTAAACTTAAACCTATAAAGCTATCAGAAGAAGACATAAGATAAAATCTTTGTGACATTTGGTTAGGCAAAAATTTCTTAGATACTATAACAGAAGAAAAAATCAATACATTTGACATCACTGAAATTAGGAATGTCTGCTCTCTGAAAGAAACATTAAGCAAATGAAAAGAGAAGCTAAAGACTGGGGGAAAAAAATTGCAAAATTTAATAAAGGATGTGACTCCAGAATTTACAAAGAACTGTCAAAATTCATCACTAATAAAACAAATAACTATCCCCCAAATGCGCAAAAGATTTGAACAGATATTTTATCAAAGACAATATATAGTTGGTAAGTAAGGACATGATAAGACACTCCACATCGTTAGTCATTACAAAAATGCAAATTAAGAGTACCTAGCTAAATGTTAGGCTTAAAATATGTATGTAGTTGGTAAAATAAGCCCAATAAATCTATTGAATATTATGACCAAATGTTTTCCAACACTTGTTTTGAACAATCTCAATGTATCTTTAAATATTTCATGAGACATGAAAATATCAACTTTCTCAAAATTAAATCATTTTCATTTAACTTATTGTGATAAATAAAATGCAATCTGAAGAGTGGGCAAGAAAATGTTGAAAATTTTATAATACAATGGTAAGAACCATCATAATAGGAGAAGGAATCAGTAAATTAAATGTTTCCTACTTATTTCCTTCCTTATTGCCTTTCATGGTCTGAAATGGAATATTACGGTGTCCCAGCTGTCATCTTCCCAAAGGTATCATTTAACATGGATTCATCAGAATCTATAAACCCAGTGAGTTTATTCCACTTCCTGTTATTCTTCATGGACACTTAGTAGCCTTTTCCCTAATACATAAGTTAGAGGGAAAACAGCACCTCCAAAAGATATGACATGAAAAGTACCTTTGTATTTAACTGTTGAATTTCTGAGTTGGTCTTGAGAAATAGGTTATTATACTTTTCATTTAGTTTAATCAGAACTAGCATAGTTCTCTAAGAGTTGCACAAAAGTAAATAACTGCTCTAAGATACTGGATATTTAAGTGTCCAATTAGCAGTTTAAAACTCAACTGTCCTTTTATATCATGCCATTGATCTGCATGATGGATGTGAAAAGAAAGATAAGAATAAAGTTAAAAAGCAGGTAGGAAAGAGAAAGCATAAGAAAAAGAGATTATTAGCAAAGAAAAATGAAAGTATTATAGTATATGCATTTTTAAAAGATCATATAATGCTATGTAATGAAAGCTATATTTTATAAAAGAAGAAATGTATTTGAAAGATGTCTAACTCCAATTAAACCCAAGAGAAGACAGGAAAGGTCAGAGAGACTAAGAGATGTGGTATTAAGTAGAGAAGTTCTAAAACAAAACGCTATTTGGTGGCATTTTTTCAACTCTCGGGAGCAACCATAAAAAGGCAGTACCCAGCTGAAGGGACACTCTTCTCTTGCAAGCTGAAGAAGCTACCTGAAGTGTGAAATCTTTGTCTTAAACCCTGGAGAGAACATTCTGCAATAAACAACTTGATACCACTTTATCTTGTCATCCAACACTGAAACTCTTCACAATAATTTGTAAATATGCTCCTCTGCTTCATACACAGGCAAAGCTCCCACTAGTGTCTGCATAAGAAGAACAGGATCAAGCATGCTGTGTCTAAGTGGAAGAGCCCTGGTTACCCAGGCAGCTCTCTATTTTCAATTGTTAGATTAGTCCTAAATCTTCAAAGCAATCTTTAAAAAGTAAAATGCAAACAGCACAATAACTTAATAAGACAATAGCATATTTAAATGATTTTAGGTAATTCTCATGCTGAGGTTTTTATAAATTAATTAGAAACAAGATTCCATGCACACTTTAATGTTTACACAGAGTGATTTGAAAACTTTACATTACACCTCATTAAAAAAAAATAGAACACATCCAAACTTTTAAGTCTGGTAATGCCAGCACTATTTCCTAGTTATGGAGATTACATTAAAAGATATCTGTTGCTGAATAATAGACTGTCCCAAAATTTATCAACTTAAAACAACACAAATTTATTGTCTCACAATTTCTGTGAGTCAGGGATTTGGGCATGACAAGGCTGCAATCAAGGCTTGACTGGGGAAGAATCTGCTTCCAAGTTCACCTGTGTGAGTGACAGGATTTGGTTCCTTGCTCATTGTTGGAATGAGGATTTCAGTTTTTCACTGATTATTGGCTAGAGGCCTCCGTCAATTCCTTGCCATGTGAGCATCTCCATAAGGCAGATTATCAGCAGGACAGTTGGCTTCACCAGAGCGGCCCACAAGAAGAGTCAGAGAGAGAGTGTAAGTCAGAAAGTCTTGGTCTTTTATACCCTAAACTTTGAAGTGATATCCCATTGCCTTTGCCATAACCTATTCAATAGAAGCAAATCACTAGGTCCAGTACACACCCAAGAAGAGGAAATTATACAAGACCTAGAATATCAGTAGGTGGGGATCTTTGGGAGTCATGTCAGAAGGTGTCTACCACTATAAAAGAGACCCTACAGCACAGACTACCCATCAACCATCATCATCATCATTATCATCATGAATGACAATAAACATTTGTTGATTCCTTCCAATGTACACTGCATTGGTGTTAGAACTAGGTATTGAAAGATATAAAATATACATTTGGCCTTTAAGAAAGAGAATTTTAATATTGCCAGCATGAGATGAATTTGACTCTAAATTCACTTTTCTTTTTTGAATAATATAATACGATTTAATAAATTAGAATATGTAATGGAATATTAGGATATTAGAAGTTGCAAAATTCATATAAATGTATTATAACAATGTGAGTAGACTTAACTTTATAGAAAATTTAGTTTGACACCTAGGAATAAAAATGCTAAAAATATTATGATTCTATATGAAATGATTCTTCTGGTACCTAAACCAAATATGTTTTATGTTACACATACATAACAAAAGCCCTTTAGGTTTTAATGATAGCTGAAATTACCAAGTTGCACATTTCTTCACTTCACAGTACTGCATTTTAAAAATGAGCTAAATTGGATATGTTGTCTTGAATCATATCATACTTTCCCCTTCAACATTCCCAGAAAATAAGAGTATAAATATGAAAAGTTAATGTGCAATTAAAATTAAATATATGGATTCATTTAATTCATGTAGGCTTAATTTTATCTATGAATATTTTAAAAGATCAATTAACAGACCTCAGATTACCATTTCTTTAAGATCTCAAAAAAGATCATGAGGTCTTCTGGGTTCCTGATTCTGTCTCAATTGTATTTCTCATTTCCTGTTATTACAGCCTTATCACTTTGTATTTTAGTTATTTGCTGAATCAATAAAATGATAGTCATAATACCTTTGTAGACTTATCCTAAGTCCAGGCCAATCTAGGCAAATAAGATTTGATTTCCTTCATTAGAGATAGGACCTTTCAAGAAATTTCTCACATATTTTGGGCAGTGGCAAGTTCTTGAGCAAGAGCTTGGAGTCAGATCCTGAAGGAGCACATCTTTTCCTGCTGGCTTTAAATTTAATATTATTCACATTTTATTTTGGGTACTTCATCATATACAAACGTTGGTCACAGATAAGTTTAACCACATAGATAGCTAACAAATATTGGTCCATGATAACTATAATTTGGGTAAGCCACGGAAAATTTTAATAGACAAAATTCCAGAGATTACTTTCTTCAAAAAGTTCTGAAATATTATGTAGCAAAGCATCAATCATGGTTATTTCTAATTGTGGGACTATGAGTTTTGTTTTCATTGTTGTTTCTGCTGTTGTTTAATTTTGTTTCTCTCCTTTTTCTATTTTTTATACAATGGTCATGATTTACTTTGGCAGTAATTTTTTTAAAAATTTTAAACATTAAAAATCAAACCCTTTGTGTGGGATAACTTCTACTTGCCCGTTTAGATCCAGTGTTCATCTTTCCTTCTCAGCCCTGCTCTGTGCCCAGGAGGCTAATACATATAGACTGAATCAAAACCTTAATTGTACTTGGGCTTCCATTATAGGTTTGGCAGAACACGGAGTGAGAGAAGTGTGGGGTTGTGTTATTTGCTTCCTTACCTCCTTCCCTGCCAGGAATCCTTACACTGCCTGTGAATGCTACGGAGGCCACAGTTCCTTGTAAGGCAGTCCTTCCTCCATATTCTGGAAACTGCTCCATCTCCTTGTCCCTTCACACCTAGAAGTGGTAAAGCTTCTCCACTGTTTTTAGCTCTGAGACACTCATGTGTCCCTGATTGGTTTCCCTAAAAAGCCCTATTAATGTCTCTTCAAACTATTGAATTTAAGTTTGCTCATCTGTTTTCTATCAGGAACCTGACTGATAAAAGACTATATTATAAATTTCCTGAAAATGAATTTCTCATATTGAAATAATTTTGGTTGAATTGATATTCATATTATATGAATGAAGGCCAAAATATGACAATGATTAAATATTTGCACAGTTGAGTTGGGTAGCAAATGTTGAGGCATTGTTTTTCTATTAAATGAGCCTTTAACCAATGAATATAACATGTTATGATACAGCCATCTCCAATCCTTACTCTTTTTTTGTCTTCATACCTAAGTATAATTTCATACCATTTAAATATAAAATGTGCATACCTTAAAACTCAGTAATTTCTTTTCCAGAAGTTTATTTTATAGGAGTACTCATATTTAAGAAAATAATTATGTGCAAGCATTTTTAGGAAAAAATAAATAAGACTATCTTCTTGATTAGGCAATGATTAAATAAATAGTAAGATAGAGATAAATAATGGCACATGCAATAGTTAAAAAGTATGTGATAGACCTCCAAATACAGGTGTGAGTAGCTCTCTAAGACATACAGTTAAATGAAAAAGCATTTTTTAATTAAAAAAAAGTATGATATCTCTTTCACTCTCTCTTTTTCCATAAATGCATTGTTAAATTGAAAATATTTCCTAAGGAGAAGACCAATGGTATTATGGTGAACATTCATGTGTCATTCTATGTATGACTGCAAAATTTTGCAGTACAAAAATAATGAAGAATCATTTATGTAAACAAAATATTTAAAAATTTGCAGGGTGATCCCACTGGAAAGATATACATTAAATGTGGTTAAATTTTCAGATAAGTAAAATATAAACTGATTATTTCTAGTACACAAAGCAGGTTGTTTCTCTTGCTTCCATGATTAGCAAAGACTATGAAACATAAAAAATAGGTGGTGTAGACTCCCAACAACTTTCAATTACAAAATGATCTTATAGACTCTTTAAAATTAGTATACTCAAAATAATCAAAGTTATAAGTATGACCATACATTATGAAAAGTATAGACTTATTGAAAAAGGAACTAAACAAATACTGAATAAACCAAATTCAGTTTGCCACTGAAATTACTACTTAAATGCATAGGTTAAGCATCATATTGGACATAATTAAAGACAACATTAGTGAAGTAGACTAAAGGTGTGAAGAATTTCCCAGAATGCAGTAAAAATTGATGAGGAGTTGAAAATGGGAGGGAGTAGTCAGGTGCTATAAAAGGAGAGAATAGTAAAACCAAAATTAGTTTAATAGAAGTTCCAGAAAGAAAAACAGAGAATGAAAGAGAGGAAATATTCAAAGTTATATTGGCTGTATTGATAAAGACATATACTCAGAAAAAAACCCAGATGGAGGCACATGTCCTACAAAGGATACATTTGAATAACTGTAGACACATTAGAGTTAAATAGCAGAACAACTTTTCTTAACTTTGCAAAGAGATTAAAAAGCATCCTTAGAAAACAAAGCAAGAAATGAAAATAGGAATCAAGTAGAAAATATAAATAACTGTCATAAACAATAATAGTAATAAATTTGGGCAGCCTAAAAACAAGGGGAAGTCAAATACCTGTTGACAATAACAGGAAAGGCAGAAAGATGACAATTTGAATTTAAGAATTCTCAGGTTCTTATATTTATCAGAAGGAAAGCAACAACAGTGTTTTAGATTTTTATAATTAAAAAATAGATGTTAAATAGTAAAACAAAACAATATATATGTATTTATATTTATATATAATTTGCAAAACAGAAAGATTAAATAGAAAAAATAGTTGCCTTTAGGGACAAGTGGAGGAGGCAGAGAGGGCAGAGAAGGCACTATTTTTTCAATGTAAGTTCTTTGTATTATTAATTTTTAAACGTAACTATGTGGATTATTTTATGCTTATGTATATGTTTATATATGTAGGGATATATTTGCCTGTGAAAAATATAGAAATATATACTTAGAAATGTTAATACCACTTATGACAATTTAGGAGGATATTTTTCCTTTGAATTTTCTTAATAAATACAATGACTTTTGTAATTCAAGAAAGCAAACAGGACAAATTTAATAGTAAATACCAATTATTGTCATGCAGAAGAAATACAATGAAAGAATTTTCTTCATCCTGTTTTCCAAACCTCAATATTTAAAAGACAATTTTCCATAAGTAAATTATTACGGTAGTGTATGCTTACCCTCTTTGTTTCCAAAATACATTACAGTTATTGTTTTCAAGTCAATATTCATTTACATTTACCCACAAATATGGATTTTCTGGTGTTTTTTATTACCTCCAGAATTTCCATTTTACTACATGAGCGCTTTTTTCCTGCTTTAATAATCTCTTTTTGCTTTTCTTCTAGTTGAGAACTGCTGATGCCCTCCAAGACTTTGTTTTAGTGCAAAAACATGTTTTCTTTCACCTTCATTTCTGAAGAATGTTTTTTGTTTTTCCTTTTAAAAAAAGTTTATATCAATGTAACAAATTACTCTGTTAACACAAGATAATAACTGCAATAACAATAAATATGCTGTGCTCTGTGGTTACCCTCCCCTCTTATGTTTGCTCATTTTTAAAACTTGAGGAACTTGGGGTGAAGTCTGAAAAGGGACATCGATATTATGGTGCAGAGGAGAGAAATTGTTTTGCTTGCAATTGGAGAACTTTATTTTGGGAATGGGACTGGACCACCATCACTTTCTCCTTAGTTGTCCAGGGCAGACCCAAAGAACTGGAGAAGAGAAGTTGGCTGCAACTCTGCTGGGTTTCAGGGATCAACCTTAATAGAACAATACAGTCTCTGAAAAATATACTTAAGCGGTACATTGAAAACTATAGGTTCATATAAAAGGAATAGAACAATCATGATTAGAGGAATTATAAATGAGTATAACTATGTTATACTGGGGAAATAGAGTTTTATATATTTCCAGATAGTGCCCACCAAGGGGGTGTTGATCTTAAGAATATTTTTGTTGTATTGATACGAGGTTGTGAGGTTATATTCTTTCAGCATTTTAAAGGTGACATGTCCTTGATTTCTGGCATTCATTGTTTCAGATTAGAATTCAGCTACAAGTCTTATTATTTCTTTTTTCTTTTAAGGTAATGTGTCTTTTTGCTATGGTTGATTTTAAGACTTTTATTTTGCCAGTGTGTGTTTTTAGCCAGGCCTAGATATGACTTTGTGTTTATTCTTCTTGGAATTTTCTAAACTGCTTGAATCTAAAGACTGAGTATTTCACAGAATTTATTGATCTTTATCTTTTTAAATAATGCTCTGCACCATTCTCCTCTTCACTTTCTGAGATCTTTATGATTTATGAGTATTCCTCACATGTTTCTCTTACTGTGTTCTCTTTTTCCCATTTTCCTTTCTTCTTGACCTTCAGTTTATGTATTTTGCAGTGGTCTATTGAAGGGATGACTTCCAGTCCTGTAATCTTTTGTTCTGCTGTGCTCAATCTGCTATTAACCCAAACATTGGGTTCCAGAATATCTGTTTGAAAAATTTTATGGATTCAAATTCTGTGGTGAAATTCTATCATTTCATCTTCTTTTTTCTATCTTTTTCCTTAATTTAAAAATGTATTAATCATTAATATTTTTCAAACCTTACCTTCTAGTCCCTTTAGTTGAAACATTTATACTTCTGTTTCTCTTGCTTCAAATTTTATCACATTTTTGAATGTTTAGTAATTTTTTTCTTATTTACTTGACACAGTGAGTAAAGCAATCATAGCAGCCACAGATGATAGTATCTTTCACCAAATTCTTTTTTCCTTTCTCTGTTAGACAAGGATTAATCTGAGTTTGGATTAAATTTCAGTTTTAGTAAAATGTAATCTACTTCTACTTCTTCCTCATTCCTGGAGTACGCCCCACTTACTGCTGCTTTCAGACATATATAACTTTTCTTTTTCATTGGTTCACTAGGCATATTTTCCTGCTGTATACTAATAATATAGAATAGGAAGTTACAGTCTAATTTTATGAACATTCATGTTAATCAAAGGCCTTATGACAATATTTGCAACAATTTAACTTATGATGAAAAAAATTCCAAGTCACAGAATTTTTTATTTATGCTCACAAAGTGGTTTGTTGAAAACTGGGCTACTCAGAGATAAACAGCATAGGATTATATTCTCCACTCAAAAGGCAGTTGTTGGCATAATGGGAAAAAAGCATGACCCAACTACATGCTGTCTGCCAGAGTATCACCTTAAAGTTAAAATTACAAGTAGGATGGTGGTGAAAGGATGGAAAAAATATGCCATTCAAGTAGTAACCAAAAGAGACCTGGGGTGTCTATAGTAATATCAGAAAAAATAAAGTTTAAGTCAAAAACAGTTACAAGGGACAAAGATGGTCATTATATGCTGATAAAGGGGGCAATTCAAGAGGAAGATGTAACAATTATAAATATATGTACCTAATAGCAGAGCTTCAAAATATATGAAGCAAATACTGACAAAATTGAAAGGAGAAAATGAAGGTTCTACATTAATAGTAGGAGACTATAACACACCACTCTCAATCTAGTCAGAAGATCAGTAAAGAAGTACAGGACTTTGTTGATACACTAAGACAACTAGACCTAACATTGCATCCAACAAAAACAGAATGCACATTATTTTTGTGTACAAATGGATCATTCTTCAGGATAGCCTATATGTTGGGAAACAATACAAGTCTCAATAAATTTCAAAAATTGAAATCATAAAATATATATTCTCTGACTATGATGAATGAGAAATGGAAAATTCACAAATAAGTGAAAATTAAATAGCATCCTCTTAAACAATCTATAACTTAAAGAGGAAATCAGAAGCAAAGTTAGGAAATATCTTGAGGTTGATGAAAGTGAAAATACAACATTCCAAAACTAAAAGGATGCATCAAGGACAGCTCTGAGAGGGAAATTTATAGCTCTAAAGGCTTACATTTAAAAAGCAGAAAGACGTTAAATCACAGATATAACATCAAAACTGGAAGAACTAGAAAAAGCACTAAACCCAAAGCAAGCAGAAGGAGGGAAATAACAAAGATTAAATCAGAGATAAATGAAATAGGAAACACAAAATAGAATCAACAAACCCAAAATTTGGTTCTTTGAAAAGATGAGCAAAATTAACAAACTTTTAGCTAGATTGACAAAGAAAGAAAAAGAGAGGATACAAATAATGAAAATCAGATATGAAAGAGGCAACATTACATCTGATCCCACTAAAATATAAGGACTATAAATGGATACTATGAACAACTGTATGTATACCAATAAATTAGATAACTTAGATGAACTGGACAAATTCTTAGAAACACAAAAACTATTTACATGACTCAAGATAAAAGAGAAGATCTGAACTAACCAATTACTAGTAAAATGATTGAATCAATAATCAAAAACTTCCCAACAAAGTAAAGCCCAAGAACAGATGACTTCACAGGGGAATTCCAGGAAGATATAATTCCAATTCTGCTCAAAATCTTCCAAAAAATTGAAAAGGTGGGAGCATCTCTTAACTCATTCTACAAGGCCAGAATCACCCTCATACCTAAGCCAGATAAAGGTACCACAAGAAAAGAAAACTACAGGCCAATGTATCTTATGAATATAAATGAAAAAACCCTAAAAAAAATAAATAAATAAAAATAAAATACTAGCAGACTGAATACAACAGCATCTTCAAAGAATTTTACAATATTGTCAAGTGGGATTTATCCCTGGTACCCAAGGTTGGTTCACCATAAGAAAATCTGTAATGCACCACATTAAGAGAATGAAGAAAAAAAAAAAAAAAACCAGGATCATCTCAATTAAATAATAAAGGGTCTATATGAAAAGCCCATAGTAACATCCTATTTAATGGTGAAAGACTGAAAGCTTTCCTTATAAGATCAGGAACAAGACAAAGATGTCCACTGTTACCACTGTTATTCAACATTGTACAGATGTTCTTACCAGAACAATTAGCGAAAAAAAAAAAAAAAGAAAAAGAAATTAAAGGCATCAGATTGGAAAGGAAGAAGTTACAATTTCATTATTTGCAGATGATGTGATCTTATATACAAAAAATCCTGAGAAATTTACAACAAAGCTCCTAGAGCTCATAAATGAATTCTGAAAACTGGTAAAGTACAAGATCAACACCCCAAAATCGGTAGTGTTTATATACACAAGCAATGAACAATCTGAAGAAGAAATCAAGAAAAACATTCCATTCATATTAGCAGCCAAAAGAAGCAAATGTCCAGGAATAAATCTAACTAAGAGTGTAAAAGACTTGTACTCAGAAAAGTACAAAACATTGCTAAAAGCAGCCAAACAAGATCTAAATAAATGGATGGTAGATTCAGTGCAATCCCTATCTAAATTCAAACAACCTTCTTTGTAGAAATGAAAAATTCAAACCACACATTTATATGGAAGAGGTCCCAAATAACTAAAGCCATCTTGAAAAAGAAGAATGAAGCTGGAGTACTCATATTTGCTGATCTTAAAACTTTGTGCAAAGTCACTGTAATAAAAAGCATGGTACTGGCACATGGGCAGATATCTAGACCAATGCATCACAACTGAGACCTCAGAAATCAAGCCTTACATTTAATGGCCAACTAATATTTGACAAGGGGACAAAGACCACTCAGTTGGAGAATAGTCTCTTCAACATTTAGTGCTGGGAAAACTGGATTTCCATGTGCAAAAAAAGAAAGAGGACCATATACAAAATTCAACTCAAAATGGATCAAAGACCCAACTATAAGAACTATAACTATCAAACTCCTAGAAGAAACTTTGGGGAAGCACCATTAGGACCTTGCTTTAGACCAGGCGTTCTTAACCTTTTTTGTTCTACAGACCCCTTTGCCAGTCAGGTGAAAACCACGGACCCCTTACTAAGTCCACACTATACTGTGTCTTATTCAGTAAATATAGCATGCCCTCACCAACACGTCCACACAAGAATAATGTTTTTTTTTTATTTTAATTCAAGTTCACAGACCCCTTGTTAAGAACCCTGCTTTAGGCAATGGTTTTTTAGACTTTACACACAAAGTGCAAGCAATAAGAATTTTAAAACACTGACTTATCTTTGGTATATGTTACTTTTAATTAAGATTTAAGATTCATCTGTCAGAAGTGAATGAAAAAAATATTTACCTGCTCTTCCTTGAGAGCATACAAACTATGTAATGTGATATAGACCAAGACACAGAAAAATGTCTTATCAATTTTTTTTTACCATAACCCAGTGGTGGAAAATGAAAAGAGAGTACAATTCATAGAATATTAAACTTTACTTATGGTCTTTTTAAAAATCTTGAATAGATTAATTCTAAAAGATAAATAGATGATAGATAGAATGACAGACAGATAATAAATAGAAAGATAGGTAATAGATAAATGACAGAGATGATTGAGCTAGAGTTAGAGCAAAAGTGAGAGCAAGAGAAAGAGAGAGAGAGAAATGGAAAGGTAAATATATATGACTCTCTCAAGAATGCTGTATTTTTTTTTTTTACCATAGTTGGAGGGGGAGGATAGAAGTGAGATCATTAAATGAAAATTTGCCATCACTGCTTTACAAAATATCTGATTTCAAAATATCCCAATATGAACCCAGATACTTTGTTTCTGATGCCACAATTTACCCTTAACAAATATGTCTATAAGGTACAGAAATATATAATATCCTACAGAGCTTCTTTATTTGTTTGTTTTTCATGCTTTGAATAAAGGAATCTCTGCCAGTACCTATACGTTGATTTGTCTCTTTTTACACCTCTTACCAATATACCTCATTAAGATTCAGAATGACAAAAGGACAAATACTGTATGAATGCATTACTATGAACCAAATATATTGTGTAATATATTGTTTGATTCACACACACAAAAAAAAAATTTACATGTTTACATTACATTTAATTGAGAAATGTATATATTTATTCATCTGTGTTTACTTTTTAGTTTTTAATTGCTTATATTTTCAATTATTAAATGTACAAAATAAAGTTAAAAAAGATTCAGAATGGTTGAAAAGCATTTTTTTTTATTAATACCAAAAGGGCAATTGTGAAAATCATGGTAAGAAAGAAGAACCTGTAACATGCCTCCATTTTGGACTTGTTCTACAACAGATCAGTTTTTGAAAAGGGTGCATATAGGAGGTGAGGACCTGAAAATTTACCCACACAGTCATAGAACTTAAATTCTTTCTGAACTTCCAGAACTATAAGTAACCCAGTTTGAATACTGCAGAGAATTTCAGCCCAGGCCCAAATGGTCCCACTTTTCAACATATACAGAGATTTTTCAAGACCTAGCTAGGAACATTGTTTCTAATTAATCTAGACTCTAATAATTTGATGTCTTAGTTAGATCTTTCTTATTTTTTAATATGAGCATTTAGAGCTATAAATTTCCCTCTCAGCACTACCTTTGCTGTATTCCATACATTTTTAAATATATTTATTATTGAAGTATATCAGTCATACAAGAACATGCATAAACAATAAGTATATATAGTAAAGTTTATGAACTTACAGAATAAACATGCATAACAGCATACAGGGGTCCCATACATCACCCCTCCACCAACACCTTGCATTATTGTGAAACTTTTGTTACAAACTATACAAGAGCATCATCAAAATATTACTACTAACTATAGTCCCTATTGTACATTCGGTGTATTTTTCCCCCAACCCATCTTATTTTTTTAAAATATATTTTTATTACAGAGGTTGTGAACTTACAAAACAATTACACACATGTGTAGAATTCCCATACAACACCCCTTCTTCAACACACCACACCGTGATGGACTATTTGTTACAGATTATGCGATAACATCATCAGACAATTACCACCAACCATGGTCCATAGCGTATATTTGGCACACTATTTCCATACGCCCCCATTATCAACACAGTATATCTTTGGCATTGATGCAAAAATATTATAGTATTGCTGTTAACCATAGTCCATAGGTCACACCAATTGTATTTTTCCCATACGTCTCCACATTCTCACCACCCTGCAAAAGTGATGTACATCCATTCTAGCTCACAGAAGGACACTCTTGCATCTGTATCATCAACCACAATTCTCATCCATCTCTAAGTTTACTGCGTTATTAAGTCCTAGATTATTCTCTAGCTTTCTTTCAATTGACATTTACTTCCCCAGACTACCCTTTTCAGCCACAATACCATTTATAGACCAGCTGCTACTCACTATAATGTGTTACCATCCACTCTATACATTTCCACACTTTT
The DNA here is from genome assembly GCA_026826555.1 of Tolypeutes matacus. Taxonomy (NCBI): domain Eukaryota; kingdom Metazoa; phylum Chordata; class Mammalia; order Cingulata; family Chlamyphoridae; genus Tolypeutes; species Tolypeutes matacus. The sequence goes on along the minus strand of JAKSZT010053767.1, from coordinate 7,881,958 downwards.
ACAGTCAAGTCAATTAAAACTTCTACATACTTTAAGCATCAATAGTTCTTCTCAACCGTCCTCTTATCTCCTAATAACCTATACTCTAGGTTTTAATTCCATGTGTCTATTCTTCATATTTAGTTCATATTGATGAGACCATGCAATATTTGTCCTTTTGTGTCTGGCTTACTTCATTTAGCATTATGTCTTCAAGATTCATCCATGTTATCAAATGTGCCCCAATTTCATTTCTTCTTATTGCAGCATAATATTACATTGTATGTATATACCGTATTTTGTTTATCTGTTCATTGGTTGATGGACACTTGGGTTGTTTCCATCTTTTGGCAACTGTGAATAACACTGTGCAGATGTCTGTTGGTGTCATAGTTTTTAGTTCTTCTGGTTATATCCCCAGTAGAGGAATTGCTGGATCATATGACAGTTCTCATATAGCTTCCTGAGGTACTATCAAATTGTCTTCCACAGAGGCTGCACCATTTTGCAATCCCACCAACAGTGAAGGAGTGTTCCTATTTCTCCACATCCTCTCCAGCCCTTATTGTTCTCTTAATTTTTAAAATAATGGCCATTCTATGTGATGTTAGATGATATCTCGTTGTTGTTTTGATTTGCATTTCTCTAATAGCTAATGATATGGAACATTTTTTCATATGCTTTTTAGCCATTTGTATTTCCTCTTTGGAGAAATGTCTATTTAAATCTTTTGCCCATTTTTAAATTGAACTGCTTGCTCTTTTATTGTTGAGTTGTATGATCTCTTAATATAGAATGGAAATCAAACCCTTGTCTGATATGTGGTTTCTAAATATTTTCTCCCATTGGGTGGGATGCCTTTTCACCTTCTTGATGAAGTCCTTTGAATCACAGAAGTGTTTAAGTTTGAGGAGGTCCCATTTATCCATGTTCTCTTTCATTGCTCATGCTTTCAGTGTAAGGTTTAAGAATCCACTACCTACCACCAGGTCTTGAAGATGTTTCCCAACATTTTCTTCTAGGACCTTTATGGTACTTGCTTTTATATTTAGGTCTTTGATCCATTTTGAGTTAATTTTTGTATAAGATGTGAGGTAGGGGTCTTCTTTATTTCTTTTGGCCATGAATATCCAGTTATCCCAGCACCATTTGTTGAATGGACTGTTCTGCCCCAACTGAGTGGGTTTGACAACCTTGTCAAAATCACTTGGCCATAGATGTGAGGGTCTGTTTCTGAACCATCAATTCAGTTCCATTGGTCTGTGTGTCTATCTTTATGACAATATCATGCTGTTTTTACCACTGTAGTTAGGTAATATGATTTAAAGTCTGGAAGTGAGAGCCCCCCAACTTCACTTTTCCTTTTTAAGATGTTTCTGGCTATTTGGGGCCTCTTACCCTTCAAGATAAATTTGATAATTGTGTTTACCATTTGTTTAAAAAATGCTGGTAGAATTTTTATTGGGATTGCATTGAATCTGTATATCAATTTAGGTAGAATTGACATCTTAATGATATTTAGTCTTCCAATTCATGAGCATGTTCTTCCAATTATTTAAGTCTTTTGAAATTTCTTTTAGCAATGCCTTGTAGTTTTCTGAATACAAGTGCTTTACATCCTTGGTTAAGTTTATTCCTAAATATTTTATTCTTTTACTTGCTATTGTAAATGGAATTTTTTTCCTGATTTGCTCCTCAGATTGTGCATTACAATTGTATGGAAACACAGCTGATATTCATCTTGTATCCTCACACTCTACTGAAATCATTTATTAGCTCTAGAGATTTTGTGGGAGATTTTTCAGGACCTTCTAGATATAGGATCATATTATTTGCAGATACTGAATGTTTTACTTCTTTCTTTCCAATTTGGATGCCAATTATTCTTTTTTTTTTTTTTTTTTTTTTTTTACCTTATTGCTCTATCTGGAACCTCTAGCACTATATTGAACAACAGTGGTGACAGTGGGCATCCTTGTCTTGTCCCTGATCTCAACCGGAAAGCTTTCTGTCTTTCACCAATGAGTACAATGTTAGCTGTGGGTTTTTGATATATGGGCTTTATCATGTTGAGAAAGTTTCCGTCAATTCCTATATTTTGTAGTATTTTTATCAAGAAAGGATGCTGTCTTTTGTTAAACGCTTTTCCTGCATCAATCAATAAGATCATGGGATTTTTCTTCTCTGATTTATTAATGTGGTGTTTTATGCTAATTGATTTTCTTCTGTTGAACCAGTCTTGCATGCCTGGTATAAAACCCACTTGATCATGATGAATATTTCTTTTACTGTGTTGTTGGATTTGATTTGCAAGCATTTTATTGGGGATTTTTGCATCTGTATTCATTAGAGAAATGGCTTTGGTATTAGAGTATTGGCTTCATAGAATGAGTTTAGTAGTGTTCCTTCTTGTTCAATTTTTTGGAAGAGCTTGAGTAAGATTGATATTAAATCTTCTTTGAATGCTTGGTAGAACTCACCTGTGAAACTGTCTGGTCCTGGGCTTTTCATTTTGGGAGCTGTTTGATGACTTTTGCAATCTCTGTACTTGTGATTGGTTTGTTGAAGTCTTCTATTTCTTCTAGGGTCAGTGTAGGTTGTTTTTACGTTCCTAGGAATTTTCCATTTTGCCTACATTGCCTAGGTTTTTGGCTTAAAATTGTTCATAGTATCCTCTTATGATCTCTCTTATTTCTGTGTGGTCAGGAATAATGTTCCCATTTTCATTTTTTATTTCATTTATTTGCATCTTCTCTCTCTTTTTCTTAGTCTGTCTAACTAAGAGTTTGTTGGTTTTTTTAATCTTCTTAAAGAGCCAACTTTTGGTTTTGCTAATTCTCTCTATTGTTTTTTTTGTTGTTGTTGTTGTTGTTGTTGTTGTTCTCAATTTCATTTATATCTGCTCTGATGGTTGTTATTTCATTCCTTCTATTTGCTTTGGGATTAGTTTGCTGTTCTTTCGCTAGAACCTCCAGCTCTTTATTTAGGTCATTGATTTTAGCTCCTTATTCTTTTTTAATGTAAGCATTAAGGACTATAAATTTCCCTCTCAGCACTGCCTTCACTTCATCCCATATGTTTTGATATGTCATTCATCTCGAGATATTTATTGATTTCTTTTGAAATTTCTTTGATCCACTGATTATTTAAGAGTTTGTTGTTTAATCATATATATATATGTGAATTTTCCCTTTTTCTGCCACTTGTCGATTTCCAACTTTATTCCATTATGATCAGAGAAAGTGCTTTGTATAATTTTGATCTTATTGAATCATTGAGAGCTGCTTTGTGACCCAACATATGGTCTATCTTGGAGAAAGATCCATGAGTACTTGAAAAGAATGTATATCCTGCTGTTTTGGGGTACGATATTCTGTATATATCTATTAGGTTTAGTCCATTTATCATATTATTCAAGCTCTCTGTTTCTTTATTGATCCTCTGCCCACATGATCTATCCAATGATGAGAGTGGTGTGTTGAAGTCTCCAATTATTATTGTAGAGATGTCTATTTCTCCCTTTAGTTTTGCCAGTGTTTGTCTCATGTATCTTGGGGTATCCTGGTTAGGTGCATATTCATTTATGATTATTATTTCTTTCTGGTGAATCATCCCTTTTATTAATATGTAATGTCCTTCCCTGTCTCTAGCAACTGTTTTGCTTTTGAAGTCTACATCATCTGATATAAGTATAGCTACCCCAGCTTTTTTTTTTTTTTCTTTTTCTTTTCTTTTTTCTTTTTTTTTTTTTTTTGGTTACTGCATGTGTGGAATAACTTTTTCCAACCTTTCACTTTCAATCTATTGGTATGCTTGGGTCTACATAAGTCTTTTGAAGGCAGCATATAGATGGATCATATTTTCTAATACGTTCCACCAGTCTGTGTCTTTTGATTGGGGAGTTTAATCCATTAACATTCAATGTTATTACTGTAAAGACAGTTCTTATTTCACTCATTTTGATCTTTGGGTTTTATCTGTCATTTTATTTTCACCACTCCTTTGACATTTTTAGTTACTGTAACTGATACAATCATCATTTCTAGTCTCTCTTCCAAACCTCTCTCTACTGTCTTTTCTTTTTGGGCTGTAACACTCCCTTTACTATTTCCTGCGAAGGCAGTCTATTTTTTATAGTCTCTCAGTTTCTGTTTATCTGTGGATATTCTAAACTTGCCCTCATTTTTGAAAGTTAATGTTGCTGGTTATAAAATTCTTGGCTGGCAGTTTTTCTCTTGCAGTATCTTAAATACATCATACCACTACCTTCTTGCCTCCATGGCTTCTGATGAAAATTGGCACTTAATATTATTAGGTATCCCTTATATGTTATGCATTGCTTTTTTCTTGCTGCTCTCAGAATTCTCTCTTTGTCTTGGCATTTGACATTCTGATTAGTATGTGTTGTGGAGTTGGTCTATTTGGATTTATTCAGAGGAGAGTATGATGTGCTTCTTGGACATAGATATCTATGTCCTTCAATAGGGTTGGGAAATTTTCTACCATTATTTCTTCAAATATTCATTCTTCTCCTTTTCCCTTCTCTTCTCCTTCTGGGACACTCATGACACATATGTTTGCACATCTCTTGCAGTCATTTAGTTCCCTGAGTCCATGTTCAATTGTTTCCATTCTTTTATTCATCTATCCTTTTGTATGTTTGCTTTCAAGGGGATGTCTTCAAGCTCACCAGTCCTTTCTTCTGCTTCCTCAAATCTGCTGTTATATGCCTCCAGTGTATTTTTAATTTCATTTATTGCACCTTTCATTCCCATAAGTTCTGCTATTTTTCTGTGTATGCTTTCAAATTCGTCTTTGTGCTCGCTCCATGTCTTCTTAATATCCTTAATCTCTTTAGCTACCTCATTAAATGTATTAAGGAGATTTGTTTGAACATCTGTGATTAGTTGTCTCAACTCCTTTATGTCATCTGCAGGCTTATCTTGTCCCTTTAATTGGGCCACATCTTCCTGTTTCTTTGTATGGATTGTAATTTTTTGTTGGTGTGTTCGCATCTGGCTTACTAGAGGTATTTATTCTGTATACAGTTTCTCCCTTTAGTTTAGGGCTTTATTGTCTTTTCTCCCTTCTTGGTTCTGTAGTAGGAGTCAAGGATATAGTTACTGCTGTAAGCTATGGAAGCTGAAGCTGCTCATGTTGCCCCGGGAATTGACGAAGTTTCTTCCACCTTTCTTCTCTGCCAGGGGTAGCGATGGAGCTGGACCCATGTGTAATAGACCAAGTTGTGCAAGACAAAACTGTCTGTGGTTGCTTGGAAAGACTGATGAAGCTTTACACCCCTTCCTCCCCTACCTTGGGCAGGAATGGAGTTGTAGTTGTGGGCAGCAATCTATGCTATGTGGGTCCAAAATGAACACAGTTGCCCAGGTAAACTGACATAACACCAGGCTCCCTCCCTGCTGGGGGTGGGGATGGACCCTCTGGAGTGCCCAACAATCTAATCCATGTAGGCCAAATACGTCTGCAGTTGTTCTGAGAGGCTGAGGGAGTACAGTGCTTTCTGCCCTTTAGAGGGTGGGAATGGAACCACCAACACCCAACAGTTCAGTCTCTGTAGACTGAAATACCCACCATTGACTGGAGAGGCTGAGGAATCACCAGTGTCCTATCTTATTAGGTGTTGGGGATGGATCTACAGGCACCCAACTGTTCAGTCCGTTTAGGCTGAGAATACCTGCTATTGCCCAGAGATGCTGAGGAAACATCGGCCCCCTCTTATTCTATTGGGGCATGGGGGTGGATCCACAAATACTCACCAGTACAGGCTGTGTGAGTCAAAAGCATCTGTAGCTTCCCAGAGACTCTAGGCAAACACAATCTACCTGTTTGTTGTCTTATTGGGGGTAGGGGTTGAGCCATGGGTGCTCAACAGTTGAGTTTGTGCAGGCCAAAATTGCTTGCAGTTGCCCTGAGAGACTTTGGGGGTTGCAGAGGTGGAGATAGACTCAAAAGCACTCAACAAACCAGTTTGTGGGGGCTGAAAATGCCTGCAGTTTCCTGGAGAGGTTGAGAAAACACAGCTCCTCTCTTATCCTATTGGGGCATGGGAATTCTGTCCCAGGTGTCCAACTATTCAGCCTGTGCTGGCCAAAAGCACCTGCAGTTGCCTGGAGAGCCCAGTGCAGGTTATGCCAGCTTCCTGTCTGCTGGAGGTGGTGCTGGAGCCTAGGCCTGGGCTGAAGTCCAATCTTGGTGGAAAGAAGTCAGTTCCTAAATTCATTGTGATTTTCAGTCAGCCTGGCTTCCCCTCATACCAGGGGCAGAGTCAAAATGGCGGCTACTGGCCTCTTTCCAACTTGGACAGGTTCAAACCCTAGCTGTTCCTAGGATTATACTTGTTAGAGGAAAAGATCACTCACTGGGATAAAGAGACTGACGATTGCAGGCAGAAAGTTTATTAGGAAGCTCTCCCAATGGAGAGGGTCTGAAGAGAGATTTCAGCCTACCCCCAGAGGGTGGTGGATATGGCTTTATACGGTACATCAATAGGCAGAGAAACCAAGTACAGCCTGGGGCCAATGGCCAGGGAGGAGCGGGCTAGGAGGTCTTGGATGTGGGAGGGGTTGGTGGTGCTTGGAGGGTGTGATGGCCCTCATCTGCTCCACTTTGTTTATTCTTGGGAGGGGATGGTCTGCGATGGCTTGCTCAGTTGGTCAGGTGGGTTATGGCTGGAGGCTGCCTTTCCTCAATCTATGCCATGGGGGCATTGATTCACAGTACTATGACCTGTCAATCATTGCAAACCTCATAAGGAGGAAACTCTAACAATACTTTAGCCAGCCGAGTCCACTAATCAGTAGAAATGGAGCTTCTAACTCCAGCCACTGAATAGCACCTGAGGTGGCTTGCGCCACTAAAATAAGATAGGCAACAGCCTCTGTGGCATGGCTTACAGTTTCCCAGAGTGGTGGTGCAGGTCCTCCCAGCTTCCTCCCTGCCAGAGGTGGGGCTAGAGTTTAGGCTACAGCTGCAATCTGATCTGGATGGAAAGAAGCCAGTCCCTACCAGCACTGTGATTTTCAATCAGCCCTGTTTTCCCTCATGCTGGGGGTGGAGTTAATATGGGGGCTACCAGCCTCTTTCTGACCTGGACAGGTTCAAAGTTTAGCTATTCTTAAGACTATACCTTAGCCCACCAAGTTTACTAATCAGTAGGTGAAGTTGATGGCACACTGTGTCTTCCTCCCCCGTTTTTGGGAAATGGGAGTTTCCAACCCCAGCCACGGAATAACTCCTGATGCAACTTGTACCACGGGAACCAACCTCTGTGGCATGGAGGGCTCTACTCACGAATCTTCTTTGCAGATGGGCAGTCTCCTCCTTCCATACTTTCCAGGATGTTGCAGGATGCTCTTCTGGTCTCCTGGGGCCCCCAAACAAGTGCTTTAGATAGATCTGGGTAATTACTAACTGCCCTGTAGGGTGAGCTGACTCTTGGAGCTCCTTACTCTGCTGCCATCTTTGGCTTCCCTCCTGCATCCCATACATTTTATGTTTTTTTTTTTTATTTTCATTTGCCAAAAAATATTTCCTAATTTATATTGTGGTTTCTGCTTTGAATGATTTATTGTTTTAGAGTGTGTTGTTTAATTTCTATGTATTAGAGAATTCCCAGTTTTCCCTTTTTTATTGATTTCTAGCTTTATTCCATTAAGGTTGGAGAAGATACATTGTATTTTTATATTAATGGAGACTTATTTTGTGATCTAATATATGACCCATCCTGGAGAATGACTCATATGTATTGGAGTCTAATGTGTATTCTGCTGCTGTTGGGTGTAATGTTCTGTATATGTCTGTTAGGACTAGATGGTTTATATTATCATTCACATCCTCTTTCTTCTTATTGATCTTCTGTCTAGATGTTTGATCCATTATTGAATGTGATGTATTGAAGTCTCTGTCCATTAATGTAGAATCGTGTATTTCTCCCTTCAAATTTGTAAAGATTTGCTTAATATATATTGAGAGTCTTTGTCATCAGTTGCATATATAATTGTTATGTCTTCTTATTGAATAGACCCCTTTATCAGTATATAGTAACCTTTGTACCTCATAGAAGTTTTTCACATAAAGTCTATTTTATCTGATATTAGTATAGCTACCTCAGTTCCTGTTTGGTTATGGTTTGTATGGTATATATTTTCCACACACTTTTACTTTCAAACAACTTGTGTCTGAATTTAAGGTCTTTTGTAAACAGAATATAGTTGGGTCATGCTTTTTTATTCTTTTTACCAATCTCTGCCTTTTGATGGGAAAGTTTAATCCATTTATATTTAAAGTAACTATTTATAATACAAGAGTTTCTTCTGCCATTTTGGTATTTGGTTTTTGTAAATCTTGTACATTTATTGCCCAGAAATCTTTTCATTACTGCCTACTTTCATACTTATTTGAACTTTTCTGTTTAAATAAATTGAGTCCCTTCTCATTTCCTTCTGAGTATGTTTTTCAGATATTTTCTTTGTGGTTACCATAGGGATTAAATGCAACTTCCTAAATCTTTAAAAATCTTTTTTGTTTGATACCAAGTTAACTTCAGTAGCATATACAAACTATGTTCCTATATCCCTCCATTTCCCCATGTATTTCTTGTTCTTGTTACAAATTATACCTTTTTACATTGTGTACAAAACCCTAGATCTCTCATAACTTTTATGCATTTGCAATTTAGAACCTGTAAGAGATAAAAAGTAGAGTTATATACCAAAAAATACAATGCAATCATACAGGTGTTTATCTATACAGTTACATTATCTATACAATTACATTATTTATGCCACTTCAATCCACTGTCAATTGCCTTTTCCTTTCAGTCTGGAGTTTGTAGGCAGGATTAGTGGTAAAAAACTCCTTCATTTTTTTTATCTGGAAATGTCTTTTTCTCTCCCTCCATCATTTTTGAAAGACAGCCGTACCAATTATAAAATTCTTGGTTGGCAGTTGTTTTCTTTTGGCACTTTAAATATTTCATCCCACTGCTTGCTTGTCTCCATGGTTTCTGATGAAAAGTGGCACTTAATCTTGTTGGGCTCCCTTGTACATGATATGTTGCTCTTCTCTTGCAGCTTCCAGAACTCTCTCCTTGTCTTGGCACTAGACAGTTTGACTAGTATGTGTCTGGGAGTGAATTCTCTTTGAGTTTATCCATTTAGGGTTTATTGGGCTTCTGGGATGTGCATATTCATGTCTTTTGTTAATTTTGAAAGTTTTTCTGCTGTTCTTTATTTTACCAGTAATTTAATAATAGTTCTTTTGCCCCTTTCTCTCTTTCTTCTCCTTCTGGGATGCCCATAATGCATGTACTGGTATGCTTAATTGTGTCCCTCCCAAAGATCTCTTGAGCTTTGCCCACTTTTATCATTCTTTTATCTTTCTGCTCCTCAGTTTGAATCACTTTGTCTTGTTTTCACATTCAGTGATTCTTTCATCTGCCAACCTAAACCCACTGTTGAAACCTTTTAGAGAATATTTCTTCTGGTTATTTTGATCTCCAATATCAGTATTTCTCCTTAGTTCCCTTTTAAAGTTTCTATCTCTTCATTTAGATTCTCATTTGATCATTCATCATTTTCTTGATATCATTTAGTTCTTTCTCCATGTTTTGTTTTATCTCCTTGAGCATATTGAAGATCTTATTTTAAAGTCTTTGATAGGTTACAAGTCTGATCTTCATTGATTGTTTCTGAATTTTAGCTTCTTCCTTTGCATGAGCCAACTTTCCTGTTTCTATGTTTGTCTTGTAATCATTTGTTGCAGACTGTAAATTTTAATATTTTAAAGTGTTAACTCTGGGATTTCAGCCCTGAGTTCTTTGTTCCTTAAGTTTGTACTCAGCTAATAAAATGAAAAAAAAATTTTTTTTTCCTTGAGTGCTAAGGACTAATGGAAACAAATCAATGTAAAAATGCCTTTCATATTCTTTGCAAATTGGCTTTTTGTTGGCTTGTGCTCTCCTTTAGTATTTGGCCCTCCTTTGAAGATCAGCTTGAGGCTAATGTGAAATTCAGAATCCTCTTCATCTTCTCAGAGCTTGAGTCTTGTCTTGGTCTCATGTTCCCTCTTGGCCTTAGGAATTCCCCAGTGTGTAGAAATTTGAATGCCTTCTCTATTTTCTATGAAATAGACTTTCCTCTCTTCCGGGATACTATTTTGTATTTCTTAAAGCAGGAACTCTTTTGCCCTAGACCACTTTAATTATTTCTTACACTATTTTAGCTGTCTGGAAGCTGCTTCTGCCTGTAGGGCAAGTTCTGGGAGTGTTAGCCTGATAAAAATTTCCTGGTTCAGCCTGGTTCAGGCTGTCACCTTATAGATTGGCATCATAATAGAGATACCCCTATATAGGTATAGGAGTTACTCTACTTCCTCTGGAACAGGACTGGGGATCCACAATGGGAGCACAGGCTGGCACCACACTGAGCCAGAGACAGAGTGGAGGAAGGACCAGCAAATGTGCCAGAAGCTCCCCTACCATTTCTAAAGCTGCATTTTCTTGATTCATCACTTGCCCATTTAATGCAGCTTACTGCAATCCATTAAATATTTTCCAGAGTTTTGAGGAAGACAGTGCTCCCAGTTTTTGCTAGTTATTCAAAGATTTTGTGGGGGGATGACAGCCAAGAGTATCTTATACTTCCATCTTTGGTGACTGGAATGCTCTGAATATATTTTCCTCCTTATTATCCACCTAGTTTTCTCCTCTCTGAATATCCTGATCATATTCTCTTCAGGTTTTCTATGAGTTGTTCCTTAGTAACTTATAAGTTCTGTCTATTCTGGACACCAATTTTTAAAATTTTGATAGGTTTTAAATATCATGTCTGCTAGTCCATAGATTTTTACCTTATGTTATCTGCCTTTTTTAAAAAGTTTTTACCTTTAATATGCAAACTACACTCCTTTCTGGTTTGCCATTTTTTGTCTTTTTAAAAGAAAGTCTTCCATACTCTAAGGTTAAATTATATTTGGCTATGCTTCCTCATAAATACTTTAAAATTTTGCTTTGGTTTATGTTTTTTATCTATTTGGAATTAATTTTTTGAATTGTGTATGATGTTGATATTTAATTTTATCTTTCCCCATAAGATTAACGAATTGACACATCATATATTGAATTCATTTATGTTACTGTCACCTCTATTATACACCATGTTCCCACACACATGGGTCAGTTTCTAGGTTTTGTTGCATTAATTTGTTTTCTGTACTTATGCCAATATCATGTGATCTTAATTATCTTAGTTTTTATAGTTTTATCAAGAGAGTGTCTATATTTTTTTGCCTATAGATTTAAAGCTTTGCCTTTCCTATTTGTTTTAGTTTGCTAGGCTGCTTAAAGTAGATACCATGAAATGGTTAGGCTTTTAATGGGAATTTATTCGTTTATAGTTTTGAGGCTGAGAAAAATGTCCATAAAAATGAATCATCAAGGTGATAATTTCTTCCCAAAGACTGGTTGCCAATTGTTCTTGACTTCTCTGCCACATGGCAAGGCACGTGGCAGCACCTGCTGGTCTCTCCATTTTCTTCCAGGTTTCATTGCTTTCAGCTTTCAGCTTCTTGATTCCATGACTTTTTTCATTCCCTCTGTATTCATTCTGTTTATAAAGAACTCCAGTAAGAGGATTAAGATCCACCCTGGGCCATGGCTTGACTGAAGAACTTCATCTGAAGGTCCTGTTTACAATAGATTTACACCTATAAGGATGGAAAAGCTTTAGATTTTCTGGGGCACATACAGTTCCAAGCCACCACACTCCACTCTCTAGACCTCCAAAAGACATGTGCTTTACAGATGCAAAATACATTGATTCCATCACAATATCCCAAATCTTAAGTCATTTCAATAACAATACTAAGTACAAAGTCTCATCAAAATTGATTATAGTTATGGTCTGTCCTGTGGCACAATCCCCTCAGTCTGTGGACCTGTGAAACTTAGAGAACAAGTTATCTGTTTCCAATATACAATGGAGGGATAAGCATTGGAAAAGCATTCCCATTCCAATAGGCAGAAACTGGAAGGAAAACAGGGATCACGGGTCCCAAACAAGTCTGAAACCCAGCAGAGCATATTCCAATAGATTGCAAGTTCTGAGAGTCCTCCATAAAATGGTGTTTTGTTTGCTGGGCCTGATGGAGCAACAGTCCCACACTTTTCATGTGCTTATGCAGCACCCCCTAATACTGGGGTGTTCCTCTCCCCAAATACTGGTGAGAAGGTTCCACCTTCATCAAGCATATGGGTGGAGGTCAGAATCTAGGCTCCTTCTCATAAAGCAAAGAGGCGGTGGCCAGACTCTCTGAAATTCCCCAGGCATCTGAGTAAACTAGAGTGGTAACACTTTTCCTGAACAATTGGGTGGAATGCCCACCCTCTCCACATGCCAAGACTTATTCACCCTTTCCACACACATGGGTGGGCTTGCTCTCTTTTCTTGAGAAGATGTCTTCAGAACATATCTCAGCTTCCATGGTTCTGCCATTGAAGTCATTTTTCCATCAATCTCCCCCTTTTAGTCCAGGCTGACAGACATTCCATTCATACAGACCTCATAAAAAAAACTTGTCAGTTTTAAGTGTAGTACACAGGGGTTCAAATCCTCTGACCAAAGAAATTCCCACAAATCCTTTCTGGATAACTGCATTTCCAATCCTGACTTACACTGAAATGGTTGACTGGTTCCATGTTCACTTAAATCCTTACACTATTCTCTGGGATCTCACGTTTCACAAGCTCAGAATTCTCCACATCATCAATTTCTGATTTCCCTGTGCCCAGGAATTAAGTTCTTATCTTATCCCTTTCCTCTTGCATTTTCCTGTAAGCTGCAACAAGAAACTAGGCTGCATTTTCAATATTTAGTTTGGAAATCTCCTCAGCTAAATATCCAAGCTTGTCATTTTCAAATTCTATCTTCCAGTCATCATCCAAACCTGCTTTTGTCAAGTTCTCTGCCACTTTAACACGAGTCACCCTACTTTCACGTTGCAATGACGCATTCACCATTTTCATCTAAAGCATCGTCAGAAGTACCTTTAGTATCTATATTTCTACCAATTGTCTCTTCAAAGCAATCTAGGCCTTTTCTATCAAGCACCTCAAAATTCTCCACTCTCTCCTCATTACCCAATTACAAAGCCATTTTCACATTTTTTTTGGTATTTATAATAGCAGCACTGCACTCTTCTGATGTAAAAAATATTAGTTTGCTAAGCTGCTGGAAACAGATACTATAAATGGCTCAGCTAAACAATGGGATTTTATTAGCTTACAGTTTTGAGGCTGAGAAAAATGTCCAAATCATTATCAAGGTGATGCTTTCTTCCCGAAGACTGGTTGCTGGGATTCATTGACTCTTCTGCCACAAGGCAATGCACATGGCAGTATCTGCTAGTCTCTCCCTTCTCTTCCAGGTTTCATTGCTTTCAGCTTTTTGATCTCTTTCTGTATTCATTCCATTTATAAAGGACTCCAGTAAGAGGATTAAGGCACACCCTGGGCCAATGCCTTAATTGAAGTAACCTACTTACAACAGGTTTATATCCACAATAATAGATTCGCTTGAAGAATATGATTTTTGGGGTACATACAGTTTGAAACTATTCAAATCCCTTATCTTCCAGGAATTGAAAAGTTGGATTTTGCTTATGGAATAAAGTAGGCATTTTTAATATCTTAAAACAATGTCTCATAATTTTCTCAATAAATATCTTATACATACATATACACATACTCGCCTATATGTATGTGTGTGTATATATATATATATATATATATATATATATATATATATATGTTTATCTATATACATGGTTTATATTTTATGTGCATTAGAGGTTTTATTGCTCATAAATGAATATGTGGGGAAAGGGAACTCTATTCTTTGCTATAGAATGATATTACTCTAGCTATACCAACTCTTTGCTGGTTAAGATTTTCCTGTTGTATTCTTCTTTCATTTACCATCAACACTTTTTTTTTTTTTTTTAATAGTGTAAGCTTTTTTTTTTTAAGATTTTTATTTATTTATTCATTTGCTGCTTGTGCTCGCTGGGTCAGCTAACCACGCCATGCGGGCGGGCTTGCCTTCACCAGGAGGCCCCGGGAACCGAACCTGGGGCCTCCCATATGGTAAACGGGAGCCCTACTGATTGAGCCACAGCCGCTTCCCTTCATCAACACTTTTTATCAAATAACTAGACATGTCTTTTGTCCTTCCATCAGAGCCTCATTTTTTAACTAAAATATTTATTATATTCACAATTACTGTGATTATTGACAAACATTTCAATTATTATTGGCAAATTCCACCATATAATTGTGTTATTTCTAATTAATAAACATTTTCATTTTTTAAATCTTCTATTCCCTTATTTTGTTAAATTCATCAAGTTTCTATTAGATACTCTACTTGTACTTTAAATTTGTATATGTTTTCTTTACATTTTAAGTATGCACACTTAGTAAAGCCTAAAAGTGATCAATGTAGTTACCCTTCTGAAAATCACAAGGACCTCAGAGTGCTATAGCCACAATAACCTCCCATCATAAACATTAATATTTGATAGTATTGGTTATTATTTTTATTGTTTTAAGTAATCAATGTCTGTTTTTATTAATAACCATTTTCACCAGTTTCATTACTCACAATTGCTTTTAATATCCCATTTCTTCCTCCTAGGAATTCCTATCTCCTGAAGTATAACTTTTAGTAATACTTGCACAAAGGCTCTAAGAATAGTACATTCTCTTCTTTCTAGACTGAACTGTTTTTCTTTTGCCATTACATTTGAATGACAGCTCAGCTTGGCTGAAAAATCTAGATTAAGAGTTATTTTCCTTTAGCACTCTGAAAATATTATGTCATTATTTTCTGGTATTAATTTCACTGATGAAAATTGTTAGGTCATATTAATTTTTTAATAAATTAATTTTATTGACACATTTTAATAAAGCATAAATCTATCCAAAATGTGCAGTGGTATTTGGTATAATCACATAGCTGTGTATTCATTATTTTAATCATTATTAGAGCATTTTCATTATTCCAATAATAATAATAATAAACAAAAAACAGACAAAGAAACAAAAACTCATCAACTCTAAATCTCTCTATGCTTCCCTTGCAGTATATAGCTGCTATTCTGTTTCTATCTCTTTTGTTTATTTGTATTTATATTTTGTAAAAACAGTCTTATATAAGCAATATTACCCATATTTGTATTTCACATGAGAATTCACTGTTATACAGTCCCATGTTACATTTTTAAGCTTTCTTTCTAGTAATATACATGTACTTAATTTCTCTCTTTCAACTACTGTCATACCCATATAATAGTTCTGCTAGTGACAAACACTATGATATGCTTTCACCATTTCTATTCATTTCCAAAGATTTACAAACAACCCTTTTTACCAATTCTGCACAGATTAACTCTCAGGTTTCCATTCTCTATCCTCATTCTATTTTCTGGTGACCTATATTCTAATTATTAACTCCATGAGTTTACACAATATATTAAGTTCATAATAGCACAATCATATCGTATTTCTCTCTTGTACCTCTAATATATTTTTAATCTCATCTCTCATGTCTCTTATTCCCATAAGGTCTTTTACTTTTCTTTGCAGGCTTTCAAATTTTCTTTATGCTCACCCAATGCCTTCTTAATACCCTTTATCTCTTTAGTCATATTTTCTTTCAATTCTTTAAATTGATTAGGAGAGTTGTGTAATTATCACTGATTAATTGCCTTAAATCTCAGTTCCCTGAGACCTTATTGCATTTTTTCCATTCTTTTCTCTTTCTGTTATCCTGTCTTTTCCAGTTTAGATGTTCTGTCCTCAAAATCACTAATTCTGTCTTTGAGTAATTCAAATCTGCTGTTATGTGCTTCTAATGTATTCTCTCTCCCATCCCCACCTGAAATGGCTCCTTTGTCTGTTTCTCATTGTCTGCTTGTTGTCTCTGGTCATTGTCTCTGCTGATCTTCTTTTGGAGGCACCAGGAACTGAACCTGGGCCCTTCCATGTGTGAGGCAGTTGCCCAACCATGAGCCACATCTGCTCCCTGCTCATTGGGTCTGCTCATTGCGCTTGCTCCTTCATCAGCTCATTGCATCAGCTCATTGCCTCTGCTTATCTTCTCCAAGAGGCACCAGGAACCGAATCCAGGACCTCCTATGTAGGAGGCAGGCACCTAACTGCCTGAGCCACATCTTCTCTCCTCTAAAGTATTGTTAATTTCATCACTTATGTCTTTCATTCTTGTAAGCAATGTTACTTTTCTTTGCAGACTTTCAAATTATTCTTTATGCTCACCAGTGTTTTAATATCCTTTATCTCTTTAGTCATATTTTCCTTCAATTCTTTGAATTGATTTAGTAGATTTGTGTGATTATCATTGATTAGTTGTCTTATATCCTGTATCTCATTGAGATATTATTTCTTCCTTTGCTGCCATCTCTCCTGTTTCCTAGCATGGCTTGTAATTTTTTGCTGATGTCTAGGCATCTGAATATGTTGGTGAATTTACTCTGATGATCAAATTCTTTCTCTTGCCTAGTGTTTTTTTTTTTTTTTTTTCACAGCTACTCATTGATTTTTTTAGTTCAACTTATTCTGAGTATTTAAAATTGCCCAGCTTAAGTTATCATAGCCAGGCCAAGGAGCCACTAATGGCAGACAGATTTTCTCCCAAGAGTTGAGCTTAAACAGAGATGTAAAAGCAGTTTTTCTCCTTTGAATTTCTGGGCTGGCCAGCAGATGGCAACTTGTCGGCAAACCTTCCCACTGAAGTGTTTCTTTCAACCTCTGCTTTCCTGTGTTTCTGGTCTGGCTAGAGTCTAGATTCAAAGAGAGCTCTTCTGGCCAAATTCACTGAAAAGAAACCACTCTCCACCCTCTGATGTACACTCCCTCTTCGCTTGTAACATCTGACAGGTGGGAAGATGTCTGTTCCCCCTCTCATTTAGCTGCAGTAAGCCAGGTGTTTTATCCAGGCTTAATGACATGAGTGTAAGGGCTGGGTGCCCTTCCTGGTCACCATGGGGGTTTAGTAACTCAAATTTGTGCTTTTTTGTCTCTCTGTACATCACCCCTCTGGGGGTTGCACAGCACTACCCTGGTCTGCTGACCCCCAAAGCAGGTCCCTCAGACAACTTTGGGCTCTTTCTCTACTGTTTTTGTTAGAGAGTTAAGCCCTGCCTGCCTACTCTGACACCATCTTCCCAGAACTCCCTCCCATTTTAATTTTAAATTGCCACCCTTTCTAAGTTATCTCTCTTTCTCCAAAGCCTCTTTTAAAAGCTAATCATTTTTAATGTTCTGCAAAGGTGTAACATTGTTTACATGTTGGTTTATTTATATTTATATTTTTATAGTCTCATTGTACTTCTTGAATCAGGTAATTCTGTTGAATCTGATGTCTTTCATAATTTCAGGAAAAATCTTAGCAATTTCCAAATATTGTCTCTTCCCTTCCACTGCTATTTTCTCTGTTCTCTGCTATTAGCAATCCAGGAAGAATATAATTTTAACCCCTTTACCTCTAATCCTCTCATATTTTCCTTTCCTTTATCTCTCTGTGCTACAATGTCAGTAATTTCCTCAAATATCTCATCCATTTCCCTAATTCTCCAAATACTTCTGATGTCGTGTTGAAACTATCTTTTGAGATTTTTATTTCATTGAGTTCCTTTTTCATTTCAAGAATTTGTTTGCTTTTTAAAAAAATCTTTATTCACAGTGTCTCAATTTTCTTGAGAAAATTCCTTACATCCTGGCTATGTAACTCATCTCCAGAAAAAATTTATGTGTGTTTTTGCCAGGCATTACTTCTCAGAGACCTCCTTTTGTTCTATTCTTAGTGATGCAATTATGTAGGTTGTGTAAAATCAAGGACTGCGTGATTATGCATGTGATGAATTTTCAAAGAAGAATTTTTATTGTCATGATATTCTGTTATAATGTTTTTATATAGTAGTCAAATATTTTTCCTAACCATCCCTTTTACTATCTCTGCAGCTCCTTGATATTCCAAAATTTATGGGGGTTTCAGTTACATTTTTGCATGCTTTCGTGGCTCCACACACTGTATCCTTTCCTTTCCTAATCATACAAGAATAAACCTCTATTTTTCTAAGCTTGACAAAGCTACCTATCCTCACCCCCCCACCAGGGGGCAACATTAACATCACTCAAGTACTTATCCTTTCTACCTCAGTTCTTCATTTTGGGGACCAGGATATTTTGCTACTGTAGCTCAGCTATAAAATTAAAATAATTCTTAAAATATATTTTATCCACATGACCTTTAAATCAGGAAAAACATCATATTATCTTATCCTGTAGTTGTTTGTTTATTTGCTTTTCCTGTTTGTTTATCCAGGACAATATATGCTGTCTATTTACAGATTTGTACTCATGGGAGTACACACACATAGGCACACACAACTCACTAGGAAGTGATTTGGAATGAATACTTGTTTCATAAATTTTTTCACAATGTGGAAGCATATCTCCCTTTCCAGAAAAGCAGGAAGAACTTTTTTCTTCAACAATTGGTATGAATAAAGAGGCAGATTTATGGTCACCTTCAGAACAGAGAATCAATCAATCAACCCACATTTATTGAATGTACAACTTCAAATAAATCCCAACTTTTAGGAGCAATGTTCCTGAATTCCTAATACATCACCTCTCTTACAATTTTTACATAAATTTTATAAACAAAAAGATTTTTTACTAATGATACTTTTCCATGAATACTCTCACTAATTTTCCTTGAATTTTTGAACTTTTCAAGGACTTATCAAAGATATCAAATTAGCAGTAATAAATTTGTGGTCTTGAAACTATATTTACAAGCCACAAATCAGAAGTTATTCAACATAAAGTATAGTCTCTTGGTTGTAAGTAGTACTATTTTGCTTTAATTCAGCAGAAAAATAAAGTGTAGTACATAACATAGGTCATACTAAAAATATAGATAGCTTTTAAAATAACTGCTAACAAGCAAATTAGCTACTGAATGGAATGGCAGCTGATCAATAATGACAATAAAACTACAGAATTCTTGCTGATCTCATATTGTCTGTGAATGCAAACTGTAAAAGAGGTCCCCACAGGCCTCCAACAATAACCTACAAAGAATGAAACACAAAGCGTATTGAGCATAAAGATAGTTCAATTTCCCAAGACAGCCAGCTCTTGTCACATCAAACCACCTATTAGTCACAAACTCATACAACTAAGAATTCTCTGGCCTCCTGAGATCCCCTGTCATCTTAAAGGAGATAATACCAATGAAAGGCATCAGTTTCTTCTGTAACATGTTTAGTTTATTGTTTTCAATAGATCACACAATTTACGGTGTTGCTATCACATATAAATAAAGTGCTCTCCTCTTAGATTGTAAAATGACATTAATGTGTCAGTAAATGGAAAAAGAAAGGTAAACAAAAATAAATGTGAAATTTAAGTATATACCAAAAAGAACACACATCCTCCCTATTATTTCATATCTTTATATTGTTTCAAATTGCCCACAAATATTAATCAAGCAATAAAATGCTGTAAGAAATTGCAACATTGTAGAGCTTGTAAAGTAACAGAAAAGTGGTTGATCTAATCTCATTTGGAGAATATGGAAGATGAGATTCAATGGGTTTAAGTAAGGTAGGTTAGGTAATATGGTAGGTTAATAGTAATATAGAGACAGGACCCTCACATCAATGTTCAAACACCTTTTAGAACTATTTAATGTATATATTATACTGAAATATTTGCAATAAAGGTATAGTTTCACTTATTTATATATAATGAAATCAGAAAAATGACCAACTTGTTAGTGAAATACAGCTCTGTCATCCTTCTAAATGAGTATTGAGTATGCTGTGCCATATTGGGAACTAATTGCTGAGATTATAAAAATGGTAACTTCCCTCAAGAATTACATAGTCTAATGGGAGGATTCTAATAGGTAATTTAATTGGAATTATGAGTTTTGGAGATGGTAGTATGCACAAGGTACTATTTGAGTACAGAGGAGGGACATCTAAATTGTACTGCAACATTGGGAAGATTCTAGAAAGGCTTTCTGGAGAAGGAAATTCTTGAGTCAAAATATTTGCGAAAAATAGCAGGAAAGAATTAGATAAAAAAGAAGTAACAACACAACAGAAGAAATCAAAGTGTAGAAGGATTGGGAGATAGTGGCAGGAGAGATGGAGGCAATTAAAGGCTTTGGGTTAGCCTTAGCATAGTTTAGTGTTGTTTTTCTCTCTATGATATGAAAATTGACTGGGATTTTTAGTCAAAAGATCACTATGCCAGCAGTGTGGAGGGTAGACTAAAAGATAATGAGTCTAGAAGTAAAAGGAAATTGCAGAAGGCTAATGGATGAGGCCTAAGGCCTCTTTATCTCTCTTTCTGTTTCTGCATTTATATAAGACCCAGAAACCAGGCAAAGATTGAACCTGAGTCACACCTCACTGATGTAGTCCTGTCAAAAGGGTCTCATACCCACAGGAATGGATTAGTTCAAGAACATAATCTTTTATTTTTGGGGATTCATAAAATAACTTCGGACTGTCACAGAACAACTCATTGACTTAATGTTCTAGAAATGTCAAGTAAGAGAATATAAAACTGTCCAACAAATTGTTTTAATTAGAAAGCCACCAGTGACCATAAGAAGAAGAATTTTAGTGGAATCTTTAGGTGTAGTCAATTAAATTAAAGAGCAAATGATATGTGACAAATTAGAGATGGCATATATAGATTGCATCTTGAAGAATTTATCTGTGAATTGATATATAATAATAATTATGATATGGTTGAGCCTTTTGAGTCTTTATCATGTGCCAAGCTCAAGTGTTGTGTAATAATTAAGCCACTGAATCACTAAAAAAACTATGAAATAAGTATTATTATCCTCACTTTACAGTGATAAAACTGAGGTCTTTAAAGGATAAGTAATGTGCCTGAAACCACAGTTAATGTCAGGTATTCTCATCCACAATTTTGATACCCATTAACAGTTGGAGAGATTTATAACTAGAAATAGAGAGTAACAGTAGGTCGAGGAAACATTTTTCTTTAATATCTGAGCAATGAGGCTGATCATATATATAAACTAATGAAAAAGGACCAGTGTCAAGAGAAAGGCTGAAAAAAATTGTAGGGAGAGTAATCTGAGGGAAGACCATTCTAATATTAGAGATAAAAGCACATCTTCCAGAAAAGTAGGACTGAATAAGATATTTAATTTTAATTACTTAAAGTCTTAAAACTTCACTTTTCTCATTTATAAATAGGGTGGGTAACAATTACCCTATAAATTTCATTTTGATTTTGTGAAGAAAGTGAAATAAGAGAAGCTAAAGAGTATAAATTGTATACACAGTTCAAATGGGTGTTTTAGCAGCAGTCTATAGCCATGCATTTGTATATATTAGCATATTACAGAGCATTCCTAAATAGAGGTTTATCAATTAGCAAACTTGCCACTACCAGTTATTCTTTTTTTTTTTTACTTTATTTTGTACATTTAATAATTGAAAATACAAACAATTAAAAACTAAAAAGTAAACACAGATGAATAAATATACACATTTCTCAATTAAATGTACTGGATACAAATAAAAATTTTTTTTGAATCAAACAATATGTTACACAATATATTTGGTTCATAGTAACGCATTCATACAGTATTTGTCCTTTTGTGTCTGGCTTGCTTCGCTCAACATAA
The DNA here is from genome assembly GCA_026826555.1 of Tolypeutes matacus. Classification (NCBI taxonomy): domain Eukaryota; kingdom Metazoa; phylum Chordata; class Mammalia; order Cingulata; family Chlamyphoridae; genus Tolypeutes; species Tolypeutes matacus. The sequence continues at coordinate 7,860,197 of JAKSZT010053767.1, read as the reverse complement.
TGTCCTCCAGGTTCATCCATGGTGTCATATGCTTTACAATTTCATTTCTTCTTACAGCTACATAATATTCTTTGTATGTACAACTTATCTTCAAACCAAGGTGGGAGAGAGTTTTTCAAAGGAGGAAGCATGAATTGGCTCATAAACTTTCTACTTTTGGAGACTCATGGCCCATAGCAGGTTTTCTAAATCTTTATTTCCCCATAAAGTCCCTGTACATTTCCCCACACTCTCGTATCCACACATCCTTATCTTTCTGTCTTTTGTCACACAAAAAATGTCCTTTCATCGTTCCTGAGGAGAAGAGGGATCTCCTCATTTTTAAAACTACTCTCTCTAATCTGATACCTCATTCTTGAGAAGTTGGAATAAACAAAGAAGCAAACAAAAGTGAATTTTAGACCTGCCTCTGTGTTTTTTTAATCCCATGACTTGTAGCAATATTTTAGATTCATTAAGCTTGAATTTCCATGTTTGTAAAATTACCATACTACTAACCAATAACAAGATCTTTTTTAGGGTTAAGTTGGGTTTTACATGTGGAAGGGACTACAATTATTCTATCTCCTAATCCTCAGGTTAATATCTTTCCTTTCTTCAATTTATTTATCTTTCAGTTTTCCACTATTTTATCACTTCCCTGTTTTGAAAAACCACAAATATTTTTAGTTCTCGGTTCCCACAACCCTCCGGCCACTTTCTCTCTCTCTTTCTATATATATATATATATATATATGTATTTGGACATATATATGTGTATACATACACACACACACAAACTTCCAGAATGAATGGCCTAACTAGCCAATCTTTACTTACATACCATTTTTCACATTTACTATTCCACCCAAACTAAATTTTCTACAGACTTCAGCAAAAGACAGGCTACAAAAGAGGTGCTTGTTGGATTAATGAATGAGTAAAGATGTGTATTTATAACTTCATTTTTATAAACACTTCAGCAAACTATACCTTGATTACAAAATCAATAAGCTAAGCCACACATTTGGTTTATACAAATGAAAACACAAAATGGCTTATTATATCAATATCAGTAAATTTAGATGTCAGCAATGGAAGAACAAAGATCATCACTATAATGGCCCAGCATTTTACACTTTACTAGTTACATTGATTTGGTTCAGAATGTAGTTTAGTGCTGGAGCTGGAAGTAACTTAAGGACATAGCTGAAAAGAGATGGCAGGGAAAGGAAAGAGGTTGTCAGTCAACCTCTCACCATATAATTTCCATTTTTATTTATTATTATTATTCATCAAAATAGATTGATCTGATTTCATTTATACTTTTCCTTTTAATTGGTACATTGCTCATTAAAAAAAACATTTATTCTTTTAGAATTTATTACAGTTACTCATTCTGGGTATCAGTAGAACATAATAAGGCTGTTGAGTTGCCAGAGAAGATCATCTGGTGAATGTGATATCTGACAGCAAGAGCTAGGTACTGTGCAGAGCACAGTAAGTGGATTATTTCAATTAGTCCTTCAACTCTTTGGGGTATCAAGATGTAAAGGAGGGAACATATTTGGGGGTTCAAGGAGAGAAGCAGCGTGGCTGTGGCTGGAACACAGTGAACAAGGAAATGGAGGAAAAGTAGGAGGAATTCTTATTGTCCAGATAATGAAAGCCACAGCCATGTTTGAATTTTATTCTTGGTAACTTGGGAAGCCATTGAAAAATTGTACATAGGTACCAACATGAATGGAATGGTATTTTCAAAGATGATTCTGAGTGTATTGGGGCAAACATTTATGACATGTTTCAATATGACAAGTATTCAAGTGAAAAACTAGTTAATTGACTATTGCAGATGACTAGAAGAGAGATGATGGCTACAACAGTAGGCATATTTATTTAGAATAGGTTTTGGAAATTGAACCCATAGGATTTAATGATGGATTGAATATACATGGGGATAAAAAGAAAGAAATAAAGGAAAAATTCCAGAATCAATCTTAAATAGATCTTATTATCTAGCAGATGGGTTTTTCATTCAGTTCTATTTTATTTATAAACAATTTCTTTACATGTAGTTGTTAAATCCCTCATTGAATCAAATGAGGGTGAAAGCACTTCAGCCAAGCGATTTATCAAAGCATAATCTTGTATTGACAGATCTGGACACTTAAATGACCTGCATTTTTTTGTGAAGCAAATGTTTGTTCTTTCATAACAGAGGTAACTGAAAGGGGGCACACATTCCAATAGTTACTGTGGAGCAAACAATGGCTACAGCTGGAAACCTCCGTTAGTCTCCTTTCCTGCCCTTACTAACTGGGAGATAAATTCAGAAAGAGAGAAACAAAACTAAGCAAGGCTGCCAAGCATGACTAAAGACTAAGGAAGGGAGAAAAACAGAAAAAGGTGTTCCAAAATGGAATATAACCAGAAGAGAAACTGATGCCAGAAAAGCATTCCACAAGGAAAGAACAATTTTGAGACTATTTTCTTGTTCCACTAAATGTTCCCATCTCCAGTTCCTTCGCCTTTGCTGAATTCTTTGAGCTTGTTACATATTAATTTTTCTCCTCATTGGAGGCCATGGGACAAATCTCAAACTCCCCCTAGAGAATGGAGCCTAAATAATAAATAGTTTCTTCCAACTCTAATACTCTGAACTAAGCAGAAATACGATTTCCTTCTCAAATTTACACATTCATTTGACAAATATATATTCAATGATTACCATGTACTAGGTGCTTTCATGGGTGTCAGGGATATGGTGGTGAACTAAACATAACTGCCTGCCCTCATACAGCTTGATGTCTAGTGAATGTCAGCTTTGACAGCAACACCTGGGTGCTGTGATGGGCACTGTAGATTATTTCATTTACTCCTTCAACTCTTTGAGGTAGGATCTGATATTATTCATCCTTTACAAATGAGGAAACCAAAGCTTTGATAACTAAAGCTACTTACAAAAGTTATATAGCTTGTAAATGTCAGTGAATAATCAAACCCAGTTAGATTCTAGGGTACTTGCCTTAAACAGCATTCTCTGTTGCCCCACAGTTAGAGGATGAATGCAAAAACATATTTTTTTGTCTAAACTCAGGGCATCTGATTCTTCAGTTAGCGGTTTATAGCTCTATGAAGTTACATCATAGCTTTTTTTTCTTTTTTTTTTTTAATTTTACCGGGAGGTCCTGGGGATCGAACCCAGGTCCCTCCATATGGCAGATGGACGCCCAACCATTTGAGCCACATCCACCCCCATATAGCTTCTTTCTTTAAGAAAGATGTCTGAAGTTTGGGATAAAAGGCTAATTTACTCTCTGATAGATCGCTGTCACTTGCCAAGCATTTATAGAAGAAAGCAGGAATTCTTATCCTAAATGAAAGCAAGGGGAGCATGCCTCAAGAACATGACGGTTATTAAATAATTAGAGAAAGCTAAATGCTAAAAATGTATTAATACTGCACAGCAGCTATTTTAAGGCAGTATCAGACACTGAGGGATATGAAAACACATATTTTCATCTTACATTGTCAACCCATTATAATAGCTGAATGACAGATGAAACATGAGCCATAATGGTAAATAATATTACCATCATCAATTATCATTAATAATTATGTTTTGGGTATATAAAAGTAAATTTCATCTGACTATATCAAAGTTTAAAAAGTTCTTATTACACCTAGACATAAAAATTTAACTTGATTTGTATGAATCATTAGGTTTGGTGACATATAATAAGTACTTTTTTTGCCACTAGCAGAGCAGATATTGCTTCAGTTCCCATGATGTCTGCCTCCAGCATTATCTTCTTCCATTTATGCCACTGTGTCTGAAGTATTTCCTCTCTGGACCCCTCTACTGAGGTTGTCCCCTAAAGTTCAAGCTACCGTCATATACAGCCTCTTGCCAGCCAGTTTATCCTATCTCCATCAGCAGATAAAGTCCTATGCCCCTGCAAAGGATTGTCAGTCACAAATATTTGGCCAACTAAAACCACTACCAAGGTATTTGAAATTTCCCCCATCAAAATACCAAAACACAAAAATAAAAATAACAATTTGTTCTTGTTACCACATAAAAGGCAACTCAACTACCCAAGTACTCATGTTTCAGAGAGGAAGGAGGAGTAGGTTTATTCTAAGCAAGATAACAAATCATAATATTTTCTTTAAGAATTTATGTATATGCCCAAAGAATCTCTTGAAAGGTACATATTTTTCCTACACAGTATCTAACTAGCCACATATTTCTTTCTCCATACAGACCAGTCATCAGGAAAGCAAAACCAACAAAATTCAAACTGGTGTCTTTCTGGATAGAGGTTCAGTCTAGTTTATAGGCTTGGACCCCAGGGATATTATCTCAGATGCCTCTAGAGTGAAATGGAATTAGTAATTACACAGATCCTCCCCACTAGAATCGTATTAAAAATAATTTAACATACTTGTTACGTATATTTTAATCATATTATCCCCTAAGTAACCAGCCAGTGATCTCAAAGGTCAGTATATAATTACAATGAATATACAAAGGGGAATGCAACTCTAGGCATTGGAATGCAACGTTGCCTCTACAATTCTCATTTCCTTCCTTTCTTTCCTCCCTATACAGTTCATTTGAAGAGCTGGCCTCTTACCTTCCTTTGTGAAAATGGTGACTAGGAGATCTTAGAAAAGAGGTATTATAAATCTGGTGCCCGAATATAAAAATAATGTGTTGCTTTCATGTGGGAAGATAGTATAATCATTCAAATAACTTCGTTGCTATTGTTTTAAATCTAGAATCATTTCCAGTATAGTTGTGCCACAAAATGGAGAATCTCAATCAGCCATGTGTGTATTTAACTCATGACCTTTACCAGAGTTGCAAAAACAAACGCATCTTTTTCAACAATCCTGGTTGTACGGTTCCATAGCAAACTGTACTTCTTCACAAATTTTCTCAGGTTCGTTTGTGCTTCTTGAACATGGAATGAGAAAATATCCCCTCTCTGTTTTCCATCCCAGAATCTACTATTAAAACTTATGCCAAATAAGCAGGAAAATGATAAGACTGTTTTCTGGTGTCCAAAAATTTGGTCATCCATGTCCCTTTACAGTATATAAGATTTGTATGCAGAAAATCAGAAATGATTTGGAAAATAATATAGCCTAAAGGTGTCTCTGGCTCTTTCTAGGTCTGTGCTCTTATACCACCCAGCAAACAATTCAGGATGCTGGTATATAGATAGGGCCTGATACCACTACCTTTATGTAATTCTATTCTGGTCATCAAAGGAAATAATGCCAAGTGCTCTATTTCCAAACCAACGTAACAAAAAGTTCAATCAACCCCTTTTGGTCTAAAAATGAAAGTAGTGATATGCTTTCTTTCCAAAGCTTAGTGAGAAGAAGACAGTCAAAAAACTATTTCCTTAGTGAGTTTTATGGCCAGGAACTCTAAGTACTCAGACACTGGTAATTTGATAGTCAGTCACCTAACATGTATCATACTCTGTCTGCTTATAATTCTCCCCAATACTCTCAACCTGTGCCCATAATGACTTGTTTTCTAGCTCCCAAACATCTGACATTTTTTCCAAATTAAATATGTCTCCACATCTTAAATTTTGTAAAAGTTCTGTTTTTTTCTGTTTAAAGAAATGCTTATTGATAGTACATTAATAAATTATTAGACAAACAAAAGTCCAGATGTTAGGTAAAGTGTGATCATAAAACTTTGGACCTTGAGCAGGAACATGTTTTTTTTTTAATCGAGAGAGAACATCTTAACCAGTTAGCAAATTACATTATCATATAATTACTCCTTTCTCCCTCTCTAGAGTATAAAACCTTAATGATAGAGTAGACACAGTAAACTCACACATTTCCTGCCTTCACTTCAATTAGTACCATATTTTGAACTAGTTCCTTAAGTCTTTCATATGCATCATGAAAACGTACAATGGATATTATCATACTTTATAATATAAAGAGATGGAAGATTAGTTATTAAGTTCTGATTTCAATTTGAGTTTTTCTTTTTTGTTTTTATTTTATTTGCATTTTGGCTTTTGCCTTTTTAGTATTTGGCAACTTTTTGCTCTATAATGCTTCTGTTTTAGGCTGCCAGATTTCCGTGTGAGTCATTCCAATGGTTTTATCTGTCATGAAGCACTGTTAACCAAATTTGCCTATTATCACTACCCAAACATTTATTGAAGAGCTGTCTTTCCCATCTATGACCCTTAATGTTTACAAATGTAATATACTGACTGTGCTACAATGATTTCACTACATAACCCCCAAGTGCAGGTTTTGTGAGTAAGCAGAACGTGGCATCAATGAGATCTTCCACTCTCAGCATTTTCATCTGCCTTTTCCTTCTCTATCATCTCTGCAAACCTATTTCCATGGCTAAAATTTTAAATTCACATACTTAATAAAATCATTGACCACTTATTCTGAGCCCTTATTCCATCAATGATGTCTCTTGTGTGTGTCTATATAACTTACTTTTTTTTTTAATTAGAGAAGTTGTAGGTTTACAGAAAATTAATGCATAAAATACAGAGTTCCTATATTAAATTGTATCTTAAATCAATCTTTCTTGACTAGATCATTCTCCTCCAACCTTAAACAGAGTCAAGGTTTCACATCTTTGGAAATAAAATTCTGTTTTTCACTGACTACCATTAGATCTTGCCTGGACTCTTAGAATAGTCTCTGATTTGGTCTCTCTATTTCCACTCTCGCCCCACACATTATAGTAAGGCTATAATTCAACAATGACAGTGATCTTTTAAAAGTATGAATCAGATTATATCTCTGGTGCTCCAAATCCTCCATGTAATCATCCCCAAGTTCCTGGGTCAGGTGTCCCTAATCTGCGCTTTTATAATATCCATATATACATCTATTATACTATGCTGCAATAATTATTTTAATTGTCTCTCTCCTCCATGAATTTCTTGAATTCAATTTACACAGTATTATCTGCTTCTGTAGCCACAGTGCCTACCAATAGGAGGTGCTTAATAAATAATTTCTGAATAAATAAGTGAATGAATAAATAAATATATGCATTTTGAAATTGTAGAGTTCACTTTTTTTTTTTTTTTTGCTTTGTCAGCACCTTCTGGGTGTTATAGCTATCTGTTATTTATTCTATCTTGGACTTCATTTTCTCCATTTGGCTTTTTGTTTCTTTCATACTATAGATCATCACAACAAATGATAGTCAATCTCTAAAGACAGAGAGCATGTACAAGGAAAAGAAATTTGGGCTTCAAAGCAGCAGACCTTAACAAGTTTTTCAGGCTTTGTTCATTATGAGCCCTCGGTCAAGTCACTTACTTTCTTACTTACTGTATCTTAAAATATATTTTTAGATTTGTTATAAGAGTCAATATAATATTTTAAAAATACTGTGAAAACTGTCAACTTCTACAAACACAATGTATAATACTTACATATGATTTAGGTACCAGACACTGTTCTGAGTATTAAATATATTAATTTACATAATCTTCATAATAGCCTCATGAGATGAATTCTTTTAATATCTCATTTTACAAATTTTTTAAATCAACACACAGAGATGTTGTATAAGGTTTCTAAGAAAACACAGCAAATAAGTGACAAAGCCAGGATTTGAACACAGGTACTTCAGCTCTAGACTGAGTTCTTAACTTACTTTCTACCAATATAAAGTGACAGCATTCATCTCTACCATCATCTCATAATGAATCTTTGGCATCTTTGTATCTTCCTTGCTTCTGCAGTGGTGCTTCTCACTAAAAGCCCCCATCCTTTTTGAACTTTAGTATAAAGTAAACTTGGGGAAAGTGAGATAAAATAATGTAAAAAAAAAAATGCAACAATCCCAAACCAAAAATAATTTTTAATATGCAAGAGAAAGTAAAGTCCTACCTAGAGGCATCAGGACATGACCATAAACTATTCACAGTCCAGTAGGCATAGCATCACTGAAAAATGTTGTGAGGAAGGGCTATGCAGATTGAGAACTGTACGGTTATAATTTCCTCTTTATGCACTTTCTAATTCTCCTGTGTTCTGTTCCCCACGCATCACATCTCCCTGGCTCTGTCCTAGTTGCTGTTCACAGAGACTCTGGAGCCAGTCCAGGGCTGGACAAGCAGCCAGCCAGAAGCACCAGCAAGCCCTGGTAGTATACTTCACTGACCTGTAGGCGCTGTTTCAGAGGCATGCCATGAAAAGACATATCAAGCAGAAGCCCATCAAATGAAGGGGTAAAAATATCTAAATATTTGAAAATAGTCACAGATTGTGCTTTGATATGCCAGTGATGAATTCAGAACAACATTGAGCACATTGGTTTTACAGATGCAGGGGCACAGCAATTGTAAAAAGACAAGAATGAGGAAACCTTTTATTTAGGCAACTACTCAGACTCTGGTGGAAAATCTTCTTTCACTCAGTGTTTTTCTTGAATAAATGGGAAATGTTTCAATATAGTTTATTTTTATATTTATTTATTTTTAGCCCCTCCCCATGAATCCCCCATCTGTCTGCTTGTTGCTTGCTCACTGTGTCTGCCTGTTGTCTCTATGAGGCAACGGGGAATGGAACCCAGGACCTCCCATATGGAAGGCAGGAACCCAACTGCTTGAGCCACCTCTGCTCCCCTCAATCTTAGTTTCTATTCATTACTTTTAACACCTCATAAACTCAAGAATACAGCAGCCAAGACTTCATATAAGGAATTTTTCACAATCTTTTGGATTAAACTAGTAATATCTTGCCGTAGATTCAATATTACAAACTAAAGAATAATCGAGCAATTTAATAGAATGTAGTCAACGCATCAGTATGCTTAAAGATTTGAATCAAGAAATTAAAAATAACTGCTGTAGGAAGGGGAAGAGGAAAGTAAATCACACATACCCCCAAACCATACACTGTGGTTTTTCCTAGAAAACATTATTCAGTAAAAGAGTGGTAGCTAAGGTCTCATGGCCAGTTGCAGGACCTGCATGAAGTCACACAATTAAAATTGCTCATTGGATGTATTGAACTTGCTCGGTGGTGTGTGGTTAAATGCAGATCTTCAAAGCTATAGGAGAAAAAGGAAGAAGAGATACAAAAGGTAGAGACTTTATTAGTTCAATTTTAAGATGGAACAGAATTCAATTTGAAAAATAAATTTTTCATTTTCTTAGCTGTAATTTCTCAGTGCAAAACAAAAAAGGATAAAGTGAAATATATTAAAATCCACGTCATTAGATTTTCTTCGTAGCAAATATTCTCTCCCAATAAGTATTTTAATAAATGGCTAAGAAATGTTGATTTTAAATAAATCTTGGTTTTTAGATTTGAGGAAAATAATAAATTGGCAAGAATGTAGTTCATCCATTAAACTCAAAGCATTTGGAGGAAAAAAAATGAAATTGCCCAATGTTTATCTTCCCTAATACAAATCTTTAAAATCTGTTCTCTCTCCTACACTTTACTTCTAGGGCATATTTACTGGATGAAAAATAAATGAATTATTCTAAATAAATCTTATTTTTCATCAATTTGCATAAAGAACAGCTAAGGTTTCCTCTCCAGTGTTATATGTGTGAAAAATTTGGTTATGGTCATAACAAAGGTGGACAAATTTTTAAAGCAGGCTTGTAAAAATCCATTGAAACAGCACAACAATAAGCTAAAATACTGCCAAAACCTTGTTATAGTGAACGAAATCCTAAATGCTTGACACTAATGAAAAAGGCTTTACAGAAAGGTGCCGTTAACCATCCCAATATTATAATATTCTAAATAAAGAATAAGGTTCATTTATATTATTATTATGGATTTTCCCTTATATCCAGGATTCAAATCAACATCGACAACTGAACATGAGCAGTATCAGTTTGAGTTTTGTCACAGTTAACAAGCCAAATTGACACAGATCAAAACACCTTTTTCATGTTGGGAAAAGAGCTTGGTTGTCAAAAAAGCATAGTGATGAGTGACCGTGGGGAGACATCCCAGCAATAATCAATCGCCAATCAGTCATGGAAAGTGCTTATTCTGCTCTTATAGGAGCCTCTTCATTACTTGCTGTGCACCGATCTCAGGAGAGGTTCCTTTCCATGAATAAAGCAGGAGTTTCAACACCGACAGGAATGGAGAGAAAAATGACTAAGATTGAGTTTAAAACAGTATTTGTTTTCTAATTGTTCTTATTTTTTTCTGTTTAAAAAATAAAATAAGTTTTTAGAAAGTGGCAATAGAAATAACCAAAACTGTGTTAAAATTTGCATCCTTCAAAACTGGTAATTTAGCATTTCCTTAAATAAATGGTATGCCAGAGATCTAAATCGGAACAGTGGGAGCAGATTAATTGTAGTGAATATGTTCTCTTTAAATATAAATATACAAATATTTCTCTGTGTGCATGTATGGTGGAGTGAAGATACACAGTAGCAATATCTTAAGAATATTAACATAATATTAGTTTCTGCTAAAGATTACATAGTTAAATTAAATGTGTGTGATTCATAAATGTAAACGCAAAAGTAGATCACTCAAGTGGCTTGAATATGCAGATGATTTTTTAAAATTATTTTAATTCTTTTCTCTGGGGTTCTTTATACGATAACGTTGAATCCCACCAGAAGGCAAAAAAAAAAAAAAAAAAAAAAGTCATTTCTTCTCTTCTGCCTGTTTATTTTTTGAAGCAGATACATTCCCTTTTCCTTAAGTGAGTCCACAACAACTTTGGCACTTACCCTGCACCACTAAAACCATAACTGAATGTTTATGGTAGGAAAGCTGGTAAGGGAAATGATTCTGAATTTATTTTCATAAGTGGAAAACAGGTTTGCCAAAATAGTTTGACTTTATGAAAGGAGAGAACAGCTGTATTTGGTTTATAATAAATCTTTCACAAATCAGTAAAAGCAAAATAGACAGCACAACTGCAGCCCATAAAAGTGGAAAATGTTAAACAACAGGCAGTGAAGTTGTTAAACTTTCCCACAGACATTGCAGGTTAAAAATAAGCATCTAGAAAAATCCACATGCGCAACTCACATGAAAAAGTGGACCGAATCACATCAGAAGAGGAAAAGGAATTACTGCTGATTAGAGGGAAAATCCTGTTAAGGTGACTTTTCTGGGCATCGAGATGATGGTGTCCACGGCAGCTTCTTCCTCCTATTACCGAATGTTAGTGTAGAATAATTACTTGCTTGCCAAAAATGACAAGACATTGACCCTGCAGACTTATTGAATTCTCATTGCTTGCCTCCAGGCCATGTCGGGGGTTATTCAATTTTGCCTGAGGAGGACAATCTATTATGAGAGATGAGTCAAGAAGGCATCCTCCTTGATTGCCCACCAAAACCATTATCGCAGCACAGAGAGGGCATCGGCAGGGAGTGGACAGACAAGACAACACTGATCTCGATTACCCAGGGACAAGATACAATTTACATTACTTGAAGCCACAGGACAGAGGGCAATCAGCCCTGGGAATAGGGTGGCAGCCCTGGAGTGAACAGGTATTAACAGTGGAGTAGCATCTCAGCTACGTGTTTATGCTAGACAAGACCTTTAGCCTTACAAGGTAGTAACTGATTGGTTTGATCTGTAATTATGTAAATATTACATTGACAAAACAGAATTGTTCTCAAAAAGTGGGAGCAAAATATCCAGGATCCTAAACTATGAAAATCTGTAGGTTAGATTGACTTCACTGTACCTGTCTTAGATTTTCTATCCCAAGGCAATTTCTCAGCAGTAGCAATTATTTTGACATAGGGAATTCATTGTAATCAAAATTGTCTACCAGCACAGAAAACAACTTTAGTCCTACAACTGTCCCCACCTTTTTTGTTTGTTTAATTATAGATAATAAATGAAAATGTCCTTTAAGCATTAGGCTCCAAGGTACAAAGGGCCGGGAGTGATATAAAATTATGATTTGAGACTGCTCAATAAGCCAATTTTATGGCACTAATGATAACATAAGGAAATCAAGTAATACTTCTCCTTAGACTTTATTGTTAACTAAACCTTACTAGATCTCAATATTTTGTTAAACTGTTCTACTAAATTGGTATATCAAACATTATTTTTATTTGTCAATGAGAAATGCGTTATTACATGTTTTTAAAAAATTTAATTGAGAAAAAGAAATGCTTACATTTTTCTATGGATTATAAGGGTCAAGGGACTATGGTAGGGGTTAATAATGATATGTTCAATTTAACATATTGGAGTAATGCTATGCTCAAAGACCTAGTAACTGATAGATTTTTGCAATTTGGGGAGTTCCTGTAAGCATGAGGTACAATTCCAATATAAACAATGGTTTGCATTTCTAAAATAATTATATAAGAATCTATGGGAAACTGCAGAAAATATGAAAAATAACCCATGTTATTTCAGAATTCTCCTGCTATGCTATTAGTTTATCTGCAGAAGCTGAAGAGCAAATAACCTCTCATTCCCCCATGAACGCTGATTAATTAGGACATGAAACCAGGGTGATTTGTGAAAGAGCTTTGCAAAACAAAAGCTTTGTGTGATTTTATGCTTGAAGCCTATCCTGGATCAAGTTAGCAACCAGAGAAAATTAAACCACCGATTTAAAAATTAGAATATGCATTATAAAAGGTTCAAAAATAACTGTTGGCTTGTCTTTTCCAGTTAGAATTTATTAAATAATCAATGTGCTTTGTGTGGCCTTTATCTCAACATGTACACTATGTCCTCACTCTTATGTGTAAGTTACATGTTAGAGTGATTTATGAAATTGATGTCCAGCAAAAGAAAGAAAAAGATCTACTACTGAGTTTGGCACATAGTAAATACTATAACAACTTGTTGATTGATTAGCTGGTTATATAAAATAAATTTTTGACAAATATTGTCATAGCCATGAAGATCACAGAATATTAAAATGTGTAGATGCCTTTGAGATGTCCTATTTTGTTCTTGCACTTTACAGTTAAGGAGATGAAGCCCCTAGTGTTACACTTGAAGGGCATGTACAGTTTAGGGCTTTAAGTAAATCCTTGGAGTTAGACTCTCTGGGTTGCAATCATCCTGTGTAACCTCTGTGCTTTGGTTTCCTCATATATAAAAAAGAGATCATAATAGTACTTACAGATGTATTAAGGATTAAATTGGATAATACGTATATGAGACATTTATAAGAGTATCTGATACAAACTATGCTCTCAGTAAACACTGGCTTTTAATGTTAAGTGTATAGCCCAATAGCATTTAATTGGATAATGGCATGGATTAAAAACCAGGTGTGGTGGTTTGAAGCTGGATGGACCCTAGAAATCATGTCTTTAGAGCTAATCCATTCCTGTGGGTATGAACCTACTCTAGGCGGGACCTTTTGATTAGGTTCCTCCGTTGGGCCATGGTCCAGGGCACGTCTTAATTCTCTTACTTGAGTCCTTTATAAATAGGAAGAATATGGAGAGAAAAGCCACAGAAGCAGAAAGAAAGCTGTAATGCCAGAAACTATAAGCAAAGAAACTCGGAATAGAAGGGAGAGACCAGCAGACACTGCCATGTTCCTTGCCATGTGACACAGGAGTCCAGGATCACTGGTAACTGGTCTTTGGGGAGAGAGAATCACCTCATGATGTCTTGATTCAGAATATTTCACCGCCTGAGAGCTGTAAACTTTTAAGTTAATAAATCCCCAGTAAAAGTCAATCCATTTCTGGTATATTGCATTTCAGCCTAACAGACCAAAACACCAGACTATTAATTTTATTAAAACATGTTAATGCTTCTTCTATGTGTGTAATTATAACAATTTTATACATTCACTTTAGAAAAACTAAAAACTTTGAATCAATAAAATATGTACATACCTTCCAATCAACAAAACATCCATAATCCCAACACCAAGAAAGGAGCTGATTTAACAGTTTGGCATATACCTTACCAAATCGATTTATTTGTTTGTATTTGATGCATATACAATAAAAACCTGCCATCGCACTATAAATGGAGTCTAAAATTTCAATCACTTAAAATGTGGGTAGATTTTGTTGTGAGATTAATGAAAAGACCAAGGCAAAGCTTCACAGCAAGCTGTCTGAACAGGACAGCTGAGAATCTGATAATCAATTGCCAACCACAGGAACTTTACACAGGGTATAACTTTACACGCACATGTGTGCACATATATATATGTAGTTTTATATACTGTGTGTGCATATGTAGATATGCTATGATTCAAACCTTTGGATAATCACTTCTTCATTTAACACTTTATTATGAACATCATTCCATGCCATAAAGATATCACACTAGTTAATATCATACTCTGGCTCTGGATTCATACAAACCTGGATTCCATTGTTAACTTTGCTCTTCCTCACTGTGTGACCCTGAGCAAGTTACTAAGCTTCTGTTTTTTCATTGGTCAAAAAAAGGGATATTAATAATTCCTACCCATCATTCCTCATAAGCATTAAACATAATAGGTGCATAGTACAAATGCATCACTCATAATACTTTCCAAAAATATTAGTCATTTTAAAATTTTCACTATCATAATTTTAAATGCCTGGTTAGTAGGCCATTTTATGGCTGGAAAATAATTTTTCCAGTCCCCAAACCTTACACTTGTAGGTTTTTCTGTATTGCTTCCACCACTATAATTTATAAAATATGCTATTGTCTGACAATGCGTACATTTTTGCTATTTGTCAAATAATTTCCTTAGAAACATTTAATAAACGCAAATGTCCGAGTCAGAGAATACCTATATTTAAATAAAAACCTTGATGATATTTTTAAATTTTTCTCAGAGAGCTTATAACTGTTCCATTTCTCCAAGCATTATTTGAGAATTCCCTTTTCCATATTATTAATTTCCTAGATTGAGATGTAATCTATACAGTGTAAATAATAGTATCTTAAGTGTACAACTTTATGAAGTTTACAAATATGCACATCTATGAAACCAGCACCTAGATCAATATACAGAACACCTCCAACATCCCAGAAGGGTTCTCCAACCCCTTCACCCCTTCCCATTTAGCACCCTCCCAACTCAGAGATAAATGCCATTCTGACTTCTAAACCATAAGACTAGGTGTTCTTTTTTTTTCATGCCTATACTTGAACTTAACTAAATGGAATTATACAGTATGTACTAGTTTATATATGTTATCTCTTGCTCAACACAATGCTTTTGTGATTCATCCAGCTATATATTGGTAGTTTCTTCTTATTTATTGTTGTGTACTATTCCACTATATGAACATATCTCAGTTAGTTTATATATTCCCACGTATGAACTTTTAAGTTGTTTCTAGAATGGGGATATTATAAACAAAGCTTCTGTGAACAGTCTTATACAAATATTTTGTTGTACCTATACCCTCATTTAATTTGGAAAATCATCTAAGAGTGGAAATTCTTTTTCATTAGGTTAGACACATACTTAGCTTTGATAGGTACTAGCCATTTTTCAAAATGTTTAAAACATTTTATACTCCCATCAGCTGGGTTTCAGCATTCTAGCAGCTCCTAATCTTCATCTATGGTTGTGTTTTTTAAATTTTTAACCATTTTGATGGGTATGCATCTCATTGTGGTTTTAATATGCATTTCTCTGTGGTGTTAAGCACTCTTTCATATTCATTAGCCATTTTGTTATCCATTTTGTGAATTACCTATTCAAATCTTTTGTCCATTTTTATTGGGGTGTGTGTCTTCTTTTTGCTTTATAAGAGTTCCTTATATAATGAGGATGCAAGTCTTTTGTCAAAGTGAAATGCCTTTTCCAAGTTTGTGGCTTGTCTGTTCTTTTATTTATTTATTTATTTTCAGCCATGTCTTTTCATGGCTGAAGTTATTGATTTTCATGAAAAGGAAGTATTATATAGAGGAAATATCTGACAATTTTTAAACAAAGAATTAAAATAATATGTGGCTTTTACCAAGATCTCTAGATATAAGATCAATATAGAAAATCAACAAGCTTTCCATGTACTAGCAACAAAGAATTTGAAATTGAAATAAAAATGACAATACAAACTGAAAAAGTCTCAAAAATACCTAGGATTATATCTAATGAAAAATGTGGAAAAAATAAGAAAAAAATTATAAAGTATTGATTAGATAAATTAAAGATGATCTAAATAAATGGAGAAATATACCCTTTTCATGGTTTCAAAGATCCAATATTGCTTATATTTTGCTTCTCAAGAATGTATTTAGATTTATTGATTAGAATCAATAAAACTGAAATAAAAATCTCAGCAGGCATTTTTGTGAAAATAGAAGAGCTGATCCTATAATTTATTTGGAAATGCAAATGGCTTAGAATAGAAAAGACAATCTGGAAGAATGAACAACAAAATTTAAAGATTTATTATAGACCTATGGTAATTATGGTAATGTGATACTGACTTAAAGATGTACAAATAGACCAAGGAAAGAGAACAAAGAACCATAAAATAGACTACAAATATGACTTCATTTGATTTGTGGCAAAGGCACCAACACCATTTAAAGGAAAAGGATGTGATTTCATTTGTGATTTTATTTTTCAATAAATTGAGCTGAAATAATAAGGTTTCATGAAAAAAAAAAAAAACCATTCTTCCAGAAGAAAACATATGAAAATATTTCCATGATGTTGGGAGTAGGCAAGGTTGTTTTAAGTAGGACATATAAAGGACTATCCATAAAAGAAAATGAGATATGAATTTCACTAGGTTATAACTTGAAAAAATTCTTCCTAATTTAATACATAAAAATGATGTTTTTTGATACTTCTATTTTGCATTTCTTTGAATATACTACAGTTAAGCTTTTTAAATTTGCTATTTATTTATATTTTTTCTTTAATGAAATTCCTCTTTGTGTTTTTCTCTTTAATTTTGTTTATTTTTGATCATTGCACTATTAACTTTCATCCAAAATTTAACTTAGGGTTCACTGGGTAGTGAAGTTTCATAGATTTTTTAAAAATTATATTCTATTACCATATATATAACCTAACATTTCCCCTTTTATCCACATTCAGTTATATATTTCTTTGCTGTTAATTACATTCAAAATGTTGTGCTATCTTAGCCACCATCCATTACCAAAACATTTTGATCATTCCCAATAGGAACTCTGTACATTTTAAACCTTAACTCCCGATTCCCTATTGTGACCTCCTCTTCTGGTAAACTATATTCTAGATGCTGATTCTATGAGTTTGCTTAGGCTAATTATATCATATCAGTGATCTCATACAATATTTGTTCTCTAGTGTCTGACTTATTTCATTCAATATGATGTCTTCAAGGTTCATTGAAGTTGTCATGTATATCAGGACTTCATTCTTTTTTACAGCTGAATAATATTCCATTGAACATATATAGCACATTTTGTTTATCTATTCAATAATTGATGTACACTTGGGTTGTTTCCATCTTTTGGTAATTGTGAATAAAGCCACTTACAACATCAAATATCTGTTTGAATTCCTGCTATCAATTCTTTTGAGTATATATCTAGAAATGGGATTGATAGGTCATATGGTAATTCTGTACTTAACTTTCTGAGGAACAACCAAACTGTCTTCCATGGCAGCTGCACTAATTTACATTCCCACTAACAATGAATATTACTATTTCTCTGCATCCTCTCCAACACTTGTAATTTTTTTTTTTTTAATGGCCATTCTACTATGTGTGAAATGGTATCTCATTGTGTTTTTTATTTGCATTTCCCTCAGGACTAATGATGTTGATCATCTTTTCTTTTTTATAAAAAAAAAGTTTATTTATTTATTTACTTTTATCCATTAGATGTCCAACCATTTGAGCCAAATCTGCCCCCCCTGATCATCTTTTCATGTGCTTTTTGGACACTTGTTATCTTCTTTGGAGAGATGTACTTCAAACTTTTTGCCCATTTATTAATTGGGTTTGCTGATATTTCTATTGAGTTATTCATCTAATTAATTTGATGAAAACACTCTAGGGGTAAGAATATTATGTGCATCATGTTTAATTCATAGTTTATGATATTTTTATCTCTGTAAAATTAATAGTTAAATTTTATTTAAGCAAATTTATTAATGTTTTTCCTTTATGTCTAATTCCATGGGTGTCAGGTTTAGGTGTTCTTTCTTCATAAGAAATAATATTTTCTTTTCGTATTTTATTGTTTAATTTTTTGCATCTAAATTTTAATCCAACTATTATCAATTTTTGTACTTTGTTTAATTATGCATATAGCTTTACATTTCTAAGCAACGGTTTACCTAATGGATCAATTTCATTTATTGAATGATTAGTTAATTCTTTCCAGTTTTAAGAGGCCATCTTCAACATCATCATCATTCATAATACATCTGTGTATCCATTTCTGTACCTTCTATTTTGTTCCATTGACCTATATGTTTCTACCTATAAAAATACCACTCCATAAAATATTCTATATTGTTTGGAGGGACAGGAGAAGTTGCATCTAGCATTGGCTAGAACTTAAAAAGCAATGTCAATAAAATTGATGATAAGGGAAATCCTTGCTTAACCCACACAAGAAATAAAGAGGACTGAGAATCAAAAGCCATGTATCCTCTAGCACAAATTTAAGATAGAAATGTGCCCCAAAGAGGCATTAGTTCCTGGGTGAACAATAGTTGAAAAGCATGAAGATTTCCAGTGATCTTCCACAGACCTGATTCATCAAAGTAAGGTTAGTGAAATATTATAAATAGTTAGCACTTTGTTATAGAAACAAAATAAAGGAAATCATTTCCAAGTTGTCTTTTTGTATATGGCAGGGCCTGTTGTGATTCATAGAGCAATAGTGAATAGTAAGATGGCATTGTCTCCCTTTCCTAGGGCTCCATAATGAAGTACTGCAAAGTGGATGCTAATACAATGCAAATTTGTCTCACAGTTCCAGGAGCTAGTAGTCCAAACTCTGTAGGGAAAACCCTTCTTGCCTCTTCCTGGCTTCTAGAGGTTTGCCAGCAATCCTTGGGCTTTAGTCTCTGTCCCAGTCATCATATAGCATTCTCCTCTCTCTTCATATCTGTCCAATTTTCCTTTTCTTAAAAGGAAGCCAGTTATATTGGATTAGGGTCTACTCTGATCCAGTTTGGCTTCATCTTTTCTAATAACATCTTCAAAGACCCTATTTCCAATTAAGGTTTCATTCACAGGATAGGGGTTAGGATTTGAACATGACTCTTTTGTGGGGGAGGGGGGGAGACAATTCAACCCATAACAGACATACTATGGATAGATCTCTTTAAGACTCAGAATGGACATAGGAAACATTTATAAGCCAATGTCCTGGAACACTGCATGAATCTATTGCTACTGCTTCTCAAGAAAGGCAGAAGGGAATAAGAAAAATGTAATTAAAACTACAGAAATTAAGGACCCTTCCATGCATATAATTAGAAATTTCAATTATGATATTAAACTCATGGAGGTTGTGGTAGATTGAATTATTTACCCCAATTCGGACATGTTCTTGGTCTTGGTCCCCATTCTGGCAGTTATGGATCCATTGTAAATAAAATCTCTTTAAAATGTTATTTCAGTTAAGGTGTGACCCAAATGCTTCAGGTTGGACTTTAATCTGGATTACTGGAGTCCTTTATAAGAAAAATGAAGACAAAGAGTGAAGCCATGGGGAGCAGCCAGGAGCTGGAAGTTAACAGAACCTGGAAGAGAAATAAAAAGACACAGCCATCTACATTGTCATGCGATGTCAAGGAACCCCAAAGATACCAGCCAGCCAGAAGTTATTGATCCCAAGGAAGAAACAAGCCTTTTGGCCTCTGAAATCATGATCCAATAAATTCCTGTTGTTAAGGCAATCTGTTGTGTGGTATTTTTTTAGTACCAGGGAAACTAAAACAGAGTATATGAGGGGAATAAAACAACTAACTTGAATTACTATTTCCTGAATGCTAGAAAAGAGTAACAGCCCTTTATCCTTGAAAGGGTTAGTTGTGATGCTAATACAACTACATTATCTATTGGGAGGTAAACATAAAGAATTCAATACGTAATTACGGATGCTCAGTACCTATGGGTTATAGCAGGATTTAAAAATTCAAAGGGGAGATACACAGAATAACTTTGTAATTTGGTGGATGGTTTGAAGCTATATGTACCCCAGAAATGCATGTTCTTAAATATAATCCATTACTGTGGGTGTGGACCCATTGTAAATAAGACCTTTTGTTGAGGTTACTTCTGATAAGGTGTGACCCACATCATTCAGGATGTGTCCTAATCCTCTTACTGGAATCCTTTATAAACAGAATGGAGGGAGAGAGAGAGAGAGAGGGAGAAAGAGAGAGAGGAAGAACATCATGGAAGCAAGAAGCTGAAAACAATGAAACCTGAAAGACAACCTGAAAGATATTGTCATGGAATGAATGTATTTGCATATGGGAAAACATGTCTTTTGGGGGTCCAGAAGGTGGAGTGTGGTGGTTTGAAGCTGCATGTACCCCAGAAAGGCATGTTCTTAAATACAATCCATTTCTGTGGGTGTGGACCCATTTAAGTAGGACCTTCTGAGGAGGCTACTTCAGTTAAGGTGTGCCCCACCTCATTCAGGATGGGTCTTAATTCTCTTCCTGTAGTCCCTTTTAAATGGAATGAATACAGAGCATGTGAGAGAGAAAGCCACAGAAACATGAAGGTGAAAACAATGATGTCTGGCAGTGAAGGGAGAGACCATCAGATGCTGCCATGTGCCTTGCCATGTGGCAGATGAATCATGGCTCAGCAGCAGCCAGTCTTCAGAAAGATGATGGCTTGATTTGGACATTTTTCTCAGCCTCAAAACTGGAAGCTAATAAATTCCCATTGTTAAGCCAACCCATTTTGTGGTATCTGCTATCATCAGCCTAGTAAACTAAAATATTTGAAAATGTTCTTCTAAGCCACTTGAAACCAAAAATTGAGAGATAAAAATCTTTGCTTCCCTAAAAACATTCTCTGATCCCATCAACAACAGAGAAAGTCCTGAAAAAAAGGCAAATTTAGTCTGATATCTAACCGTATCCTCTCATTGACCATTCTTCTTTATAAGTTATTGTTTCTCATGGAACAAGAGAAGAGATACTGCCCTATTTAAATCCCACTTTAAATTGTAGAATTAAATTTATAGTCCCAACAGAAGGAAATGAGTAAAGTATTCCCAATTAGGTTTATACCAAATGTCTATAAATTGATGATAAAGAAAAACTCTCTCATTCTATATACAATAATTCTTATTGTACACATTTATAGTTATTTAATTCATTCACCCTTTCATCTATCTATTCAGCAATCACTAATGTATACCAAATGCCTTTTCATTCAGATACTGCTGTGGAAGAACTTATAGTCCAGTGAATGTCCAGTGACCATGAAAAACCAAACAATATGGTAACTAAGTTAATGGGCTGAACTATCACAGGAGAAGGAATGACTAACACTAATTAGGGAGGGAATCATTAAAAACTGTTCTAGGTACCAAAAAGATCAGGCTTTGCTTACTGGCTGTGCCACTCACTTGCAATGTGACCTAGGTCACTGATCATTGACTTTATTCCTCTGTAAAATAGGCCCTTACAAAACACCTCAAATGATCATTGGGTGAACTGCATAGAATATATGAAGACTTTAGCAAAATCCCCATTACATTATATTACTTAAAGCTCTCCTCAATTTTGATTGATTCAACCTTTGCAACAATTTGAATTTTGTCTTATTTTACTCTGAAAATCCCAAATTGCCTTCTGTGTATCCAAGAGAATCATTCATACCAAGGCTATCAACCTTGGCACAAAAGGCCAACCAACCACTCAATATGGGTAGCCTTATCATCTTTGTCTGTTCAAGGACTTTGATAAATTATTTGACAATTTAATTTAAAATTATCTTGATTATTGTAGCAGTTTGATATTACTGATAAATTCCAAAAAGAAATATTAGATTACATTTGTAAAATGGTCTTTTCCTCTGGGTGTCTTAGAGTGTATTGGATTCATAGGTTTTATTTTTACTTGATTAAATAATGATTAAGGCTTTGATTGGGCAATGTCAGTGTTTGAGTGCCAGATTGGGCAATGTCAGTGTTTGAGTGCCAGAGAAACTGCATTGCAGAGAAGGGAGTTTGGAGTTTTTGAGCTGGGACCTGTGAAATAAGCACACAGAGGAGCAGAGCAGCTGAGCTTGGAGAGAATCTAGCCTCAGGGAGAGAGACAGAGCCAATCTTCTGATAGTCTATGGCTGGCCTTGTGGAGAGAGCAGGGCAGCTGAGCCCAGAGAGAAACAATCCCCAAGAAGAGAGGAACCCAGGAAGCCTGAACTCTTGGCAGACATCAGCAGCCATCTTCCTCCAACACGTGGCAACAGACTTTAGTGAGGGAAATAACTTACGCTTTATGGTCTGGTAACTGTAAACTTCTACCCCAAATAAATAAGCTTTATAAAAACCAACAGATTTCTGGTATTTTGCCTCACCACCCCTTTGGCTGACTAATACAGTTATCAAAATACATTTAAAAAATGGGGAAAAAATGAAAGTTTCAGGGAGGCCCTAGTGATAAGAAAACTAATTCTCATAAAATTATTTAGGCAAAATTGTGAATCACTAAGAATGAACAAGAAGCTGATCTTTAATCTCAACTTGAAGCCTACTTTTCAAGTTTCATATTTTATTAATATTTCAGGAATGCATTATAGAAAACTACCGGTCATATTGTGAGGAGTCTCAGAAGTCTCCACATAACAGATCCTGTTGTGACGAGTATGGGCGTGCCATTTTGAAAAGAAAGGGAGGCGCTATTTAGACAAAGATATGTGGACAGGAGCTTGAAGTATAGCATCACATGTCAATGGAGTAGTGAGAACTTCAGGGTAATTAGAACATAGGAGAAATATATGGAAGAGAAGAATATTAATTTAGAGTGGTAAAGGGCAAGATTATGAAAGGACTTTTATGTCAAGCTAAGTAGTTAGAACATAAGTTCAATGGAAAAATGATAAAATGAGACCATTTCATGGCTAGGATTTGGCCTTATTTGTGTTTATACAGGAGACAGAGTATGGGAGTGCTTAGACCTGATAGGAGGGAAACGAGGGAGGAAATGAGGAAACGACCAACCTTGGGAGATTAACTCCAACATGGTTCAAAAGTGGAGGGAATTGTTAATCTAATCCAGGAAGACCTGATTTCTTTTGGCTCATCATTATGAATCCAAAGGCTAGCATGATTACTGGCTCATCATAGGCACTTGGTAAATTGTAGCTTAAATATTGAAAAGAACTAAGAAGCAAATTGATTTGAACTTATCTTTGGGGTCAAGGTAAAAACTGTATTTTAATACTTTGCTGTGAACTGTATTCCTTGATTGTATTCCTAAGGCATGTTTTCCCAAAATTAAAAAAGAAGATGCTTCAGATATCCATTACCATAGCTTTATTAATAAATTAAGACCCTTAGCTTTGCAAAGTTAAAGAAAATTTCCTCCATTTCTGAGTCATGTATTTAAGAAATACATATATATTACATATATTAAAATATATTTCTCATTTCTTTGAGAGTAAATTCCTTTGTCTCCAACTTCTAGAAATATATTTTTAACAGACATCCAAATATCAAAAAACAACAACATAGGAATTCATAAATTTAATACTTTAGAAATTTCCAAATATTGCTTCAGAACAATTCCCAACTCATTTGGTGATTTGAGGCAAGAGATTTAACATCCCTGAATTTCATTACCTTCTTTTCCCCTGTTTGTGGTAATACCACTCTTCTTTCCCAAAGATTGGCTTTATTAAATAATTATTATTGGCAAAAGATTAATAATTTGTGAGGATAATCACTATCGTTTTTTTTTCTCTTCTCAGTTTCACATTTACAGAATAAAACTTAGTAATTATAATAAATTTAATTTTTAGCTATCAATTTATATAGTTCTCATTATGTCCCAAACACTATACTAATAAATAAAAGCATTATTTTACCAATCAAAACCAAGGTAACTAATATTATTCCCATTGAATAGATGATAAAAGCAAGGTTTAAAGAGATTAGTAATCTACTCAAAGTTACATAGCCATATATAAAAGGATTTGAAATCTTTGCACATAACTAGTGTATTAGCAATTTTTAATATTTGATATTCCATGCCAATAAAAACATAAATGGATCTGCTGCTTCTTCTCACAATCTCTAGAGATTAAAACTCCACTGTGTCAATTTAGTTTATTCATTATAATCAGATATTGCATGTTTAATATCCAATAACCCATTGTTTTCTTCCTTAAATATTTTAACCATCTGCATATACTCCCTGCAAAACTTTCTTGTTTAGTAAAATAAGTCCAGTATCTTTATAGGTTCTATTTTTTATATATATAATAAAGTAATCTTCATTTACTATCATCATTATTGCTACCACCGCTGTCAACACTTCATTTCTCTGTGTCTTTCGGCTGATATGCTTGTTGATTATTACATGAACCAATACACATAAATACCTTTCATTTGATATCTCAACATATAGTGACTTATTTTGAAAAGGCGGAAATAGTCGCTGGTCCGGGAATTTTAAAGACTAAAGGAAAGAAATTTCACCATTTATCTTTAGCAGATACCAAATACAGCCTTTTATTTTCATCTTTTGCATCTCAAATCAAAAACATTCCCTATTATTATTATTATTAAATGCAAGACAATTTTCTTATTTTTTGAATATCATATGTAATGCTTCTTCCTCAGGTTTAATTTCCTCTTAGCTTCTACATAGAATATATTTCACCTATCAGTTTGGTGTTCTAGTTAAGGAAATGTTATCTTTTTATTTTTATTATGCTCAATAGGTCATAGTCTCCATCATTTAGAAACATTTTCAGTTAATCTTTTTAATTTCCCATTTACTTTGTAGTTACTTATAGACAATTAAGTCCAGTATGTTAATATTACTTATCACTTATAGTATATTTCATCTTTGCTTGTAGAACTCCCTCTTCTCTCCAATGCGCATGTTGGGATTATTTGGGCTAAGCAAAGATCCTCCCTTAATACCCAATTTAAAGCCAACTTAATGAGCCCTGCCAGTTCTGAACACAACAGGGAGTTTGGTATCCCATCTGGTTAAGTGGAGACTACAATAACATCCATGATGAGGACATCTGTTTAGAAAAATCAGAATTCCATAAATCCAAAACTCTTCTTCTTATACTACTAACACACCCATTATTTGTGCTTTATCCTTCTTTTCTTCATTTGTGATAGAATAGTCTGCAAGATGACTTCCTTTCCTCAATTTCCTTAAATAAACTCCTTGAGGTATATAAAAGAAATATTTACAAAATTGAAATCATGAACATTGACTCCTTTTTTTTCTTCATTTTTGCTCTACTATGTTATTTCGGTCAAATATATTTAGAAGGTGATAGAAGTATAGACTTGATAATAGCAATAATAATAGTTAACATTTACATGGTGTTCACTATATAAAACAAGACATTCTACATGCAGTATTTTTTAAATCCTCATAAAAACCTTATGAGGAAGGTAAATGAGCTTTTTGATTGCCTCTCCATTATCTATTCCATTCCTCACCTATTGTGTGACAAACAAGGACAAGTAGTCGTGTAAGGATACACCATGAGGGGAAAAATCAGAAACAAAAATCTCTGCCCTCATGGAGTTTACAATCTCTCATAGTTCCGAAACCTGTCCTATCTTTGGATTTAGATATAGGAGCTAAGAAAACTTATGTTATCTGGTTCAATGTATAACTGGCACAATTTTACATTGAAAACAAGCAAAGTTTGGATTTTAATTATAAAAATATGGGAAAACAAATAAAATCTTAGCTAACCAAAACAATACATAGCCTTCTATTCATGACAATGCAGCTCAGCAAGGACATTTAGGATTGTTCACGTGCCAGGCACTGTGATAACCATTGAAAATATAAATGTGATGAAACACATGTCCATTTTTCAAGAACACAGACAATAACAGAAAGCAAGAAAGCCCTCTGAATTAAGTAAAAGTTGGTGAGAAAATTTATTTAATAAATATTCTAATGAACCAAAACCCATGGATATTAGTCATTAGAAAAAAACCTCAATAAATCTCTCTCTCTGAACTTACTTACCTTTATGTTAAAGACTATTCTAACATCTAGAAGCTCACAGGATAACTTAGTCAGAATGATTCTTGATAGCCATGGGAGAGAGGAACCCTTAAAAGAAAAAAAAAAAAAAACAAACAAAAAAAACACCTATATACTCAAACAAAAAAGTAAATGGAGACATAGCCTAGAGGCAAACAAATTTCAGTAAATCCTAAGGAAACTACTATATTATAATACATTGAATGATTGATGTTCATAAGACTCTCAGGTCATAAAATAAATTGAAATCATGACTAGTGCATGCCTTTTAAGCAATCAGGAAAGTATGCAGTAGATTTTAAATAAATTTCCATCAAAATGAGTATTTTCTTTGTAAAGGATTCAGCTTAAAGGTGTGGTGTTAATCAACAGTTATCCAGTAAGCTTGGCCATGCTAAATGTAAGAGAGGTTTATTTTTTTTTTAATTTAGGTGATCTTAATAATTGCAAATATTCTCCAATGGTATTATGTAACTTTGGAATCTTCTCTCCACCTGTCTCCCCAGAGGGTCTCAAGAGCAACCTGTGAAAAAAAATTAATTATAAAAAACAAACAAACAAACAAACAAAAAACTTTTCATCAATCAATGCTTTTGGGAATTGAAAAATAATAATTCTTTCTTTCTGTCCACATATATGCCCTTCCTCATAATCGTCTTCATTTTACTAAAAATTTCAGGAAAAAGTTATCTATACTCACAGTTTCCAATTTTAACTTGACTCCATTCTGAGCTCATTTCACTCTGACTTCAAACCATCTTATAAAAGTCATAACTGACCTCCACATTTTTTTCAGTCCTCAACTCATTTCAACTTTCAGCAGTGTTCCACGTTTGACTTCTTGAAATATGCTATTCCCTTGCCTTTTGAGACATAACCCCCTTAAGTTTTCTTCCTAACTCTCTGTTTATTCTCCTCCTTGGCAGCCTCATTCAGCTCTGTTTCTGCTTGTCTATTAATGTTAAAGTCCTTGGGGCTA
This sequence comes from Tolypeutes matacus, assembly GCA_026826555.1. Classification (NCBI taxonomy): domain Eukaryota; kingdom Metazoa; phylum Chordata; class Mammalia; order Cingulata; family Chlamyphoridae; genus Tolypeutes; species Tolypeutes matacus. Next base: position 7,833,081 of record JAKSZT010053767.1, on the reverse strand, counting down.
GGGCCTAACCCATCTCTACCCCTCATTCTATACTCTTTTCCCAGATGGTCTCATTCAACTATACAGAGATGATCCATAAATTTTAACTCCAGGTCATACTCCTCTTCTGAACTTCTGACTATTATATTTAACTATTTAACATCTCTTGGTTATCGTAAAAGCACAGCAAATTCAAGACTATACTCTTGACCTTCCCATTGTCTCATTTCTCTAAGCAATAAATGATCTCATGATCCATCTGGTTATATAAAAACTGGGATTATTTTCTGATGCCTCCCTCTCTTTCCACCACCTAAGTAGAATCCATTAATACAGTCTGTCAACTTAACCTACTAAATATTTCTTGAATCCTTCCATGTCCTTGGTCCCCACCCTGCCACCACTTTAGGGCAAGCTGTCTTCATTCTTGCCTCTTCTGCTATACACTATTAACTTGATTGCCTCCATCTACTCTGGTCCCCTTTCCACCCATTTTCCAAAAAACAATCACAGGAATCTATTTTAGAAGCAAAGCAACTCATATCAACTTCCTCCTTAAAATTCTCCAGTAGTTTACCATTTCTTATAGGTAAAGTCACATCTTTTATGGGCTACAAGAAGCTGCCTGCTCTGGATTTGATACTCTTTTCCGGCCTTGGCTTGCACTATGTCCATCCCCTCCCTTTCTGCTTCTGCCATCTTGACATTTACTCACTAACACGTGAATGCACCATGCTCTGTCCTGTCACACTGCATTAGTCTATGCTGTTATCTCAGATTGGCACAGTGTCCACTTCCCTCTTACTTAGTTAACTCCTACTTAACCTTCAAATACCAACTTAAGTTCACTTTCTTAAAGTTTTCCTTAACCTCTCTGAAAAGATCAAATCCCCATATGGTACAATATAGCTGTATTTTTTAAGGACTTGTCCCATTGCAATTTTACACTTGTTTGTTTGAGTGTTTGATTAATGTTTATGTCTCCCACTAGCTTGTAAAATTCCTAGGGGCAGGAACTCTGTTTGGACTGATTATTTAAATCCTAGCCCAATACAGTGCCTAGAAGCAAAATAATCATTCAATAATAATTGGCTGATTGAATAAATCCCATGCTTAGTATGAAAAATGAAAGCTTTCATTGAGGTGCCACTAGTCCACTTCTTAATACATATTTCCCTTTCACATAATTTTAAGCGAGAGTGTATATGAAATAACTTTCAAAGTGCAACAACTTGAGGAAAAAAAATGAATGCATTTCGTTATACAATCTATGTTTCCTTCCACTTTTAATCTTGATTTAAAGAGTTTGTATGCTCAGAAGTTCTTACCTATGTATGACCTCATGTGGAGCAAACAATGCTTTTGATGCATAGATGGTACCTCATTTTAAGTGTTTTGCCTAATATTACACAACTAAAGGATGGTACATAAAGGTTTAGAATGCTTAGTTTCCTGACATCCAAATCAGTTATTTTTCTTCCTTGGAGGCAGCTATGAATTATTCCATTAAAAGAGAAAATAAATTATGAGAAATACAAATAATTCTTCTTAAATACAATATAGGGCAATTTATCTCTTTCATGATCTGTTCCTTTTCACTTGTGTGAATCTTGAAGATTTGAATAATTTACCCCCAAAAGATTTGGCAAGATACTCTTTGTGACCCTCATGAAAAGTATGTCCAGTTTCCATGTCTACTCCCATCCTTTCCTATTGTAGTGGCACTATGGATTCTTCTCTACTTTTTAAATGCAGAGAATAGAAATTGTTGAGTTAGTGCATCCTTCTGAAAGACTGATGATTTCTTGTCTACACTAAACTCACTTATCAGGTTTCTTAGAGAAAAGATGCCATAGAAAAAGTGATCCATACTCATTGATTCATATCTCTTTGAGTACACATATTTGTAGCTAAACTTTTATTTTACAGAAATATTTCTAAAATATAGTGATTTCTAACATGATTATTTTTAAAATAACATGATTTTAATAAATTATGTTTTTCAAAACAATGCAACTTTAGTAAATATTCTACATATCAAACTGGTTTCATGCAATTTACATGACACTTAGTTTTCAGTGCTCTTTTTGGTAGTTTGGGTATACTAGGCTATAGTTTGTCAATGCTTAAGATGAGGGCTGTAAATATGTGAGGGTTAATTACCCCCGACAGGATATAGATGTGGACTATTACATTTTCAAGTCTGTTATACAAATTTTATATATATCTAAGCATTCTTGAATAAGATTGGGTAGAGAATCTATGTATTGAGTGAGTGTGGTGGTTAAAAGCTGTATGTACTCCCAGAAAAACATATTCTTAATCCAATCCATTCTTCCGGGTGTAAACTCATTGTAAGTAGGACTTTCTGATGGGGCTACTTCAGTTAAAGTGTGAAACACCTCATTCAGGATGGCTCTTAATCCTCTTATCAGAGTTCTTTATAAAGGAAATGAATACAGAAAGAAAGCTACATAGGTAAGGAGCTGAAAGCAATGAAACCTGGAAGAGAAGAGAGAGACCAGTAGACACTGTCATGAGCAAAGGATTGCCAGCAGCCAGTCTTTGGGAAGAAAACATCACCTTGATTTGGACATTTTCTTGGCCTCAAAACTGGAAGCTAATAAATTTCCATTGTTTAAATCCAAACCATTTCATGGTATTTGCTTTGAGCAGGCTAGGAAACTAAAACTGTAAGATAAGGAGTATTTTGAAACTTGTGGTCATCCATTTATTTCTTGTTTCTTCTCTCAGCTTTTGTTCCTCTTTCTTCTGCCCCTACTTTTGCTTTCCTCCACTTTTATGACAATATGCCAGAATCTTCTTTTTGCCTCTTTGTCTCTGAAGGGCAAAGCTGAAAGTTTCCAGGGGGAATTAAATGATCAAAACCTTTATATTTTACATTAATAATAATTATTATTATAATGACACTACATTTAGAGGCAAATTTCAGGCATCTGGAAAGTTCATTCCCTGATGACATCAAATGAGTTATTACCATGTTGTATTCATACAACAAATATTTGTTGGGCAGTGTTTGATAAATACTTAAATGCATTACTTTTTTTTTTTTTTCAATATAAATTTTTTTTTACTTTTTTGTACTCTGTGTTCAAAATGCAGTGTGTATTTTACACTTACAGCTCATCTTGTGGACACTAAATTTTCATTGAAAGTACTTGATCTATATTTAGATTTCATAAAATTTGCAGGGGAAAAAGTAGATTCACATACCCAAGTTGTTCCAAACACACTTAACAGTTTTCCAATAACAATGTGTTTTTAAATTAAAATTAAATTTAAAAAAAAATTAATTCACTTTCTCAGTCACTGTAGCCACATTTTAAGTGCTTAGTAGCCACATGTAGCTAGTGGCTATGATATCGGATAGTGCAGCTCTAAAATGTTCTTCCTGGGGCTGCTTTTGACATTAAAAAATAAAATTGTTTAGAAATTTTGGTCTTATTTCTCATTTCGAATGTAGTTACCATTCCTTATTTTCCTTCTTGATTTGGTTCCAAAGTCCATTATTCTACCCAACTACTCAAGGCATGACTGTTCGTCAAGTTCATTTGGAAGCCTCATTCAGTTCATAGCTGTGTACTGGTTCAGGATAGCGAGGCTAGATCAGGGGTATAGCAGTTTCTCGAACGTCCATTGCTATCATACTACCTGAACCCTGCTTCCCTCTATTTTAATCACAAAGCACCCCTTTGCAGTCTTTGTAAGTACATGTTTTCATACTGCTCTCATCTAGTTTAATCCTTGCAACTGTATGGAATAACTGAAGTAAAATAGAATTAATCTAATATTAATCCTACTTTATAGGTAGGAAATATCCATCAGGAGGTTTATATATTTGCCCAGGCCACATAGATAGTGATGAAGCCGAATTAAAAATCATATTTCTTGGCTTTTGTTCTAGTGCTTTTTTCACTACATTAAGGAATAATACCCTTCAGAAAAGGCTTCCAGAGAACGTCACACACCCACCCCATCTCTTTCTTCCTAGCCTCACCTAATCTTACATTATATTGTAGCCTTAAAGAGTTCTTAAAATATTTGAAAAAAAAAAATCACCTCTAGTATTAGCTCAGATTACCTGAAATAAATTCCTAGGAAACTGGCTTGTTACTCCACTATTTATAAAGAATTGAAGATATTCATTTTAAGAAAAAGATTCTTGAATTCATTTAAATTACTGTCTTGCAGTGTGTTGGCCAGGAAGACCTCATCTCGTTATTTATATATATGTAGATCCATGAGATAAATGGGCAAAGAGAGATTACAGTGGCAACCGCCAATTGAATTCTTCCAACTGGATTCTTTGATGAACTGTGGCATAGGCTCATCCATGCTGTGATAATCACCAGACCAAACAGCTCCCTGCCTTCTTCCTCATGTAAGATGTTTTGTTGTGTATGAAGCAAGAGGTAGTACCCCAAGCTAACAGCCCACACGATACAAAAGAACACGTGTATTGCGGAGACACGCTTCCAAATCAAGTTACCTGTGACAAGAGGGTTAAGTCCAACAAGCAGGGTTAGTCCTGCAGGTATCATGTACACCACCACCCACACTTCTGCATCTGGGTCATTAACCTGCACGACGGCCGCGAGCGCGAAGAAAGCGGCCATGAGGAAGCTGCACGCCCTCCACAGGGCGCGGGCACAGGGCCCCGCCGCGGGCGCCATTGCTACGGGCGGGAGGGCTAAATGCATTACTTTTGACACCATAAAAGTCTATGCCAAATTTATTATTGTACTTGTTGGAATATGGGCAAATATATATTAAATATAAAATTATATTATAAGGTAGAATTTTTAAACTATATCTGTTGCCTCCCCCACCCACTCCCGTTCCTTGAAAATCACTGATCATCTATGAACAAAGTTCTCTCTTTCATGGAACTTATAAAACTCTTTTTGGTCAAACAGTGTGACTTTAGGTGGTCCTTAAAGAATGGATAGGATTTGTAAGGGTCGAATAGAGGCCTAGTAAGCATTCTTATTAATGCAGCAAGGTGCAAGAAATAAAGCAAGGGCTATGTTTATCAAAAAAAAAAAAAAAAAAAAAAAAACACGAATTTTATTATCTCAATAGTTTCTCAATTATATTATTTAAGTGCATCATCTTATTTTCTTAATTAATGGCTTTATTGAGGTAGAATTACATATCATAAAATTCACCTGTTTTAAGTGTTCTTTTCAATGAATTGTGGTACATTTATAGAGTTCTGCAGGTATCAGTGTAATTTTAGAACATTTCTAAGTTGTCTTTTAATTACTTTATTTTAAAGTGATTTCAGTTATCAGGCGGAAAAACCCCCCTTTAGTTGATGTATTCCTAAATCTATAAAAATGGTTTGGAATATAGATTCAGCAAAGTTAATAGCAAAGGTTGTTTTTAAGAAAATCATTGTTAGAGAGTAGCTTTAATTAAAATATTCCATTATCAACCATAAAAGACAGTATACCTGTTGTTATCAAAATTGTCATTCAAACATGCTTTTCTATATACAGTTATACCTTGGTACTCTTTTGCTTTGAAACTCGAATTTGGTACTCGATGCATTTTGACGGGAAAATTTTGTCCTGGTACTGGTCATTTGTTGGGTACTTGAGGCGCAAGCCAGAAATTGTTGATTTCGGTTGCCTATTGACTTGCTACACTTTCCAGTCGAAACCAAGGGTCATGCGTTAGCCACACGGTAGCTCTTGCCCTCTGCACATCCCATTGCGGTCTTATCTTAGCTTCTGTGACCATTTTGTGTATTTTTGTGGGTTTTTTTTTTTTTTTTCTCATCACGGGTCCTAAAAAATGAGCAGTGATAGCACTGAGCAGAAAAGAATATTATTTCACACCACCATTGAGCAAAAAAAGAAAAACTAGCTAAATATGAGAGCAGTATCCGCAATACTGATCTTGCTAGGGAATAGGGTTTGGCTAGAACAAAGGTCTCCACCATCATTAGAAGTAAAGAAGCCATTAAAAAGGTCTGATGTTGTGAGGGGAGGTAAAGCAGTAACAAAGCAGAATTCTCAAACACTTGAGGAAGTTGAAAAGGTGTTATTAATTTGTGTAAATGAGAAGCAGTTAGAGGGCAACAGTGTATTGGAAACCATGATATATGAAAAAGTGAAAGTGTTGCATGCTGATCTTTTGAAAAACAAACCAGAACTGAGTGGTGAGAGTGTTAAAGTTTTTAAGGCCAGCCATGGCTGGTTTGATAATTTTAAAAAAGAGGACCGGTATCCATAGTGTGGTGAGGCATGGCGTGGCAGTGAGTGCTAATAAAAAGGCTGCTGATAGATTTGTCAGTGAATTTCAAGACTACATAAAGGCTGAGGGTTTTATTCCCCACCAAGTTTTAACTGTGATGAGACTGGAGGTTTTTTTTATAAATGCCCTAAGTCTGTGGGTCTCAAATTTGGCTGCAAATTGGAATCACCTGGTTAACTTTAGAAACTACTGGTACCTGGGTCTCATCCCTGGAGAATCTGATTTAATTGGCATGGAGATTTTTAATAGCTCCTCTGGTTATTCTAAATAAGTATCAAGGTTTGAGGACTACTGCTCTAAACTACTTCTAAGGAAATAAGAAACCAAGAGCATGTTCTATATTGGTCCCAAAGACTATTTCTGCTCTTAATGTAACACTGAACACATGAAGGAATATAGATTCTTAGTCTGAAAATGAGAGAGAAGGGCTTCATGAAGCAACAAGTCTTTGCCAACCTATAAGTCTTTGCCAGAGAGAATGACACACTTTCTATTTCAAAATCTTTCTTCCTTGACCTTTCACTGTCTACCAGATGCTTCATTATTTCTTATTATGAGTTTTACAGAATCAGATGAGTGCTATTTGCATTGGCCTCCATCACTTTCTGATTAGGGGCAGATTAAAATCCCTATACTATTTTTAGCTATATTCAGGAGATCTTTAAAAAAAAAAGAAAACCCTTCCTAATATAAACTATTTTGGAAGATGGGATTTGTGGTTGATTACACTCACACTATTAAAATAAATGCAAACAAGAGAAAAGGCACAAAATATAAAATATTAAAATAAGGCTTCAATATGATATGAAAACGAAAATTTAAATTTTGGGATTCATTCACTTTGACCTATTGAACAACTTTATTTGAAAAGATCATTAAAAAAATACTTTTAAGCTATTGAGTTTGAAGTTTTTCTGGAGCTTTTTTATTTTTCCTGCCAGGAGAATTCTCTGAGGCAAATCAAGTAAAATATTTTGCTGGAGGGTATACTTTACTTTCAAGAAGCATTCCTTTGCATTGCAAAATATACCAAGGAAAGAAAAAAAAAAAATCAAAGACAATGCTAAAATTTGCATGGCAAGCAAAAAAGAAAAAAGAATAAAAGAATATTAATGTTGTCCTAAGATATCATTGACTGTCGTAGGTTTAAATCATGATTTTTAAAATCTTTGTTAATTATTCAAATGTTAAAACACATACACATAGTTTTCACTTCCTACATTTAAATATTCCTTTTCTTTTCCCTTTGATGGCATGTCAAGGGAAGAGAGTGCCCTTTCCTACTTATCTCAGACATCTGCTGCTGAGGAACGTTCTGTTAATTATCCTGACATATCTAACCTGTGAAGGGCTTTTTTTTTTTAAGTGAGCTGGAGACTAGGTGGTTTTAAAAAAAAGAAAGAAAGAAAGAAAGAAAAGGTACTACATTTAAACCATTTCATAATTGCATGATATACCTAAATCATTTTTCCCATTATTAACTGGTTTTATTTTCTTACTTTCATAGCCTCTTTAACAATTTAAGGACTGAAAATTCAGGACATGTGAATTTGTGAGACAAGGGAGATATATGAAATGTATGAATGTTCTTTTTGTGTTTGAGACATAAGCTCTCCATCTAATATAGTGTGCGTGTGATTTTTTTTTTTTTCTGCATAGTTAGCAACTCATACCCTTAATAGTGTCTTGTATTGTTATTGTAAAGGGGGTTCTTGCCTGAAGGAAAAGAGAAGATTTATTCCTATGAGATTTTTCTTAGATATTGTGTGGATTGTAGATGGCATAGTTTTACAATTATTGAAATTGCCTTTCCTCTTGGGTATTAAGAAAATGTGCCTAAAGCTATTATCGCATCTATCGACTCTGAGGGATTTCATGGATATGGCTCTTCGTCCCAAGTGATTAAAAAATGACCTTTATGAGCCAAAGTTCAAGCTGAGTGGAGGTTCTGAGATGGAGATTAGAGACCTGTCAGTTGCCTGAAAGGATAAAAGTGTAAAATCATATGTGACGCTCAGTTCAGTCACATCAAACGCTAAGAAATGTTTACTGAATGAACTACACAGTCCCTAATCACACTTTTAAGTATTCACATTATCATGGGTCCCAAATACCAGGAGAGGTTGCAAAGGAAGAGCTCCTAATAAGTATGCACCATTTACAGCAGGCATGTGTTTGCACCTTGATTTCTTAAACCAATTATTTTTACTGTTCAAATGAATGTGACTTGTCATTGGAAACTCTCCATCCCATTCCTCTACTTCTTTTAATTAACTTTTTGAAATTAAGAGAGAAAATTTTGAGACATCACACATTTGTTAAATATGATTGGAAAAAGCAGTGGCAAAATGCATGTTTACAAGAGGAAGGCATGAAAATTCTCCTAACTGTGACACTTTTAAGGAAAAGTTCCCTTTTTGACAGTTCAAGAATATCTAATTCATAGTAGGAAAAAGAAAGGCTTAGGTGACAAATGCAAAGTAGGCAACTGTGAATGTGCAGTCTGTAATTTCTGCAGGTCAGATATTATTCTGCTGCTGCAGACACCACTGCCAGTGAAAATGAATTAATCTAGAGTGAGAATTCTCAGTAGGAAGACATCCCATCTCCCCTTCTACCTCCCTTTTAATTTGCCATATCTTGGCTGTACATGTTTATTCTCTGAACGGCTGAATATATATTGCATGCCTCATTGATGCATTATTTGGAAAAATTTAGCACTTGATGTCTTGGAATTTATATGATGCAATTTCATATGTATCTGGATATTTGAGACTATCTTTATTAGGAAAAGAAGAATAAATTAAGCTAATGAACTATGTGGGATAGTAATCTAACTACTGAAAAGAAAACAGGAAGACAAAAATGCTAAACACATAAATCTGGAACTTGAAGTCTTATTGTTTAAACAGCTGCATAGTTTTATTAGCTACTCAGAACAGTTTTACTGTACTGTTGTACTTACATGTTTGGAGGCCCAAATACTTTTATGCATCGTTTTATACCCATGAAATTGCTGTTCAGATTATAATTGAATTCAGTATTGCCTCAAAGAAAATCTGTTTCCTTTAACATTTATCGTTAAACAGATTTCCATCTTATTATTACTTCCTTTTTTTAATGCTTATACAGAGAACTTATTTCCCAAAGTTATAATTTAAATAATTCTTGGTCTTCACTAATTCCAAATTGTATAACATCACAAAATAATCTAATTAAAAAAAGCAAAGTTCTCTACTTTATATAATGTATTCAACAACCAACAACTAAGAGCTCCTATGATTGTTTTTTATCTGTAAGGGAATTATATAGACAAGAGCTTAATTAAAGTTGATCTTTCTTTATTTTATATCTTTACAGATAAAGACTTGGAAGACTAATGCTTAAACTTTCTAAAACTAAAATATCTATTTCCACTATCTTAAAATGGCTTTATTTTTAAAATCAAAGAAAGACTATTTAAGTTTCCTTTGTTATCCAAATATAACCAATACCATTTAAATGATACATAGAATAGAATGCCTAAACTATTTACAGCATCTTTGTCTTGCCCATGAAAGTGTGTTTGTGATTCATGATTTCTCTCCTGTAAAAGTGACATTAAATAAAATATGTAATTGCCACAAGAATTATCATAAAAAATAAAATTTAAAAATATGTATTATGTGGAGAATTATTTCTGCTATATCAAATTATAAAATTATAATTTAAGGAATGTTATTACAAATCTTTATAGCCTTAAAAACATAAGGTTGCTGGACTTTTTAAAAAGTATGAATAACCACACGTTTACCCATAGCCATAGTAAACACAGAATCTATTGATACCTTAGATTATCAATGCAAATAATGGGGTCTAAACAATTATTGTTAAAATAAATTGGCTGCCCACATTGACGTGGCCAGGAATGACACCTTTTCCAAGAAGTAACAGGGATTTTCTAAAGAGTTAAAAATAAAAGTAGAAGCATTCCAGAAAAAACGAACCACACCCAGCAAAAGTTGCAGTTTAAGCAACAATTGGAAATAAGGTGGTTTCAGTCCAAAAGAAATAGCTTATCAGAAATAGACGAATAAACTGTAAAAACTACTCTATGATCAGTTCCCGTTTTATAAGACCCTACTTTATGGTAAGGAACCTAATGTTAACAAATTATTGTCATTTCCTTTTTGGTAATCCCCTAATTGCCTTTATAAACCTACGTAACTTATTTTGAGACGCTTACGTCTGTTTGAGCTCTCTCTGCTTGAGGAGTTTCTCTTCCAATATACCTTTCATATTGATTATTATTAGCGATTCCGGGTTTTTTTTTTTTTTTTTAAAGTTTCTGGCATCAGAAATGGGATCCGAAGACCCCCACCTTCCGCGGCTGGTGAGGGATCAGGTGTCGCTACCCATAGGACCTTTTATTTCTGCTGCTCTCTCGCTACCCGCGGAGAATGAGGGATAAATTTCTCCAGGACCTGAGCTCTGAGTTTCTCGGGTTTATGGTTAGATTTGGTTTTGGTTTGGTTTTGGTCTTGTGCAGAGGTCTTTTGGGTAAGTACCTTGTTCTGTCTGTGGTGATGGGGACGGGCGAGGAGCCGTACGGAGTTTTGATACACTTTAAGTCAAGCCGCCTATCTGTTTGCAGGACCCTTATAGAATTTCTTGTTTTCGAAACCTTTGACTGAACATGGGCTCTCCTCAATTTAAACTCAGTTCCTTCTTCAGCAAATACACCTGTTACTTACATGTTTTCTCCCTATGAACCTAGAATAAATAGGTAAATCTCTCCAGGGAGATATTTTGCAGTGGCCACTTTGGGAAATATTTGAGCTACCTAACATAGTTCATTTGAGAATTGCACTTGAAAGACAGGTCCTGAATCCACAAACGGAATGGAGAGCATTTTTTAATTGGTATTCAGGAGCTTCTAAAAGACAAAATGACTTTAAAATAGCTTCTTTAAAAGATTCCTTAAAGTGTACAGAAGAAAAGCTACAACATCTCGACACTAGTCCAACTACTCCCCCTTACCGTCGGGCAAACCCCTTTTACCCACCGGATTCCCCATTGCCTGTAAGTCAGTTACCCCTAAAAATTAGACCATCTGTTGAGCTCAACACACTGGACAAAGGCTGAACTTCATCTTATTATAAAGTATTTCCTGGGCAACAAGAAAAATTGGCAAAATTGCAACAACAAAAAAAAATTTATATCAGCCAGTTCAGATATCCTTTAGCTTACTATCCAAACCGTTTATCACAACAATAGGGCCAACAAAAGATGAACATTCCTTTACTCTGTAGGGTGTCCCTAAAGGAAGAGATCTTCTCACAACATTAAATTACATTCCATATCACCCAGTGCCTAAATGCATGGCATAAGCCCAATATTAGACTTCCCTTCAGGGACACATCAAAATTCTAAATTATCCCCAATCAAAACATTTTTGAGACACACTGTAGCCATTGAGTCTCAAATTCTCTCAATTGGCCATTACCTTTTGTAAATCAACTAAAACCTCAATGCCTGAATACCCAATCAAAGGACATTTTAATACAGCCAAACCTCAGGCTTACCTAGCCACAATTTACCCTTCGGAGTTCTTGTTCAAAACATAGAGGTTAATAGAGAACCACTATCTGTCGAGACAAAAGCAAAAAACCAGCACTTTTATATAATTAGTGAGTTTCATTTTTCTGTGTTTTGTCTTTTCATGTTTTTAAGAGTCAGATTGTTTAAGTCATGGTTAAAATTTTTATTTTTTTGTTTCATAGTGTTTGTTGAAACGCTGTACAGATATATGTTTTATATATATATATATAATATATGATATTTTTTTAACCTCCATATAGTATTGCCAAAATAACTTATAAAATTCCTTAAAGGAACTTTATTCAAATTAGCTTGAGGATAAATGAGTGCTTATATAAATCAAATACACTTGAAACCTAGGAATTAAAGAAAACTAACATGTAATATTTCAAATATTCTTAAAGCTATCAGAAATGTTTTTAAAAATACAAGTTCATGTAAGCTAGATAGATCTTTAACAAATGAGGCTAAATTATTGATTAAATTTGAGTTATTAGTGTTAGATACAATGCAAACATGTTTTTATTTTTACTTGAGTGTGTTCTTTTTAAATTTATACAGGTTTATATTTAAGGTTTACTGATGAAATAAGCTAACATTATATTTACTAAATGTTTAAGATGACAAGGATTATAAAGTTTGCATTGACCGATCTGAGTCATTATTTTGACAATGTTTATCTTAATTATTGTGTTTTACAGGATATTAGCTTAAAGGAGTTTTTAGAAGCCTTTTGGTAACTTAAGTATGTAAGATATTTAAAAATGCATTTTTTACTTGGGAAAAGAGAGACACTAATTTTGTCCTAGAGTAAAAGGATGGTTATTGCAAAATAAAAAAGAAGAAAATGTAAGACAAAACTTGAATGGATATGGAAAGTTGTAGAAAGCTTGTGGAAAAGGAGTTTAATTTCATTTAGTCAAAGTTGGATAAGATTTGATGCCTTTATTTCTAGGGTTTTAAGAGCTTTCCTATGAAATAGTATATTGATTTAGGTTTCCTTTTATTATAAAGAGTTATAAAAGCTTCTTTTCCTCTTGAGCAATCAATGCAAAAACAGTTTTTTAAACTGCAAATAATCATGCTACTTCACATATTAGCTTCTTTAATTTATATTAATACTTTGGTTAAATAGAGAACCAAATGTTATTTTGTAGTGACTTATAACCTTATTTAACTGTGTTCAAACCCTTAACAAATTTAACCCTTTCACTTCCCCAAAAATCAAATCCTAGATATCTTCCTTATTTCTCTTTGAAATGTCACATGTGGAAGACATATTTTAAACTTCACTAAAACAGGACTTAATCAGGTTTACAAAAATATTTTATTGCTATTAAATAACAGAAAATTCACCACTGGAGTCGTATTTCCCAATTCAAAGTGAGCCTCTCCAAAGCACAGAATATTAATCTCTGTAAGTGACTATAAATTGAAACTGACTAAGGATCAGGACCAAGTGGTCCCAGAAGCAGATGACATTAGAGGAGGACAGGTTTACCCAAAAGCATGGAACCAGAAACCATGCACTAAAACTTTCCCCATTTGGTCCCTTTACCTTATAATATTTTAAATTTAGACAATTCTTTCTCTCCAGCAATACAAAAAAAAAATTCTGATATAGCTTGCTTGACCAGCTGCTGGCATTGCACAAAACTACTATTTGAGAAAAGGCAAAAATTTATATAAATCCAGCTCCTGTAACTGCAATTAGAAATGTTTTAGCACCAAATGAGGACATAAAATACAAACAACTACTGATGCCAATACATCCTCAGATTATACTCATTCCCATTCTAATAAAAATTTCCTATGTCACTGCGAATTTTCCAATTTATATAGAATACCCCAATGGAAAACACCACTTAGAAGAAATTCCCTATGACCTAGGTGATCAAACCTTATTGTTTTGTCATAAATATATTAAATGTCCCTATGCTTATAGTGATACTAGTCTTAAAACAAATGGAACTCATATTATTTATCATTAATTAAACTTTTGTTCACAGAATTTCAAAATATTCAAAATTTAATCACAATTCGTTCACATGCACATCATCATACCTTATTTGAGGACATATTATCTGGAATGAGCAATTATAAACCTAGATAAGGTTATAGAACAGAAGTTTAAGACGACCCTAAAAAGTCTTCAGACTCTTCAGGATGAAGTAAATAGCTGAGCATCCATGCTTTTACAAAATCAACTGGCCTTAGATATTCTGACTGCCTAGCAGGGTGGCACTTGCACCCTAATACGTCAACACTTGCTTTTATGTTACTATTTTTTAAAAGACCAAATTAGAGTATTCCATGATATAGGTCAGGCATAAACATCTCAAAGGGGAGATTTATTTCCTGATCTTGGTTCCTGGCTCAATGAAATTTGGATTTAGATACATGCTTTTAATAATAATTATTGGAATATATGCTATTTATAGTATATATGAATTTTTTGTTGCATCAATTGTGTTTATAATTTGTTCAAATTCCTTGTCATCCATAAGACAAATGATTTCTCTTAAAATAGCCAGCCAAAAAGAAAATGAATTGAAATGGGACTGCCTCTGGTGAACCAAAACTAAAATTAAACATAAAAATAATAATAGGCTCCCTGACTCGAAAAAGGGCTGATAACCACAATCCATTAGAACAAATAAGTAACCACACTCCAAGATTCTTAAATGTAATTAAACAGCCACCCAATACACCGACTGCAAACAGGAAAGGAAAAACCAGCATGAAAATTCAAAAGAAAAAGTGAAACCAAGTCCACTATGACTGTCTGATATTGAGACCACTGTGAGCACTGATGAGAGGAAAGATTAATGGTGATCAAAGTGTTTTGGTCATGTTCCCAATTAAATCATTGGGAACATGACCAAAATGGGGGCCTGTTAAGCAAAACAAAACAGCTGCTTACATTGACTTTGTCAAGAGCAACACCTTTTCTGAGAAGTAACAGGGACTTCCCAAAGAGTTAAAAATAAAAGTAGAGGCAATTCCAGAAAAATGGAATATACCCTGCAAACGTTGCAGTTTAAGCAGCTATTGGAAGTAAGTTGGTTTCAGTGCAAAAGAAATAGCTTATTAGAAATAGACATTCTGTAATAGCCAATCTATTATCATACCTTGCTTTATAAGACACTCCTTCATTATTAGAAACCTAGATGTCAACCAATGATTGTAATTTCTCCTTTGGAAATTCCCTAATTGCCATTAGAAGCTAATGTAACTTGCTAACTATTTTAAGATTTTTCTTTGGTTTGAGCTCTCCCTGCTTGAGGAGTTTCTCTTTCAATAAACCCATTATATTAATTATTATTTGTGATTCCAAATTCTTCTTTAACACTATATAATTCAACACTACACAATCAGCCCTAAATCACAGCAAGCAATTTTTCCTGCTCTCTATGAAGGGAGTTAGTGATGATCTTTTTTTTTTTTTGGGAAGTACCAGGGATTGAATCCAGGACCTCTTACATGGGAAGGAGGCACTCAATCACAGAACCACATCACCTCCCAGTGATGATCATTTTTCAAAACAAAATCCAATACAAGTCTCTCCATATGTATAACTGTGAAGGAACACTTCTTTCTTAAAGCAAGAATTCTATACTTTTTTAAGTATTTTAAAACTACTTGATCAGTTCAGTTAAACTCCATCTCTTCAAGAATAACCTACTTCTAATCACAAAACCAAATTGTTAAACTGCCAGTAACTTTTAACAAAACTAGAGAATTTGTAATTCAGACAATAAAATATAGATGTTTCCATTCTTGTTAGATCTGGGCATCATACTCGAGTCATGGTCAATTTTCTAAGGATAACAGAGTTAGGAGGTAGCAAGAGCACTCATGAGAATCAAACTGCTGATGAAGGGCACAGTGAAGACAAGTCATAGGACTAAGTAGTAATAGGTTAGGCCAAACATGGGTTGGGATAGACAGAAAGACTAAAATTAATTGAACTAACACTGGATAAATATTAGATATAAGAAGTTTCAGGGAAGCGGCTGTGGCTCAATCAGTAGGGCTCCCGTTTACCATATGGGAGGCCCCGGGTTCGGTTCCCGGGGCCTCCTGGTGAAGGCAAGCCCGCCCGCACGGCGTGGTTAGCTAACCCAGCGAGCACAAGCAGCAAGGGGGGGATAAATGAATAAATAAATAAAATCTTTAAAAAAAAAAAAAAAAGTTTCAGGCAGAGCCTTAAGCAGATGGTGTTCCATACCCAGTGTGTCTTCAGTCTAGGCTTCAAGAAGCTATCTAGAGAAGGGAGAAAAGGGGAGAAGAGAAAAGGAGGCAGCATGCTGCAAGCAAGACATTGGGAACCTCTTAGACATTTTTCTTTCTAGAAAGATGTGGTATAATGTATTGATTAGGTGTTTGGTTCCAAATATTTCACTTGCCACTCTTAGCTACATGGTCTCAACTGGGACCCTTAATCTATTTTCTCACGGGAACAATGCATATCTCAGAGGAGTATGGTAAGAATTAAATGAATACTTGTAAAATAACTTAGAGCAAGTCCTGGCCGACTGTGTGGTGGTTACTACTAAATCATAGACCCTTTTTATTATTTGCTCAGGGAAAATCTGCTCTTATAAGATCTGGCTGCATTCCACTACTTTGTTGTTTGAATAACTAATTGATTGACTTCTGACTGAATGAAAGAGCTAAGGGGAGAAGGATTATTGGTGAATTTTCCACTTGCAGCACTCCCCTCTTGGTTCCATGATTTTTAATGGGGTTTCATCCTTGTGACACTCAGCTGAGGGTCTAGAGACAAAGAATGCCCTGAATCGCTGTAGCATTCATCTCTGTGTTAAGTTGTAGGGTGCATCTTCAATGCTGACCAGAGGCAACCGTATCCTCAGCACATCTGTCCTACCAAACAGGTAGAACATTAACTTCCAGGTCACTGAACAATTCATCCTTTGGAACCACTTTCTTTAATGGACTTAGTGTGTTTCTACTGAAATCAAAGTAAGGTTATGACAATTGATACAGGATATGAAGACAGAGAAAACAGTTATCTATAACAGTGGCATTGCACATAAATCCAACTCTTAAGTTAGCAAAGGCTCTAAGTGGATCATTTCAAGCTGGTGAGAAATTTAACCCCTAAAATAGTCTACCCCTTGTTAAGAATGGACACTGTAAATTAAAAAGCTGGTGTCAGTAAATTAAGGTTGTAGACATTTTAGAGCTCTCTGGGAGATAACTTCTATTCACCAGTACAATAAGAAAAAAGGAGACAGGGCCTTAGGATTTGCCTGTTAGTTTGGAAAAGAGGGAATGAAAAGAGCCCTGGGTCAGGAATCAAATTACCTTTGTTCAGGTTCTATCTGTGCCACTAGAAGTCATGTTTCATTGAACAAGTCACACTGTTTGCCTGAAATTAAGTTTTCTCATCTGTAAGGTGAGAATAGTAATACTTGCTTGATGTGGGAATAAAATATGTTAGTATATGTAAAATGCTGTCAATATGTGTTGTTATTTTCAAAGAAATAGCATGCTTCATTCTATACTCTTTAATTTCCTAAGTATTGCTTTTTCAGTTATTTGAAGCAGACATTACATGGAGGATTTAATTCCCAAGTTAGCTGCTGTTGTTATTTTTAGGTAGAATGATTATGAGAAAAAAATCATTTGACCAGATAGTTTCTTAAATCCTGACATTTTTCAGGAATCCGCTTGGAAAGCCTGTTTGCCTGGCACTAGCTATTTAACCTGTATAACACTAACACCACCAAAGTATGAATACTGGATCACCTGTGTCAGAATCAAATGTAGCTTCTGGGGGTCCTCCCCAAACCTTCTGATTCTGAAATCTGCATGTTTAAGAGAAGATCCTCATGCTCTCTAAATTCTGAGAACCAGTGACATCAGAACAATAGACAAATTACAAGGTTAGTCCCACAATGAAAATATACTAGTCTTCAGAGACTACCTACTGAATTTATTGGATTTTAGAATTTTATTAAGTATAGTGCTAATTATGGGTTCAGATAAAAGGGGCAGAAGAGCCATGTGTAGAAAATCTATAAATGAG
This sequence comes from Tolypeutes matacus, assembly GCA_026826555.1. Taxonomy (NCBI): domain Eukaryota; kingdom Metazoa; phylum Chordata; class Mammalia; order Cingulata; family Chlamyphoridae; genus Tolypeutes; species Tolypeutes matacus. Next base: position 7,815,185 of record JAKSZT010053767.1, on the reverse strand, counting down.
TCTAACTCTGTATATTTTATCACAACTTAAAATTATGTGGGACAAAGTGTAAACTATAATGTAAACTGTAGTCCATGGTTAGTAGTAATGCTTCAATATGTGTTCATCAGTTGTAACAAATGTACCACATTAAGGTAGGGTGTTGTTAATGTGGGAAAGTGTGGGAGGGGGAAGGAGTGGGGGATATGGGAATACCTTATATTTTTTATGTAACATTTATTATTAAAAATAAAATAATTATAGAATTTTAAGGTAAACAATAATTTTTAAATTCTGAGAAATAACTATGTAAGAATCTCAAAGATCTTTTCAATAACCAAAATTAGGCCAAAACTAGCTAATAATTCAATTCCAAGACTCTGAAATCTGGGCCCTTATTATAGAAACCATCTAGCCTTTAAACATCTTAGTCATAGAGTTGAGTTAACTCTTCTATACTTATACTACAGTTCTTTAAAGGTATTTTATTCTTCAAGATAGTAGGTAATTAAATGAACTGAAAATATTTGATTACTTGATTCTAGTCCTTTGATTAGAGCCAGTAAACATGCCACATGCTATCCACTTTAATTAGTCAAGAATCAGTTACAAAATCAAATTTCACATTATAGCTCCTCCAGGCACATTTAACTACATGGCAGCACAGATTTGAGATGTTGTAAGAACTCTTTGGAAAGTTAAGAAATCTGTTGCTTTCAGAGGTAATCTATGGATTATCTATTTTTTCCTCCCTGCTGAGATTATTGCCATAAGCAGAATGGTGTCTAGTGGTACCTTGTTTCTGTGTTGTGAGGAAGGAATAAATAAAGTTTGTAAACCCACTGGGACTCAGGACAAAGGTGAAGTGGCTTTTCTAGAGAAATCATTGCTGTGCATAATATTTAATTTTTTGAAGGAAATTCAGGAAAGAAAACTCTCTACCAATTCCAACAGGGACTTTTAGGCCCACAAATTATTCAGAGAGCTTATACCTACTGAAGTTTTTCTTACATTAGAATTCCACTATTCCACTACACAAGATGATCATGTCATCTTTGTTTTATTCTAACATTCTCTTAAAACATTTTTCCAATATACAGAGAGTAAGTGTAAAGATTATTGTCAAACTAAAATGAAAAAAGTTGCAGAATACCAAATGCTGGTGAGGATGTGGAAGAATTGGAACTCATATATTGCAGGTACAAACATTTTTCAGGAGCATAAATTGGTACAAACATTTTGTAAAACTGCAGAATTAATTCTGAACATATCCCTGTTTTATGTTGCACAAATTCCATTCTAGGTATATATCTAACAGAAATGCATATATCTGTCCACAAAAATACATAAATAAAATACATAGAATTATACATAATAGAATTAAACTGGAAATTATCCAAACGCCTATCAGTAGAATGACTGGGCATGTTGTGGCATAGCCTCGCAAAGGGACATTCTCAGCAATGAGAATGAACTAACTATAACTACATACAACAAATGGGTTAAAACTCACACACACACAAAATGAGTTAAAGAAGCTTGATGTAAAAGATGTAGAAGAAGACTGGATTCCATACGTATTAACTTCAAAAAGAGATCCCAACTCATCTACAGTGTTCATAGGTAAGATGTCAGTTACCTTTGGTGGGAGTGGACTACAAGGGGGTATAAGGCAGCCTTCTGGGTACTAGTGATGTTCTGCTTCTTGAGTTGAGTTCTTCTTGAACCCGTTATATGGAAGTATTCAGTTGGTGAAATTTAGATGGGTTGTATACTTATGATTTGTGCAATTTTCTGTAAATATATCATACCGTGATAAGCTATTTAAAAAGAAAAATAATACATGTATACTGTCTATAAAAAGCAAAAGTCATATAAATGCATTACTGAGATATCTAGTCTTACATAACCAAGGCTTAGCCCTGCCTTCATTCTCTCTGAAGACCTGCCTTGTCACTGGATGATCAGTTGGGATATACATTCATATTTATAAATTAAAATCTGATAGACTTTGGTGCAAATGCTTGTTTGTTCTCTTCGTAGATTTGTGACCCTGAGGAACTTAATTTATTTCAGCCTCAGTTTCCTCATGTGCAAAACGGGAATAATACCTTCCATCCTGCAGCAGTATTGAGAGACTTAATTGAGATTATTAGTTTTTAATATATGTCTAACACATAGTAGGTGCTCTAAATTGTAATTTTTTAGTAAGAGAGAAGCATGCGGATATTTCTGTTTACCTGCCAATCTCTGCCCTTGGGGAATTCATTTACCTCAATTAGACAGATTTGTTAGAGTACAGGATTCCAGGCCAGCTGTGTTCTTTTTTGCAATCTCCTTCCAGTTGATCCCATGCTGATACGCAACATTCTTACTTCCAAGCAGCTATCAAATCCTTATGTATTGTCCTGCTTATGAAGAAAGCTCAATGCTTTTATCTCTGAAGGTCTTTTCCTTTTCAATTTATCTCCTGATATTCACATTTTCAAATATGTTTACAGTACTATTTTTTTTTTCTTAGAGCTACTGCAAATGAAATTACTGCTCCCTGGGGATCAAACACCCTTTTCCTGATGGTGTTATCTTATCTAATGTTTCATAAACAAGCTGTTGCCTATGAAGAGAAAGAGTGTATGAATAGCCCACCACATGTAACCGCTCCCTTACTCAGGGGTCTCAGCTGCATATTAGTTTAACCTGGTTGACCTCAAATACTGTGTGCGTTTCTGCTGTCATCTAAATGACCTTTCTTATTGTTTCTTTTTCATTTTTCCTTTGTATTTTTAAAGAGCTTTTCAAACATTCACTGCCAAACCTCCGAGCAGCCAATCAAACAGGTCAATGTTATTGGCCCCATTTTACAGATGAGGTTAAGAGAGTTCCCAGAGGTTACAAGTGAGTTCGTGGGAAGGGAGTTGGCAATTGACATTTTCATGGATCCACAGTTTTATATACAAATATCAGGGTGACAGGAAAAACATCATTCACTGGTCTGTGGGAGAAAAAAACAAACAACAGAATGGCTGTAGGTAAAACTTGACTGAATGTGAATCTTTTTTTGAACATATTTTGTTATAATGGCATTTTCAGTATTACATTTTTATGGGCATGTCTTATTTTTATGATGTTCTATGAAACTGCAATTTTACAAGCAAAATATCTGTCTATCATCATCATCTTATCTATCTACCTAGCTACCTACTTATCTATCTCACACTCTTGTTCTTTGTTTCTCTCATATTTCAATTATGTTTAAATTGAATAGTACTTATTCAATATAACCACCACATCCCCAAAAGTAGGTTAAGAGAAAAATTTTCTAGATGTAGAGCAACAGCATAAATAATTATCACTAATAGCTCTGATCCACTAGAGGAATTTACTGAAATGCTTATGAAAGGGAGGGAGAGAATGTGGAGGGGAAAAAAAAGCTTCAGCCTTTTCTATCCTATTAGAAGAAGCCATTTCAAATAGCATCTCGAACAATTCTATTCCACCCCAATTCAAGGTCATGCAGAAGAGTGAAAGTTAAGGAAAGCACAGACAGAATATTGCTTGTTATTGGGATTTTTTTCCTAAACTACTAGTTATGTGTTCCATTTAGTTATGCATCTATTTTAAGATGCTGGGGGCGGATGTGGCTCAAATGGTTGGGCATCCGTCTGCCATATGGAGGGATCTGGGTTCGATCCCCGGGACCTCCCGGTAAAAAAAAAAAAAAAATGGTAGATAATATTTCTATATAAAATAAGAGAGAAGAACGAGAGTGAGAAAGAAATAAAGACAGAGGGTAGGGAGAGCAAAAGAAAATACTTTTCCGTGTTTCTAGAAATTAAAAAAAGTATTTAAATATAATTTTGAGTTAATATCAGACATGCAGCAAGAGGAAATGTGGATCTTTAAGAAACAAGATTTAAGGAAGATTTTGTTAGAACTGAAAATATGTAACAATAGGGAAGTAACGTGCCCAAATGTATTTGCTAAACTAATGCATAAATATATTTGTGTAATTAATATAATACCATGAAAGCATTTTGAAAGGAACACAACAATAATCATAGACACAATAGTGTATTAATATTTGTATATAAATTAAATATCATATATATTTGTGTCAACTGAACACATAAGTAAAAGTGGGTTGTTTTCAGCATATATCCATTAAAACACTATCATGTTTCTTTAAATATTAGAGTTAGTATTTGTGCTTCAGTAAGATTATGGGAAATTAGTTTCTTAGAGTATAACTTTTTCATAAAAACTCAAATTTTGTAAGACATGTACTTAAAGGAAAACTTTCTGAAGAATTTTTCACTTGTGATTCAACAACAGTTAAAAGGTTTGCTTTGAGCTTAATCTAGGCCAGGATAAGCAATGCTAACTCTTTCATCATATGTTTTAGCTCTAATAAAATGGCTATTTTCCTCACTCAGAAGTCTCACTACTTATATGGAGTCCTTTTCTATTTATACTACTGTGGGAGCACTTAATTTGACCTGGGTATTCTCACCTCCACAAATACTCTCAGTTTATTCATTCTAATTTTTGTAGAAGCATAAGATAGTCTCTGAATTAACATCATTATGTTATTTCCTTTTGAAAGCATGAATTTGGAAAGATTCCATTAAAAACTATTAAATGCTATGCCAGGAAAGCTGCCGAATAAGGTTTCCTTGGTGCTATATTATTGTGTCTTTTATAATCTTAACTTCTAGTCTTACCAAATTTGTTTTCTGCTTTCCCTAGATTTTGGTGGTTCTTTTTTCTTTTACTTTTTTTTACAAAGGTGGATGTAACTCCGTTATGCGTAGTATGCCTTATCAGTGTGTATTAAAATATAGATATTTCTTAATAGGTCTTTCTTCAGGTTACTGCTAAGAAACATGATTATCATTTCTAATGATATTAAAGTTAAACTCTTAAATTTTGTTTTTTTTTTTCCTTTTGAAATTTAGGCACCAAGGACTAAAAACATTGTAAAATGTGAGTTACAGGACATATTTTGAAGGACAAGACAGTAAGTTAATTCTGACAAATAATAAGTATAGGTGATAATAATTAGATTGGACTTTCAGGAGGCAGTTGTCACCTTAGCTAAACTAAGGACAGCAGTGTATGTAGCTGAAGATTCTGCATTTCCTAAGAAGCTGTTAATGAGACAGATACAGCAATTAATCTCTCAATGAGAAGGAACTACATGGAGATGAAGTAAGAGGTTACAAGAATCCTAGTGAAACAGATGGGAACTGAGGTTCAATATGTAGTGGTGGAAACAAGATTTCTAGACCTGAGTCAAGAGAAGCAACTTATAAAAGTTTTTTGTAGAGCAGCTCTCACCCCACAGGAAGCAAATTGGTAAAGACAATCACAGACACTTGGTCAGGACAAATCCCATTATATCAGTGAGCAATATTATTAATATGGTGCATTAAATATGGTCACCAATTCTTTGCAGCAACTCTGAACAAGAGATAGAATCATTTCCTTGCTTGAATCTGGTCTGGTCTTGTGAATTGCATTCCAGTAGAATGCAGCAGAGATGGCATTGCATGAGTTCCAGAGCCTCTTGAAGAGGAAACTTTCAGTCTCTTGCTTTTTTTCTCTCTGAAATTGTCTTGAGACTTCCATGTGAGGAAGTTAGTCTAGGCTATTGGACGATAAGAGGCCACGTGGAGAAGAACGGAGGTACCCCAGGTGATAGAACCAATAGTTGAACATGAGTGAGGCCACCTTGAGCCTTCCTGTCCAGTCAACTCTGCAGCTGAATGTAGTTATGTGAGTGAGCCTGGAAGAAACCAGCAGAGAAACCACTCAGCAACCCGCAAAATAATAAGAAATAGTAAGTCGTTATTTAAGCCACTAAATTTTGGTATGTTTTATTGTGTAGTGATAGCAACTGAAACACGTTTGTACTGGAAGTGGGTGCTGCCATAATAAGACTTTAAATACGTGGTACTGGCTTTGGGAGTGGGAAGTGGTGGCAGTTTTTGAGATGGAAAGGAATCTGTAGAGGCTGAAAAAAAGGCAAAAGGAATTTTGCAAGCTGGAGAAAGTGTGATCTGTTATATAGGGCAGAACAATTTTAAAAAAATGTTACCTGTTATAACTTGGGAGATTGGAAAAGCACCTAATGAATTTGTGGTTCATTCTTCATTTCTTTAGCTAGAATATCTTTACACAGGATATTGAAAGTGCAAGCTGGCTTTGCTTAGCTGCATATGATAAGGGATGAAAAGAAAAAGAGGAACTAAAGAAAGAATTGTTCAATGTGCAAGAAATGAAGGCCTAAGACTTGTTGGGCTGGAAAATAAAAGTCTTTCAGTCCCAACATCCCCAGGTGGTAAAAGCACTCTAAGAAACAAGATACTTGGGACCAAATATGTGCTGTGTTATAACTTTTACAAACTTTGAAGTGGTGCCTACTAGACCTTCTCAGTTACAAGAATCCTAAAAACATGTCCCACAGCAGCCAACAAATAGTTCAAAGTAGATTCAAACTTATCTCAAAAAGAATTATGAATATGGTTTTTGGAGCATGGAGTGAAACCCAATCAGATCCATAGTAAATCCACAAAATTTTAGTATAGTTTTATTGACAAAATACCATAAGCTTGGACTGAATGATATAGAGACAGTTCAAAATAAAAAGAAACCCCTGAGCCCCCAACTCTCTACCGATAGGAGGCAGTAGAAGAGAGAAAGTCAGCTGCTAACATAAGACATTTCTTATCAAAATGGAAAAGTGTTTCATAGGGTGGAGCCAAGATCCCCTCCCAGGAACTGAAAGAGGCCCTAATCTAGGACTATTCCCTGTCCCCAGAGTAGGGGCAAATGACCTTGTGGGAGTTCCAGAGCCCAGATGGGAAAAGCCCTTGCAGCTTCTACCTTAGCTCTCTTGGACCACTATCCTGAGAGTGCCTTAGACCATTTAAAAATATTTTTCTCATCCTTGCAACAACCTTGAGCAGCAGGTATTATTATCTTTATTTTATATATGAGAAAACTGAGAAGTTAAAATAATGAGTTATTGGCATGGTAAATGATGAAACTGAGATTCAGATGAGTCTTTCTGGTTCAAGTAGGTGACTCTTCCTTTTTTTCACCAATAAATTATGACCTGCCTTTTTCTAGAAATGGATTACTATGGGGTAAATACATTAATTATGAAGTTTTTATATGTAGTGGGTCTCTCCATGCCATCACTCTTAAAATGTCAGGTATTCCTGCCATTAATCCCAAAAGTGAATTCCTTCTTGTAATGTCAGTTAACTGTCAAATTGCTTGATAAAAATTCTTCATAATTACTTTTTGGTGAGACTTTACTATTGACAGGTACATCAAAGCACTCTGTATCTATTAACTCATTTAATACTCACTTCAAACTTATAAGTAGGAACTATATTTATTTTATCTTATAGTTGAGAATAAACTTAGGCACAGAGAAGGTAAACAATGTATCCAAAGTCACTGTAGCAGTTTGATATTGTTTATGAATTCCAAAAATAGATATTGGATTATGTTTGTGAACTGGTCTGGGCATATTAGACCAGTTTCCCTGCTTGAATCTGGTCTGGTCTTGTGAATTGCATTCCAGTGAATTCAGAGGTTTCACTTTTACTTGATTAAATAATGATTCAGGTTTTGCTTAGGCAACTTCAGTAGGATGTTTTGTCCCCACCTCCTTGGTGGGCAGGGACTCACAGAGAAACTGCATCACAGAGAAGGGAGGTTAAAGTTTTGAGCTAGAGCCCGGGAAGTAAGCACACAGAGGAGCAGAACAGTTGAGCTCAGAGAGAATCGAACCCCAGGAAGAGAGACAGAGCCCGTTGCCTGAGAATCTTCAGCTGGCCTTGTGGAGAGAACAAGGCAGCTGAGCCCGGAGAGAAACAAGCCCCAGGAAGAGATGAACTCAGGAAGCCTGAACTCTTGGCAGACATCGGCAATCATCTTGCTCCAACACGTGGCAACAGACTTTGGTGAGGGAAGTAACTTATGCTTTATGGTCTGGTAACTGTAAACTTCTACCCCAAATAAATACCTTTTTAAAAGCCAACAGATTTCTGGTATTTTGCCTCAGCACCCCTTTGGCTGACTAATATAGTCACATAGCAAAAAAATAATAAAGACCATCTGCTCTCATTCCCTATTCTGTATTTACTCAAAAAAGAGCCATTTTGGTAATATTATTTCCACTTTGAGAAGAAAACACTCTCTTTGAAAATAGGATAAGGATTTCTAGACGTAGAAAAGGCTTAATAAATGATAGCTTATAGTAAACTTTGGAAATCTTTCAAAAGAGGGCTAAAAGATTTATTTCACCATACTTTGCTCATTAAGGGATTGTAGGTATGGAAATACTGACCGTTAAGATCGGAGGAAAAGAGTGGGAGGTGACTATTGGAGTTCACATGGTTGTCAGTAAGTGCCCAAGGACTTTAATGAGAAGGTCGACAATTACTGGCCCATATATAATTGAAAATGTTCCTGCATAGGAGAGAGTTGCTCACCTGAATCTATAGAGAATCCAATTAAGGAACATTCTGTTGAAATGTAAAATTGAGCTGCTATTGTGGAAAACAGTTTGGCATTTCCTCAAAAAGTTAAATGTAGAATTATCTTATAAGCCTGCAATTCCACTCCTAGGTATATATCCAAAGCAACTGAAAACAGGGACTCAAACAGATACTTGCATGCCAATGCTCATAGCAGCATTATTCATAATAGGTAAAAGCTGGAAACAACCCAAGTGTCCTTCAGTAGATGAATGGATAAATAAAATATGGTACATGCATGCGATGGAATATTATTCAGTTGTAACAAGGAATGAAGTTCTGAGATATGCTGCAACATGGAGGACCTTGAAAATATCAGGGTGAGTGAAATAAACCAGATGCATAAGGACAAATACTGTATAATTTGACTTATATGAAATTTGTAGAAACAGAAAGTAGATCAGAGTTACCGGGGGGGAGTTGTTGCTTGGTAGGTATATATAGTGTTTGCAAATTTTGGAAATTTTGAAATAAAATTAATTTTTTTAAAAATAATCATTCTGACTTAATATTTGCTAATGAGTAGGTACACCTAAATTTGTACCCTGTTTACCAATTTATTGGCTAATATTTTAAGATAATTGTATATATTTAGTTAAAATCTTTTTGGCCATTTTTGAAACAAGTCAGAAAATAAACAAATATATAATCAGATGTTTAATTATAGCTCACCTGGTTGCAGGAACCATTTAAGTCAGATTAAAAAGAAAAATAAAATAAAGATAAAATGTGCATTAAAATTAAGTAGATAAAGGAAAGAAAAATATGGCTAAGGTCATAAAATGGAGCAAGGAATGAAGCCACTAAAAATATTTATACCATAAAGATTTGTACCAGTGGGTCACAAATCTGGCCCTAAGCTTTTGAACAGTCAGTGGGAAAATAGAATCCCGGTCAGTTACACAATTTACAAGGTATATAAGATAAAATCTAAACAGTTGTTAGTAGAAGCAAAATTATTGCTGTTACTAATATCTGACAGAAATTTCTCCCCATGGTCCTCATAAAACAAGCACCATGTAATATACTGGCTTACATCCTCAACCACACTTTCAGAGTAGACACACTGACAAGTTTCATAGTGTTGTTGGCATCACTCTAAAACATCATTTCAATAAAGTCAATTCTATAGGGGTCAATACCAAACCATCCAGGTATGCAGCTGTCTTATGATTTGACCAAATCCAGGGGTAGATTTTAAAGTGTCTGGAGGACTGGATGGATTTCATCTTTTAAGCAATCCATTTTATATATTGTCTCTGTCTGCAGATCTTTTCATAGATATTGCAAAGGCATGAGTTTGAAATTATACTTTTTGACAAGCACACAGAATGCAGATTGCCAATACTCATGGTTAAACATTGACTCCACATTTTAACTAACAGTCGGTCTGGTGGATTATTTTCCATCTCTTATAAAATTATGAGGGGCCAGACAAGGAAAGACCTATACCAGAATAAAAGGCCAATTGTCCTGTACTCACTGACCAAGTGATGGAGAATCAATAGCCTAGTCCAAAATTCTCATAAAATCTCTCTAATTATAAACAACTGAGACCACAAAATTCTAGCTGGTAATGTATTTTTGCTGATATGAGGATGCTTAACTTTCAGGTAATGTACTCTCAGTAAAGTATCTAAGGAATGATTAATTTTGAGCTCTCCTACTAAACAGTTTTTTGAAATTTTGTCCAATCTGAATTACATTAAGAAAAATAAGGTTTGGTTATGGAAGGAAATGAAAGATCACTTAATCCAATATGGTAGTTAATGGGTGATGCACTTGTACCCAAAAGAGGCAAAATCACATTAACAAAATTACATACTTGAAGAGTAACAAAGCTCAAGGGAGAACCCATATCTTTCCCTCAGTATTTCCTCTTTCTCCAGCACCATTCATTGACTGCTCCTTAGTCTCTGGACAAATGGTTGAATGATCTCAATGATCCCAAGAAAATCCTGTGCATACTTCTTCCCAATTGCATCCATTCTATTACCATGAAATTGGTCTTCAAGGAAAGAACCTTCGTACCTGAAATCATTCTTTTCCTCTTTTTTTTTCTTTTCAAGGCTGCATGTGGGATCATATTAAAGTTAATGTGATTATCATTTCTTGCTCTTTCATTATCTGGAATAAACAGATCACTGCAATTGCAATATTGTTATGAGTTCAATTACATTAAGAAGCATGATTCTCTGATAAAAATGCTTCATTTGATTAACGGAAAGGAAAAAAATCCCTTAACCCTTGGCCAGCAACATATTATTACAATGACATTCCAAGTCAAGATGTGTAAGAATTGAGAAATTATTTGATTAACTGCTGCCCTGTGAGTCTTTAAACCTGAAAGAGCTGCTGCCAAGTTCAAGCCACTGTGGTCAACAATATAAGTCTTTCTGCAGTCCTCTGGGCCACTCGGTAACAAGAGCTACCATTTTGCCATCACTGTCACTTCACATATTCAGTCTTTAAAGCTCTGTTTGTTGTTTCATTCTGCTCTATGTCTCCCCTAGGAACATCTTCATTTTAATATAAATAGAGCATTTCATCATGCTAGGGCAAAGAATCATGGAAGGTACAATTCTTAATATTAGTGGCCAAAATGCATACAGATGCATTCCAAAAGAGGTCTAAAATGACAAAAAGGAAAAAACACATTTAATAAAAGGGCGTCAATATTATTTCTCTAATGTAATACAAACAATATATTTGTAACAACAAAGAATGAAAATTGAAGGTAAGACTATAGTATTTTGCCTTTAAAACTATGACCCAGGGTATAAGGAATCAGCGATTTCATGGATTGTATAGCTCTCATCTATATCTTTAATTATCATACCACCTTTATTTCCTTACCTGGGATGAGGTGTCACTTTGGAACTCTAGTGATTGTTTAATACATTAACACTTCCTTGAATTTAGGGCAGTAAATCTGAAAGATGGTCTGAGACTACAAAATAAAGTATAATCCTGGCTTCCTTTGGTCATATGGACCTTGGGGTGGAGGTAGGGGCAATCATAAATTAAGGCAACACCAGCAATAGTTTTCTGCCTAGGCCTGGACTTCATAAGACTTTCTGAGGGTCTTGCCAGCCTTCTATAACATCTGACAGGTTCTTGTATCAGTGTCCTTCTCATTATTATTCCCTATCTGCCTCCTAATGGCCTGGCACTGTCCCAGTAACAGCATCCAGCAATCACTGGTTGATGCTTACCACCACCACTGGAGAAGAGTGACTGTTTTAGTTTGCTAAGGCTGCTGGGAGCAAAATACCATAAAAAGGTTGACTTTAACAATGGGAATATATTAGGTTGAAAGTTTACTGTTCTGAGGCTGTGAAAATGTCCAAATTAAGACATCATCAGAGATGCTGTCTCACCAAATTTGGGCTGCTGGCAATCCTGGACTCCTGGCACATGGCAAGACACAATGGCGGCCTCTACATGTCTGTGTCTCTGCCTTCACTTCTAGGCTCACTTTCTCCCTGAGCTCACCTGTGGGTGATCAGGCATGTGGCTTGTCTCTCCCCTGTCCTCCATACCTCCTCTCTTTGAGCCTCTCAGGGGCCTCATTCCATGCCTCTGTGCTCCACTGATTCCAGCCTCTGGTCTTCAGGATTTCTATATAAGCCTCTCAAGGTTTCTCTGTCTCTGCCTTTTGTTCTCTGTTTGTCTTTGCATGTCTTTCACATTTATAAAGGACTCCAGCAAGAGGACCAAGACCCATCTGGGTTATGCTTCACTGAAGTAATCTAAACAAAGGCTCCCAATTGAAATCAATTCATTCAAAGGGTCCCACACCCACAGGAGTGGATTAGCTTTAAGAACATGATCCTTTTGGGGATCTACAAAATCTTCAAACTGTCACAATGACCCATTACTACCTCTGTCCTCCTCATTGCTATTGATCCTCTCTCATCATTGTGGAAGAGGATTTTTTTTTTAACCCTGATTGAAATATTTACTAGAATCCCCCAATATAAACCCAGTTCTCTATTTTTATTTGTAGAAACCCTTGCTCCCAAAACTGCTTTTCCTGCAGAGCTGGTGTCTAGCAGAAATTAGAAGTAAACCTTTGAAAAGACAATTGCATTTTACTGAAAGGCATACCCTTACAAAAATCATGAATCAGCACCTTAGCAGGTAGCCCAGGAAAGTACTTAACCATATTCTACCAGGGAGGCACCTTGACATCTACCTGAAGACTTTCTCCTTTCCTTTTCCCAAAGTTAGGTACCCTAAATTTCATTTTCATTTTGGTTTGTAAATATCAAATTGACATTAAGTTCCATTGTTCTCCACTCCATATTCCCAACTGGAGATCTGGTGGTGTGTCATAATGTCCATATGTTCCAAAGGTAAGCATATGTCCTAGGCTTCCTCTGGAAGTTTGCTACAAATGTTACTTGTTATGTTTCAAACAAAGTTATTTTTAAATTATTTAATACTCACATTGTTCAAAAGATTTATAATAAAATAGTACAATTACCATCTCCCAATGCATACACATAAATGCACACACTCAAAAAATACATGAATCATTGATTTTCAAATAGTACTTTTATGATCATTTTGAAAATTAGTTAAACATTTTTCTCTTTCCCTTCTGTCTTAGTTTGCCTATGGGCTGCCAGCGCAAAGTACCAGAAATGGGCTGACTTATTATGGGAATTTTATTTGCAGTAAAAGCTTACAGTTCCGAGGTCATGAAATGTCCAAATCAAGGCACCATCAGAGATGCCTTTTCAGTAAGTCAGCTACTGGTGATCTGGTGTCCTACTATGTGACAAATATAGTGTCCAATCTCTGCCAAGGTCCCTGCCTTCCCCTCCAGAACCTACAGTCTCCCAGGGCTCAGTTGTGGACAATCAGGAATAGGGTTTGTTTCTTTCCAGGCCTCTTCTCTAAGTCTCAGCTGCTGTGCTTTCTTTCCAAGGTCAGCTGTGGGCTAGTAGGCATATGTCTCCTTTCCATGGGCCCAGCTTCTTGGGGACTTCATGCTCAGACTTTGGTTTCTAGGGATACTCGAGTCTTCTCTCACATGACAATGTCAAAATGGTGGCTTCTTTTCTCTGTATCTGTGTGTGTGTGTGTCTCCATTTATATCAAACCCAACAAGACAGTGGAGAGACAATCTGAGTCATGGCTTACTGACATAGTCCAATCAAAAGCCCTAAATTGATCTAATCAAGTATTTTAATCAGAGGCTCCTTAACTGAATTTTTACCTAAGGGTAAAGCCAGCATAGAATATTATCAATTATTCTATATTATCTATGTTATAAACTACCACTTCTCTCCCATCAGAAATAGATGCTTTTTACTCCAACTCCCTTTGAGATTTCTGCTTTAAAACGGTTCTTTATCTTCTAACTTATTTTACTACATTCCTATAAAGATTACATTAGATATCATTTGTGGCATTTTGGAAAACAGCCACCATGTTTTTCAGCTCTTTTCAAAAAGAGTTGAATCTATTTTTCCAACCCTTCAATCTGGGATGACCTTGTGACTTGCTTCGACATTGTGAGTTCTCGAGCCTGGGCCTCAGGGACTTGAATTATGAGGCCACATGTAGAAAGGCACCTAGCCAAGAGCTAGCATCAAGGGCCCTGATGGGTGAGTGAAGTCATTTAGACACTTTAGCTACAGGTGAATTGCCAAAACACTACAGCCATAGGAGTGAACCCAGAAAAGACCAAAAGGAGAACTATCTAGCTGAGCCCAGCCAACCTATAGAATTGTGAGAAATAAAAATAGATGTTATTTTAGATCTTTACAGTAGTTTGTCATGTAACAAGGGTTAACTGTTAGAATATTTATAAAGAATAGATGCTTGGTACATAGTAGGCATTCAATAAATATTAATTCTGATTTTTCATTTCTCTCTTTTCTCTTGCCGTACAAATGAATGCTAATTATTTATTGGTTTGAAACAACATAAAATTTTCTCTGGTCTATAAAATACCATCAAATGGGTTCAGTAAATGCAGCTGGCATCTAAATGGATAAAAAGGTTTTACAAGTAAATCTTTTTTTAATTTATAATATAGATGCAATTTTATAACATAGACATATGTAGAATGTACAATTTATAACCATCCTACCATAGAAAATTTTGAAGATAAAAGTGTGTTAGATAAGAAAATATAGTTGATGCTTCTGGAGTTACAGTCATTTTGTTTGATAAACTCAAAATTCACAGACAAAAGATGTGATTTTGGCAAATCAAATAGTGAGATCTGTTGTAGCCAAAATGACCTGAGACTTTTTAAATGTGAAAAAATACCATATGTTTCCTGAAAACTGCTCTCTAAAGGTGTTTATTAAGAATAAAAGATGCTAAGAAATAAGGAGAGGAAGAAGGAAGAGAGTAAAGGGTAAGATAATTGCACCTCCTATCCTCTTATTATTCTGGGTACAAGCATCTTTAAGAATTATTTCTGCTATCCTGGGAACCTCATCAATTCTGGAAATAAATCAACAACTGCCATTTTGAATTCAGAATGAAGAATTCCAGGTGCAAAAATTAAGGTTTCAATTTCCATTTTGATGGAGATCTATTAATTTAAAGATAATAGATTTAAGGCAAACCTACCATGATATCAATCCATTCTGTTGTAACATTTGCAGTATACAATAAATAGGTCCTCAGAGTTATAAAATTTCTTTTTTAAACATTCATCCTTACCATTCTTTACCTTGAAAATGAAAATTAATATATCCATCTAATTTAAATTTTTATTTTAATATCCATTATAGTCTTGTTTATTTTGTGATGCTTCAGCTATGTTACCAGTGTTGAAAAAGGACATTACCACAGGCTGGATGCAACAATCATGACCTTTTTCAGTATCCTTCTCTATACTTACTCCTCTACCTGGCATTTTTAAATCTTAGGATAAGCATTAAACTTACATCTTGATTCTAAGGAAGTGAAATTCCAATTTAGAAAGGCAAGCACTGAAAAATTCTGATGAATGGCATTAACTCCAGAAAATTTTCTCAACCTGTTAATAAGATTTCTTATGTGCAGAGATGACACAAGAACTTCCTCACTAGTTTAAACTTAACAATAGGCATGGAGGAAAAAGAAGCCTGTGAAAACACAAGCTGATTAATGTATTCATTGTGTCTGCATTTATACCATTTAGAGCAAATCCTTTTTGTCAGAGTCTTAGAATAGGAAATTTATTAGTGATAATAAAGTCTAAGATTAATATGACAGTTCTTGGATTTCCTACTGTAGATGGTGTTTCCTGATAAAATAATGACCTTTGAATTGTTTAAATCTAATGAAATTTATATCAAAATTACTTTAATCAGGCACATTAGAATTTGTGATCCTAAATTTTATATAGTTACATGAACAGATTTTATAGCCATAGTACATATATTTTTAACAGTGGCTGGCTCAAGATAAGTAGTCAAAAATGTTATCTAATATTAGTACCAATTATGTTAATATAATTAGTCAGAACAGGAGCTTTGAGTTCAGCAGGCAATGCACGAAGTAGCAGTCAGGAGAGGCTGGAACTAAGAAGTTGGAAAGTAGGCATGCCCACTGTTGTAAATCATGTACATTGGAACAACCCAGCAACTTGTAAGGAGTGAAAATCAGAACCTGAGGACATGGTAACAAATGACAGTTTCAGTCATTGGGGACATCCAGAATGGTACCGGCTATAGTAGTAGCTTGGAGGTAAAGGAAGGCAGCAGTAAAGTTTTCTACTTCAGGAGTAGAAAACTTGTAGAAATTGTTTTTTAATCACCCACTCAATAAACATTATCTACACAGCTGCTTTATCACAAGAAAGTACAGACCTGCCCTTGACTTTAAGAGGTTGGGATCACAGCTAGAAAACTAGAAGGGTAAAACCAAAATGATGATGATGTGTGAACTCTTCAGTAACAAAGTCAAAGAAGGCAAACAGGAGCTTAAAATTAGTGAGCACTTGTGAATATATGTGATCACGCTTGATGGTTAAGAATTCAGGACAGGACCCCAGCCCCTGAGAGGAGTGTCAAGGAAAGGAACTATTCCAAAGGAACTGTATAATCAGCCAGGTTTGGGGTCCAGACAGTCTAACATAGGAGAAAAAAATAGGTACCCAAGGAAAACAAATGGTCTTATGATGAGGGTTTGGTCACAGAATTGAGGCAGTAACCGAGTTCCCAAGCAAAAAGGCCAAAATAGATTAGCGGTATAGTTGATTCCATGCTGTTTTTTCTCAGAAGCTGAAGTGGAGCCCTGTAAAATCCCTTCCATTCAAGGTAACTAGAAATCAGATCTTTGTAAAAGAGAAAAACATATGACTATTTCACAGGAAGAAAAACTGGTTGAATAACTTTCCCAAAAGTATGCTGGCTAATTAACAGATATCTCCATGCCCACAAGTTAAATACGGTTTGTGGCAATGCTCTGCTATTGACACAGTAGCTCTCAATATGTTTATCAGTGTTTAGACAATACTAATAATATAAATAAATATGCTCAAATTTACCAATTACATGAATAGAGAGAAATATTTGTATGACAGCAACACCATCAGTTCCAAAAAAATGATCCTTACCAACAAGGTCAATGCACTTACTTAGTCCAATGAGAAGAAAGCACAGAACAGAGTTATAAAAGATCTTGCCTCTTCCAACCACCATGCATTAATAGTGTGAACTTGAACAAGTCTCTTAGAGTCTAGAACACTGCCTGGTGCATGGTAGGCACTCAGTAAATATGGGTTGGTTGAATTAATGAATAAACCCTACTTCTAGGGCCTTAATTTCCTCAACTTTAAAGTAAGGTGGTTAGAGTAGATGACAATTAATATAACCTCTGCCCCAAACTGCTCCTAAATCTCTTACCTGGTGAAGGGTTGCTGAGGCTTCCCAAGGCCCAGACACCACCAGTCCAGGGCAGTAAAGCCAACTGGCATAGGATCTCAGTTCTCAAAAATATGTTGGCCAAAGAGAACATATTGAAAAATAGGCCCAGGTTCAGCAACGGCCACCCTACAAACTATTTTGTTTCTGTGTTTTTGCTAAGCATTAAAGACTGCTTATCAATTTTTGGTCTCTTCAAGCATAACTGCATGAGGCCAGCTAGCATGCTCAATTGCATAATTTTGAAGTATATACTTCCTGTAAAATACAAGCAAAAATTTAAATGTTCATGTGTTTTTATTTCTACTCACTTTATTTGCATAGTTCATGTATCAACCTGGCTTTCATTCCCTCTCTTTCAAATCATAGTATTTGTTTTTGCTGAAATCATTTTCTGATTGCTAAGAAAATATGATTTAGTCAGCATTAATATTGGTTAGGGGTTCAGTTTTAATGAAATCTTAAGGCAAAAACTCTTAAATCCAGTGCAACTCACTTTAAAAGCATAGTTCAAATATCACACTCCTTCAGGGAAATCTTTTTTCCCAAAATTCCTTTTCTAACTCCTTAAACATTTTGACCTTCCATTAAAACTGTGCTATTGGGTATCACTTGTTCAACTAGTTTTTTTTTTTTTTTTTTTCCTTTTAGTCCTCCTTTCTTCTCTTACTTCTTTCCTAACCTCCTGCTCCATCTCTACCTCCATCACCCTGTATTCATCATTTCTTCATTTCATTCTTCCTTCAGGATTTTAGGACTGAAGAGTCTGGAGCCAGATGACCTGGGGCCAAATCCTAAATCCACCAGTTACTAGATGTGTGACCTTGACCAGGTTACTTAAACTCTCTACAATTCAGTTTCTACATCTGTAAGTTAGTGATAATATTTAATAATAGTTCTTACCTCAAAAGATTGTTGTACAGATTAAACAAATCAGTATATCTAAAACACTTAAAATAGTGCTTAAACCATTCCAGGCTCACAATGGATGTCTAGTGTTGTTGTTGTTACTTTACAAACATCTGCTTCACTCCTCTGAGCACCTTGTTCTACTCAAGATTCCACCTATCTCAAACCCTCTTGTGTGTTCTTGGCCTACTTGCCACCTTTTTTTACCCTAGGTCCTATTCATACATAGATTTAAATGATCAAGAAACCAAACAAATATAATTCTTTCCCATGCACCACCCCTATCCTGCTTAATTGGCTTAAGAGGAAGGGAAGCAATCTCTACATTTGCCCTCAACAATAAAACTACAAGGAAATAGCTATAACTCACAATCATGTATCTATTTGTGGTTCTGCTTCTTTTATCACCTGTGTTAAAATATCACAATATTTCAGCTGTTAATTGAAGCACTTTGGCGTCTTGAGTTATTTTTATTGCCAACTTGAGATGACATGTGATAGTTCAGATTAATGGAAGATGTGAGTCAGAAATTCTGTCTCTAGTTATGGTTATAACTTTTAACATATGCTAACATGTGATATCTGTAGATCATGTGACCTGTAGTTATTTCTAAAGTGAGTATTTGAAACACCAAACTTTGTCATGGTAACGCTTCATGCTAAATGAAAGCAACACTTGAGTCTCTCATAATTTTTTTTTCTCATGCCACATGTCTTAATAAAAAGCAGTCATTCTAATGTTTTTCAGATGTCTTCAGTAAACCCAAGGGTATTTAACTAAAATAAGCAAATACCAGGTGAAATAGGTTTATCAACCTTTACAAGATTATTTATAAAATACTGAGTAGACCAAGAAAATTGATTTGTGGAAAAGGGAGTCCATCTACTTTTAATGTTTCTCCAATATGTAGGGAATGGATTTGTTGAAAGTCTAAGAAGCATGCAGGAAACTGATGCACAGAAAGTGTGAACTCTGTAAGAACAAGGCCTGGCAATCCTTTTAAGTGATGTGAGCAGAGTAGCTCTTAAAATGGTGCAATTAGCTGTTTGATGTACTTGACAGAGAAAGATGTAGGCAAGCAGAGAGAAAGGACTGCAAACACAGATATCCCTGATGGCATTATTGTCCAAAACTTTAATTAAATTTTTGAGGACTGTCTTTTCCATAATTTAAAGTGGTTTAAAAGATGTACAACTAACAGGTTCAAAGTGTTTCTTCAGCTAATCACTTGCACTGCAGGAGGCTGAAATTATAGAGCACATTTTATACACTCCTCAAGCAGTCTAAGAATTACTTTTACAATCTCAGGCTTTCATTCTCCCTCTGTTTGCGTAATGCCATTGAGAAATGTGTGACTTGGCTTCACTAATATGTTGTTCAAAGCCCAAACAGCCACCACTGTGTTTATTACAGCATGGACAGTATAAGAGTCATTTGGTGTGAAAATGTTTTCATGACACATAGATGTTATTTGAGATAAAAACCTAATACAGGTTATAGGCTCAGTTAAGAAATAATTATTTCCATAGTTTAAAATAAAAATGAGTACCTCTGATAGGATCAAATATTTCTTTAAAATACAGTTCAGAAAGAAAATATTTTGAATAAGAACTGGGGACAACTCTCTGAATAAAAATTTTTATAGTTTGTGCACAGAGCAGCAATCCAAACAGAACCTTACAAATAAAGTTGTTTCTACTTATTCAAACATAAATTTTAAGTTTTGCTAATTTTACTTACTTTCTCTTAGTGAATAAAAAATATTTTTCATACTTTGTGAAATTTTTAAAGAAAGTCAATACTTTAAAATCATTCTACTAGTGCATTCAAGAAAACAGCAAACTCAAGGGTCATTAGTAAGAAAATAAACTAAGATATAATTAACTGAGATATGTGAAGATAATAACCTGGATGTTTTCTTCTCCTAAAAGTATAATATCATAGAGGTATCCAAATTTACTATGCTTACATAGTTAAGATATTTTATTGAAAAGCACTTTTATTGGAGATAGCCAAGATTTTTGCCAAAATCATGAATGGTGCCAATTCCAAGAATTTGTCAATATCTACATTGTATGAACACCCATAGAGAAATGCACTTATTCATTCAACAAATATTTATTAAGGGCTTAACAGTTGTACCAGTTACTGGGGATACAGCAGAAAAGTAAACTGACACAACTTCCTTCATGGAGCTCATATTTTAGTAGGGGTGGTGGTAGAGATTACACAAAAAATATAAACAAGTAACTTAAATATCATATTAGTGGCTATTAGAGTGATCTAAACAAAAGATGATGGTAACATGGACCACCATCCATTGGAGCAGGGAGACCTACAAGCAAACAAATGGTTACAAACTTGGTTCTTGTAGGGGAACTTTAAAATGCTTTTCTTCTTTGCTTTTGGTCTTGATCTTATATTTTATTATTTCCTTCCCGATGGGGTCTCTATCAATCATCCCATCCTATCAATATCTCCCACTATATGACCTACTTTCCAAAATGGGTTCAAAGCTTTCTTATTTTAAAAAGAATATTTTTCCTTTAGCCTTTGCAAATGTCAGAGAAGAGATGATATCTGAATAGAGACAGAGAGAATGAATAAGAATTTAATGAAGGCAAAGACAACCCTCAACGATGGTATGCAAAGTCACAGAAGCTTGAAGATGCAAACATTCAGAAAATGGTGAGGAGTTTGACATTGCTAGAGGGTTCTGGGGAGGAAGAGGAGAAATGGGATGTTTGAGACCAGGTCACAATGTACCATAAACACTGCACTCAAGAATTTGCAGTTCATGCGTTATGCTAGGTGGCATAGGTGGCAGAGAATCACCCCTGTTATTGGCAGAGGAGAAGGAAGATGTTGCCCAGAGAACCTTACTGCTCATCAGGGCAGAGGAGGATGAGAACAGACCCATCAGATACTAGGAAGTGAAATAGCGTCTTTGCAATAGCATCTTTGTTTTAGTTTTCTAGCTGTTCCAGCAAATATTATGAAACGGTTCATCTAAAATAATGGGAATTTATTTGCTCATAGTTCTAAGGCCAGGAAGATATCCAAATCAAATCATTATCAACGTTATGATTTCTTCTCAAAGACTGGCTGCCAGAGATCTTTGGCTCCTCTGCCAGGTGATAAGGCATTTGGCGTCATCTGCTGGTCTCTCCCTTCACTTCTGTGTTTCATTGCTTTTATCTTGCTTCTGTGACTCTCTGCCTCTTTCTGTCTGTCTCTCTCCCTCTGTCTCTCTCTCTCTGTGTCTCTCTCTCCTTTTCTCTCCCCTTCCCTCCATTCCATTTATAAAAGACTCTAGTAATAAGATTAAGACCCATCTTGATTGAAGTGGGTCACTACTTAACTGAAGTAGCCCCATCAAAATGTCCTACTTACAATGGGTCTATGCCCAGAACAATGGATTAACTTTTAGAACACGTTTTTCTGGGGCACAGGACTCCAGATAAAAAGATTAAATCATGTGTGCCCACCACAATCTTCTTTAAGAGCAAAGTATATAACCAGTAACTACAGGGATAGGTCCAGATAGCAGGGCCAGAGCAACCTATTCACACAGGGGGAAGACTCATGTTTAGGGTTTGTCTGCCCCGTGCACATCCAGGGTGCCCAGCTGGCCAGGAACCAGGCTTCCTTCACAAAAACAACCCTAATCCTTCAAATGAAGCACTACACACCAAAAACACAGGTATTTCAAATATAGATTTGGTGCCTAATTTCAAACTATAATTTTACAAAGAAGATATATTTCAATACTTAGTCTAATGTCAAAAGAAAGCAATTCTCCTAATAAAGTGTCATTTTCTTAGGGAATCCTAAGTTTTAACACACGAGGATGTTCCAGGGGCCCCATTGAGATTTTACAGTGAGATGGGAAAATTTGTAAAAGAGGAGTAATGTGACTAGATTTGTGTTTTAGAAAGATGCTTCTGGAAGCAAAGGGTAGGGTGGATTAGATAGGGGAGGGGCTAGTTATATTGAAACTAATAAGGGAGCTATTGCAATGCTTCAGACAAAAGGGATGGAGACTTTAAAATGCAATGGACCAACTCATGCACATACATCAAATGCCCTGGTTGTAGTTCAGGAGACATTTGGAAATAAATTTTGAAGAGGAAAATATAGGAGTGAGAAATCTTGCTGGCACTGAAGCTCCTTAATAGTGAGAGGCTGAGTACATTAAAGTAGCTATTTATTTGATGGGCAATTGATATTTGGCAGGCTAGTGACAGCCTTTTTGCCGGGAAAACATGGTTACCGTCTCTGCTTGTGACTTTAAAAACTTCACTGGGGGAAAAAAT
Source organism: Tolypeutes matacus (assembly GCA_026826555.1). NCBI lineage: Eukaryota > Metazoa > Chordata > Mammalia > Cingulata > Chlamyphoridae > Tolypeutes > Tolypeutes matacus. Next base: position 7,792,549 of record JAKSZT010053767.1, on the reverse strand, counting down.
TACAGTCGGGCAACAGCAGCAGGACATGGCCTAAGGCACAATCTGCCAATAACTAAGTCCCAAGGAAAAACTGATTTGTGGCTTCCGATCACATGTACTGAGAGCCTCTGCTATTGATGAGCTGTGGTTCATCGGAATGTAGATCTATCCTGGCTAACAAGAAAGCACTAGAGGTCTTCATTTAGCCACTGAGCCCTGTCTCCAGAGACTGTGTGCAGCTGTCTTTACCTTCCTACCAATCAACACATCAAAAGCTGCAGAATATATTTTCACTTAAAAAAAAAAAAACCCAAACAGCAAGCGAGATAAAGTTGCCAAACTAGACTTGAAAAGGGGTGAATGATTACAGCAGGCTCCAGATATAAAGAATAAATCATGTGTACCCAGCCAGAATTTTCTTATATGTGTCAACAAGAAAGATAACTGAGTCTGTATCCAGAGGACATCCACACCGTATTACTTTGACTAGAAAAGGATTAAAACCATTTACACTGGATTTCTTATCTAAATGATTCTATGCAGCACACTTCCGCAGGATTTCTCACTGAAAATAACTGGTTATAATTAAATTATTAGAATCTCCATCTTAGTAACCCTCAAATAATTACTCTGCATGGGTTTTTCACTCAATCCATATAGACCGACGCAAGAATACATTTCATTTTCCATTTAATTTCCACAAGTCTTCCTTTCCTGGGAGTTTGGGACTCTGTTTGAAATAAATTCTGAATCTTTAAATGTTTTCTCAAATTATCAGTTCTTTTGACATTGATTCTAATGTCATCAAGCCCTTTCCTCCCAGATGTTTTCCAGGAAGACTTACTCACAAAAGGTCATTGCTGTTTTCCAGCTTTCAAGGATCATTTAGTTTCAGCACTCTTGATTTGGTATGTGTGCAGGTGCATGAGAAAGAGACAAGAATACTCTTTGGTAAGCTCAATTTAATTCTCAAAAATGAGTGAAAGGTCACGCTGGGGAGGTAGGCTCCTTATGCATTGCAAGTAAAAGCTAGTGCGTTAGCTTTAAATTCCAGGTGGTGTGGTAAGGATTGGAATGCATAGTTTGGACTGCTTCCCTTTCAGTTACCACTTAAGGGAGATGCCACTTTGATTTACTGGACAAACCCTGAAACAGGCTCCTTCTGGGCTGTGAGTAGGACAGGTGCTGGACTGTTAATCACTGTATGCAATTCTACATGCTGTCAGTTCCTTTATTGGGAGTTCCTTCTGGTAGGGTTTCTACTTTGGTCCCAAAACTCTTTGTCTTTTTTGTTTGTTTGTTTGTTTTTATTTTTTAAAAGATACTTAGATTATATAAATGTTACATCAGAAATATAGGGGATTCCCATATATCTTGTTCCCTACACCTCTCACATTTTCCCACATTAACAACATCCTTCATTAGTGAGGTACATTCATTGCAATTGATGAACACATTTTGGAGCACTGCCACGTGGATTAAAGTTTACATTGTAGTTTACACTCTTTCTTACCCAATTCTGTAGGTTATGGCAAGATTTATAATGGTCTGTATCTGTCGTTGCAATGTCATTCAGGCCAATTCCCAAGTCCCAAAAATTCCCCATATTACACCTGTTCTCCCTCTCCCTGCCCTCAGAACCTCCAGTGGCCACTACGCTTATGCACATCTTAGCAGAATCTCTTTGACTGACAAAGTAGATACTACTCCAAACAGTGGGGCTCCTGAGAGCTTTGGAGACATCCAGACACTATAATAAGGGCAGATATCTCAGACACTATAGTCAAGGCAGATAGTTTGGTACCTTGCCAGTGGACTCTACTTTGGAATTTATGCTCCCCAGAATAACAGAGTTGAACTCATTGTGGTTTCCCTACACATGGCTCTTCTGTTCTTCTATTTTAATCTATAATTAGTTCTAGAGTTGGTAGGTGCACATCCAAGAGACTTAAATCTTTGGGCTGTCCATGTGCCAGCTGGGCCCTGAATCTCATCGGAGTTGCAACACCAATTCTCCAATTCATTGGTCTCACCCAGGACAACTAACATGGAGGTGGTGATGGGTAACTACCGTACCAAGGAAACAAGAAAGTCTACAACTGCAAATTCTTTGTCTTAAAGGCATCTCCTCACAGCATCTCTTCCCAAGTCCATTAAAATGTATAATATTATCTTACTATTTCATATATCTACTATACCTCTACAGCGATGGCACCAAATGAGTGGTGTGCACAAAATATTATTTTACAATCTCCCACCATTTAGAAAATAAACATTAAAATTAATTTGAAAGTTTACTAAGCATTGCTGTGTGATGCAGAAACAATAAAAAAATTCGTAGTAGAATAAAAGTCACATACAGATTCAAACTGTATATATTTCAAATCCAAACTTTATTTTCATTTAGAAAGTTTATCAGTTTCCTTGTACACATATTCATAATTCAACATAAGCTCCAAGTCTCATTTCAGCACTTTTATTGAGAAAACCTGCTTTAATAGCTTTTCAAGCCCATTCATTCCACAAAAGTTTCCAAAAAAAGCTTAAAAGAATGTCTATTTCCACATGAAGGACCAGACAACACATAAACTAAACTTGCAAGACATGCCATTCTACATACCTTTGTAACATCCGGATTAGACTATAACAGTGCCTACCACCCCAGGCAAATCTTAAAGACCACCCAGGAAATTCAGTCACTGCAGAATCCAGCAGCAGTGCGCTGATGGAGGAATCAGAGAGTATTGCAATTCTGTCTACTCGGTAAGCGCAACCTGATCATTTAGACCCAGTTAAAAATCTGAAAGATGAAATTTAAGCATTTGCCTCCTTTAGAATGTAGTTCCTTTGGAGGAATATCTTTGCTTCCTCACTCCCATGCCAGTGTGTAACTTGTAAAGCAGGACTAGGTCCAGTTTTCTGTGTATCTACAGAAACAGCTCTAGAGCTTCAACAAGGATCTTATTTAATTTAATGCAATACCTAAATAAAAATAAAATCCCCATAATTAAGCATAACTGTAATTGCCTTGCTTAAATAAACACCTTTAGTTAATTTATTTATAAATTCGATTAAATAAATAAAACATTTAAACCTTACTAAGATGTTGATAAGGGGCTCTAAAACACCCATATGAATGTATTATGTATAGCTTAGGAAAGGTCAAAGGCCAGAAGGTTTGATAGAAAGTAAACTTTTACTTACATTTCTTTAATAAACAGATCATCAGAGTTTTGGGCATACAAATCTTTGTTCTTCTGTTTTCACACATCACTCTCTCTGCACAGTAACAATTAAGGACTGGGCTCTGGACTTGGAAGCAGGAAACTGGTTATCATAACAATCAAAATGACCTTCTTTACCACCCCACACTCCTAGTGAAGATCTCAGTGCTGTGTCTCCAAGGAGTGCCCCCTCAGAATTTGTCTTCAGATGCCTGAAATCAAGTGCATTTTTAGTCCCAACAGCAAAGTTACCCATCGCGGGCATTTCTCATTTATATGGGAGTGGCTGTAGAAGAAAATGAATTTAGAAGTTGAAGCTTTCTCCTACCCATGCAGTAGAAAGGTAATATATTTATTTTTACTAAAATAAATGAAACAACTTACTTTTAAAAAGATATAAATAATCCTTTGAGATATTTTTAATGTAAAATGTGTATAATGGTTTAGAGGTGGGAGTTTTGTTTGGGGGTGTTAGCTTTTGCTGTGAGTGATTACAGAACGATTTGTCTTTTGTTAGGTAAGAGGCTGGTGAGAAAATAAGTCTCTGACACATGGTCCAGTGGGTTAGATCCTTTCTTTTTGTTCTCTTTGTTACAGAATTGAAGACAAGACTAGACTTAGTTTCAATGTCAACTAGGCAGTGTCGTAGTTACTGGTCTACTTTCAGCAGGCAACCTGTACCCAATAGAAGTAAAATTATTTGAATAAACAGTCAGTTAATATTCTTTGGAAAATAAGGGAATGATAATGTAAATAACTTCAAGACGATTAATACATGAAAATATTTATGTGTATGGAAACAATGTATACTTTTTTTTCCGTTGGATATGTGAAAATATCCTATAACTTCATCAGTTAATCTTTCTTCAAGACATGTAATGCTATGGGGCACTTTCACTGGGGCAAACACATAGAATCACCCAAGCCAAACCACTTGATAGTAAGAGAGGAAAATCTGAGTAATTACTCCTGTGCAAGTTAAACCAGCACTGCTCCAGGCAAAGATATCATTAGTCTGTCTACAAATAACTTCTAGACTCCTCCAAATATATATATATATATATATATTTCATATTAAACTTACACACAGAAGCAATGTTCCCAAAGTACCACTCTAGTCCAACTAACAATCTTCATATTAACAAAACAAACCCCAAATCTATGTTTTCTCATATATTTTGAATGTCATTGCCAATAAATATTTTGATTCTACAAAAGATTAAATATTTGTTAAATTGAATCTAATTTTTACAATTTATAATACATATATTTAGATGTAAAAAGATATTTCAGAAGCGTTATCATTGGCTCAAATTGCCCTCAAAATAACAAATAAATGTATGAAATAAAAACAATACCCATCCCTAAATTTTAATCATTAAATAATAAAATCAGCTTCCAATCATTTAACAGTGGGTTGCATATAATAATTTACAGAATGTATGTGTATATTTGTGTTTGTTGGGGTTTGGGGTGTGAAGAGATTATTCACTCAGTTTTTATCTGAGAATATTTCAAAGGCAAAGATAGTAAATTCTCTCCTTTATTGTTTATTTTGGGTAGAGGGTAATAATTTATTTAGTAAACTTTTACATATATGCAAGTAACCTGATATAATGGAAAGAGCCTGAGCTTTGTACTCAAACCCAAATTTGAATCTCAGTACATTTACTTGTATGACCGTGCAAAATGCTAAGACTCTAATTCTTGTTTTTATAGTTTATAAAATGAGAACTGTAATACCTGTTATAGAGGGTGACAGCACACTTCCTGGCTCACTGTTGGCACTTTTTAAGTAATTTGTTTGCATTACCAAGTTTTAGAAAGAGGATAAAAAAATATACTATGCTAAACAAAATTTAACTTTACTCAAACGATTCAGAAAGCATTTCAGTCTTGCATTATTTTACAAAGCATGACTATAAGCATTTACTTTTAATACATCATAGTTTTAAATTACAGCTTTAAATTTTATTTTAAAATGGAATGCTAAGAAATTTCTATTTCATTGTTCAATAGTTTGGGATTGTCCCATCTTAGGAACAAATGATAAACAAAAGAAGACTGTTTTCTTTAAAAATGCAGGCATGTCTCCTTATTCTTGCAATAGATAAAATCCTGCACTGGGAATCAGATGAAATTTGTTGCAATCATTTCTATAATCTTAGGCAGTTAAAAAAAAAAAAATCTTTCTGAGCCGCAGTTTCCCCGTATATAAAACAAGGGCTTCAAATAATTCATCTTTTAGGTCCTTTCTAGCAATAAACTTGATTTCCTTTATCACTTTTCTTTTGAAGAAACAAACAGAGCAAAATAAAATTAGAAAACTATAATTTTATAGGTCTTCAAAAGACAATAATTTCTCCCTCTGGCTAGTGGCAACAGAACAATAACCAGAAGCTGAAAAACAGCTAATAAAGGAATATTTTGTGTTATTTTCTGTATTTTTTCTATGAAATCATTGTGGGAAGGATAGAAGTTGATTGGAGAACATGAAAAATGGTGGGTAGACCTGATAAAGAAAAAAGGGTCAGGGAGAAAGAGAGCGAGAGAGAGATTAAGAGAAGGACAGTGAGAGAAAGGGAGAGAGAGAGAGAGAGAGAGAGAGAGAGAGAGAGAGAATGAGGAGGAGGAGGAAGAGGAAGGGAAGGAAGGAAGGAAGGAAGGAAGGAAGGAAGGAAGGAAGGAAGGA
>JAKSZT010053767.1:7700143-7786644 GCA_026826555.1 Tolypeutes matacus | reverse complement strand
GAAGGAAGGAAGGAAGGAAGGAAGGAAGGAAGGAAGGAAGGAAGGAAAGGAGGGAGGGAAAGAAAGAGCCATCATTAATCAAAATGGTCCTCACCCAAACTTCACAATAGAAGACTTATCTCGCACCTTCTTGGTCAAAAGAATTAAAGGTCACTGGAACAACCTTTTCCACATGTGCCACATTCCGCCCCTGCTTCTAATCCTTCCTTTCGTGATGAATCTAAAACTCTTCAGGAAATGACCCGGGTTGTAAAAGGAAGATAGTGTTCTGTTGTGCCCTCATTTCCTGCAGAAAGAATTTAGAAATATGTCTAGGAAAAAACATATAAAACATTCTGCCTTAAAAAAGAAAATACAAGTACAAGACTATTCAATCACAAACACATTGCAGTAGGTAGCATATGCTTTAGACTACAAATCATAGTGAAGGCCAGCTTCTATCTATCTATGTAACCCATAAAATGCCTTTTTAATGCAATATTGTTAGAAACATTCTATTCCAGATTTGAAAAGATTTCCCTATTATTTTCTGCCCCAAAGATTACGTATTTAAAAATGATCCAAAAAAATAGACACCACCTTGTTTGTTAAGAAGACCTGTCTTACACTTTCCTAACATTATAGCCAGATTTCACGGTCACAGGAAAACAAAACACACATAATGGAGTGGTTATTAATTCAATAAATCCAGCAGCGCTTGTGCTCTGAGCAAAAGGCAAAGTTAAAAGCAGCTGTTCATTGACGACATATGGGACATGGCCAGGGTGAGGTAGCTGCTTTAGCACATCATCCACCACTTTTAAGGCTGACTGCACTCAATTTCTTAGACAATCTACACACCATTTTCAGTTCTGTACCTCCATAATTTATCACAACAATATCTCAGGTCCACAGATAAGAGGGGGAAAAATGAAAGCAATTTACAGTATCAAGATGAAAGTAGCTGGCTGGATGGAGAAGACCTACTATGTAAATCATATCCACAACTTCAAGGAATGTTGGCATAATATTCTGGAATTAATTTTTTCAGCATTCCTATGTAGGTCACACAAAGGTAAATCTAGTTTCTCCTCCCCACCTCTTATATCTGGAGTTGTTTATCAATATGTTAAAGAGGAAATTGATTTTACCTCTCCCTCTTACAGGGACAATAAGAACCTTATGTATAAAACTTACAAATAACAATGAAAGGAATCAGTTGAAACATTAGCATGCAATCTTTATGTATGTCTTCCAGTTAAAGGTCATGGGAAAACAGCAGGAAAAAATATATATAAAAGCAGAAGTACAGACAAATAAAGGATAACAATCTACTTGAAATAGTTTTTTTGGATTATTATATTCTAATATCACTATATCTTTCTCTAAAATATGCCCATGTAACCTGACTTAGATTCATATAGGCAAAATACACTGATGACAGACATCAGAATAGAGAGTATTTTAAGAAATGAAATGTATATATCATCGTATAAAGTAGATTCCATGTGAATGGCTGTTCTTATACTCTAGCAAAAATAGTATTCTGATACTTTTGTTAAAAGCTAGGTAACTAATTATTCCAATGTCCCCACCTCCTGTTTTTCTATGTCTCCCACCCTTTTCTCTCTTTCTCTCATTGAGGTTGATTGAAGCAGGATGAGGACAAGCAGTTAAAAGGTCACAGCAGATAATTGGGAGAAAGCCAGATCTCAGGACAAAATGTAATTTTTTTAAAAAGGACATATAAGAACATTCTAGGAATATTCGGAAAAATTCTGAAGAAATCTTGATTTCTTCATGATAGGAGAGCAAGCCAGTTAGTTTGGATAGTAAAGAGTAGACTTTAAAAATGGAAAAACTTGTAAACACATTAATTTAAGACATCACTCTTTCTGTAAATTAAAAAATTACAACAAATAATTTCCTAATTCTCTTTTTGCCTAAATATAAAAACAATTTGTTTATTTTAGACGATTTGGAAAATTTGAAAATAAGAATCATTCCTAATCCTAACAATCATAAATAATGTATCACTAGCTCTAGTTCTGTCATTTGTTTTTTTGTATCTTTACATGTGAATTACATATTCATGTAGTAAATCTCTTCTTTTTTTTTCATTTGAATGTGTAAGAAATCTTTTCATATTAAAGATGTTAAACCTTTGCCTATCATATGTATTTGAAACATTTTCATTTTTTTTATTTGTATCTTCATTGTTTATGCTAATTGACTTATGAGCATTATTTTTATTCCTCACAAAACCCTATCCAGTAGTTAATTTATTATTTTTCTTGTTATTTTTATATTATTAAATTATTATTGCTATTAGTTTACACATCAGAAAATTGAGGCAGAACTGATTTCCTCTTATTAATGTACCTTTTTTTTTCTCACTAAAGCTTGCATTCTTTTCATGTATTTAATAATTTTATACTTTAATGAAGATTTTACTAATGTTTTCAAGTATAACAATAAGATTAGTTAAGTTACCTTTGGGTTTTTCTTATACAAAACATTACAGCCTCTTAATTATTCACTCATATTGTTATTAGGCACCTACTATGACTACAGGACTATGTTATTTGGGGGGGGTAAAAAGATGAATAATTCTAATATAATATTAGAGAGCTCTGAGACTATCCTATTCTCAGACTTTTATTCATTTAATTCATTCATTACAAGTTGTCGTGTCATTTAGGTCAATATATGGTCATGGAACAATTTTCCTTGAAATAATTTATAAATTTTATGCAATGTCATTCCAAATTTCAATTAACTCCAGTTTACAGTGATTTCATTATTTGCTCACATCCATATGGCTATTAAGTGGCAGAGCTAGGATTTTTTAAGCTTTTTTAATTGAAGTTTATTATTCATACATGAACATCCATAAACAGTAAGTGTATAGTATACACTTACAAACATGCATATCATCATGCAGGGCTCCCTTATATTACCCCACCAACAACAACTTGCATGTTTGTGAAACATTTGTTACAAACTGTGAAAGAGCATGGTCAAAATATTACTACTAACTATAGCCGGGACCTTACATTTGGCGCATTTTTCCCCCAACCCACCCCGTGCTTGACACCCTGTATTACTAATACTGAACACTGTGACTAATACATGCACTGTGACAGAGCCTATGCTCTGTGCTCTCAACCTCTATGCTGCCCATGCCATCTGGAGTGTCACAATCTAAATAAAAGACTAAAATGCAAAGCTATAATTTCAACCACATGATAGGTACCAGCTATGATAGGTTTATGATAGACCCAGGAAAGGAAGGGCTTAACGACCTGGGGAAAGCAGGAATGGCTTGATGAATAAAGTAAATATGACCTGAGTTTTAAAGAATGAGTAGAAGTTCACTGGGCACATAAGGGGAAAAAAAATATTTTAGGCAGAACAAACAATATGTGTAAAGGTGAGGAGGTAAGAAGGAGCACAGCCCATTTGGGGATAACCACAACACACCACTTGTGGGAGAGTAGCAGGAGAAATAACCCAAAACCCAAACAGCAGTTGCTCCATGTATCACCTTAAGTCCCTTTATTAATCTCTCATGGATGTGAAGAAGGTCTAACTTCACATTCATTTTGTCACCTTGTTGAAGGATGTCTTTTGTAGTTATCATTACTTAAAGTACTACAGGATCTTCTCTAAAAATAAGTGTATAAAGAGGCAGTGGCAAAATGCTCAACTGGAGGAAAGAATGGGTACTATCTCTATAAGTTCTTCATCTTCATGGTGATGACTCTATATTTGAAAAGATAGTTAAAATAAAAACACTTCGTGCACATTTTATATTTTATCAGGTACATTCACATAATACCATATAATTTGATTATTTGGGAGTGAGGGTCACTCAGTCATTTCCATTTTACGCTTGAGAAAACTAAGGCTTGAAAATGGTGAAGGCTTACCCAAAGATATGTAAATTTGACTGGAACTCATGCCATCCTGTTATATCAGGGGTCTGTATGCTATATAACACTAACTCTTAGGGTGGTGTGGTAATGTTAGGAGCCAAAAAATACAGCTCATGTTAGGTGGCCCTCATATCTACATTGGATTCAGCGCTAGAGTGAACTCATATCTACATTGGATTCAGCGCTAGAGTCAACTCAGGAGCAAAGTAGGGAAAACCAACACTGTCTAAGAAGTCCTGAAAACATTTGTTGGACTGTTGGATTGCTGTGAGATCTTTTAACTAATATGTCAGTCATTATCAAAAACATCAGCATTCTACAATTCAAACTATACAGAAATTGTGGATTTGATCTAAGTAAACAATATTGAACCCCCAGCTAGGTTTATTCTGCCAATGAAGAGTTACAGAAAAAATATTTATATCTACATTTTTAGTAATTCCTCCCTAAAACTTCTTATTGAAGTTCTTTTCAACTTTCCTCTGCTTTAGAAAAATATTTCTAGCCTCTTACATGTCTAATCAAGATGCATTTTCAGAATATGCTCTAAAAATTTTTATAGGTAAATTATACATATATAAAAACTTGAAAATAATTAATTTAGATGAAATTGATGGATACCTCATAAGTTATTTAGGTATCTATATCTTATTCTATGGAAAAGGTTGCATTCCACTCTAATTTCACTGAACAAATAAGAAGTTAATGTGTTGTTGTTCAAAAGTTTTAGTTTCTTAATAGAGTGTGTCACCCCTCTGTAAGTTAATTAAGGTATCATTGGCTCTGCAGAGAAGGGTAGGAGGATATAGGAGACAGGAGAGGCAAGAAGTTAGAGTGTCACACTACAAGTATAAGAACAGCAGCATAAACACTTATAAGCGCTTGTTGTGAGTCACGTTTTGTTCTCATTGCTTTACATCATTCATTTAATCCTTATAATAAGCTTATAAAGTAGTTATTGTCATTTTACGTATCCAGAGCTAGAGTCAAAGATGTTAAGAAATTTTTCAAAGGTCTTTGCCAGCTAGTTCATGATAAAGATATGATACAAACTCTCAAATAATATTCTCCTCTGTCTTCACATAGTAATACAAGTAATAGAATAAATATTACAGTGAAACTTAAAATGCTAATTTGTAAAATGTAAGAACATCCTCTGAGGTTAAAAATTTTTACTAAAGAATTTTGCTTATGGAAAACCAGAATCTGCTAATTAAAAAACTAGACCAAAACAATGAAACTTGGGACATTTAAAGAAAAATCTCTTAATGGATGGAAATGATGTTTCAATGAGCGCCTAATTACTAATCAAATTAATTCGTCCATTGAAAATTGGATAAGAAGTCAAAGTTGCTCTATTGATTAAAGGAATTAGGACAAACAAAAGGATTTTATTTAAATTACTACTGGTTAGGTAACTTTTCTAGACAGGATGTACAGTATTTAACATTAACTGCATGCCATGGTTTAATTACTAATGAATTTGCTCTTTTGAAAGTGGGATAACAAAGATCACATCTATCTAATTTCATTGGGACTATTAGGCATTGAATTAATTAATTAAGATTATCACAAAATCACTTTAAATTTTATTATTAGTCTCTGTGCAAATGTTTGTTTGTTTTTTAATTTTGATAAGCATATTCCACCTTGAAAAAATGTTTTGGGTAATAATGAACCAAATTTAGCAATAGTAATATATTTAGTTTCTGATTCTTAGACTGAATTTTATAATAAGCCATTTATCATTATTTATCATTTCTCTGAGGACCAGTTTCCTTATAATTATACCTGTATTATCTATTTAATTGAATTGTTACAAGGATCAATCAAGATAACATATAAGTTCCAAGGCTGTTTCATGTGTAAAAAGAAAAAAAAAAAAAGATAACATATAAGAAAATGTTTTGAAAATGAATATAAGTACTAAATACTGCAATTATTATCAGAGATGAGGTAACTTTTCCCTCACATTCATGAAAATATATAAAAATTCATTTCTGTTTTCTCAGGTTCAAACATTTCAAGGACTAAATATAACTAAGAAAAGATATTTTTATATATGTCATAGGATCTAGAATTATCTTCTTTTCTCTGATAAACAGGAACAAAAAACCTTCCTCTTCATCACCTCACAGAAAAGAAGCAATGATAACTGTTTGGCAACTTCAAATGACTTCTGAGTTGCTCATTTAAAGGATGAGTTGGATCTTTGCCATGGAAATGATATTTTAGTGAAGATTTTTGAACACTTGAAAAAATGTGTTATCCTTATTATACTTCCAAAAGGACCTTGCATGCCATCCTTTTTTCTCTCCTTTTCTATAAAAGATGATCAAGTTTTATACAGATGAAGAAAAAGGGCATATAGCTGCCTATATTAAAAGGAGCCACTACCTACCTGAATTGTTCTGAAGTTGCCTGCCGTAGATCCTCAAAATGCTGAGATGACTTCTTTAGAATATTCATATCATGAATTTTAAAGATTCACAGTAAGTTAATAAGATAATGATAGTTAATAATTTAAGATAATAGATTTTATCTTACTCTGTGTATAAACTTTACCTAAGTCTCTGGCTGACTCACAAGCACAGGCAGATTCCAAGTAGCCCAGTTAAAGATTAACCTGAACTGAGATTTGAACGGTCGAATGTCTTACTGGCTGGCATACTATATAATCTTTAGCCTCTCCTATAGTGGTTAACACATGATAGACTCTCTCTCTCTCTCTCTCTCTCTCTCTCTACATATATATATATATATTTTTATATATATAAATATATATATATATATATATATATATTTTTTTAAAGGTGCTTAGATTACCTAAATATTACATGGAAACTACAGGGGTTCCCATGTTCCCCACCTCCCACACCTCCCACCACATCCCACACAAACATCTCCCACAAGTGTGGCCCATCACCCTCAATGGACCTACACAACCTGGGACCTACACCATCAACCATAGACCACAGTTCACATCGTAGACCACACTCTCTCCCACACAGTTCTGAATGGTGTGTGCTGATTTAAAATGGCCTACATCCGTCGCCACAACGGCACTCAGGACAACCCCCAAGTCCCGAAAAAGCCCCTGTATTTCAACTGCTCATCCCCTCCCTGCCCGGTAGCCACCGGCTCCACCTCATTGTTATTATTTCTTCCATTGCTAGAATCACCATATGTATACAATAGAATACCATCAAGTCCACTCTAGTCCATAGTTCTTCCCCCAATCCTGAGGGGACTGGGATGGTGATGTCCACTCCACCTCCAAGTGAGAGAGGGCTTATATCCCATGGTATGGTGGGTGGGATGATCCTGCCTGCAGCTGCAGGCCATCTCCATTCCCTGGGATGGCCGTTACCCATTGTTGTCTTCTCGCCAGGTGACTTGGATGAGTCCATTGAGCTGTAGAGTAGGAGTTGCAGCTCCACCGAGATTCCACACACACCTGGCACATAGGTAGGCCAGATAATTTAGTCTTGATATGAAACATCTATGGAAGCAATAACACCCACAGAAACACCTATGGAAGCATTTTCTGATAGATAATGAATATGCTGGAGCCATCCCTTTTGTTTTCATAAATAATCTAATTTAATCCTTATGAGAGAAAAGTGCTATTAATGGTACTGTTGTTTTATATGTGAGAAAACTGAGGATCAGAGAGTATTTTGTCCAAAGTCATATACTATTAATTGGAAGAGCAGTAATTTCAATTCAAGAATGTTTGCCTTGGAATCATCTATTTTCCATTAGGACAAATCTCTTTCTGTGAAAGATATAAGCAAAGTTTAAACTAACATTGAATATGAGCTTGGATATTTTATTCATTTTATTAACATCTTTCCAATGGCATAAGTCCTGATGAACATTTGAAATATAATAACTTCAGGGTCATTTAGTGGCTGAATGTTTAATTTCCTATAAATTAAAAAATATGAAATGTATAAAATATTTTTAGATTGGTGGTCCTAATTTGGTATAAATTTGGATTATTGATTGTGTTTCACAAAAAATGTATTTTTGGTTCACCTTGTCCCTTCCCTGTTTAAGGAGAGATTTTTCATAAAGCCACATGATTCACACAACTTCCTGAGTAGCTCATTTTTTTAAAAAGCGGGCTGCTCAGTAAAACATTTATAATCTTTGCCTTCATCAGAAGTTGTAATTTATCAATCCTAGCTTTACATGCATGAAAATAATATTCAATAGCATATTTACCAAGCATAATTGGAAATAGCATATTTTTACTTATATCATCAGCTTGTAAAAATAAAAATGTATAGAAAATTAGAAAGAAGAAAGTTTTGTTATTCCAAATTTTTCAAGAAATTGAAAGGAAAACTAAAAGAAAAAGAAAATTATTTTTTCAAGCATCTCTAAAATAATTCATACTGTTTGTCAGTCTTTTGGATTTCTTTGTTCTTCAAATGATTTATCAAGTTCTGTATTTTGTTAAAGGAAGTGTTGTAAACTTGAATATGAAATTCCTCAAATCCCACTAAACTTTGCCCTGACTATTGACAATCCATTTTAGCAGCACTTATTCAGGGAAATATGTTTCTACTGTCCTTTCTCTGATTTCCTAGATATAATTTTTTTAAAGCGGCTGTCCCCTGACAAATGTGCAGCACATCTAACTTAAATCAGTGCAGGTTTTCATATATATGGACTTTAAAATGTTCTGACAGTGTTTCAGCATCAATATCTGGAATAATAAAAAAGTAAAAAACTTTTAGAATGAGGTTATACATGACTAACTAAAACAGACTTTTTGGAAATATTTCAAGTATGCCTAAAAATACCAAATCTTAACAGAAAGAGGCCATAGGGAAAAAATCACAAATAATGACAACTTCAGAAGCCAAGGTTATGCTACCACCAATACCAGAAGATACTCACTCACTTGTGGATCAGATTGTTAGAATAAAGGCATCATATTTCAAAGTTGAAAAATAAAATTCTTATTTTCAAATTTATATACAGCTTGAAATTTCAAAATAGCTATAATTAGATTTCTTAAATAAAAACACTTTTATCTTCTAATGTCAAGTGCAGTATTAAATATTCTGCATTGCCTTAAGGATTTATATAATCTAACATATAAAACTAAAAGTAAAATTAAAGATATGTATAAATATGTTTTATTTTCAAACTTACATATGAATTTAAAATTCTGCTACATGTTCACTGTTTTAAACACCTTATATCATAATTTATAGACCCAACAGCAGAATCATTCCACATTGAATTAATAATAAATTGGTCAAAAGTTTTATAAGAAATGTCCAATATATTGTTAAATAGAAAATGAAAGTTACAAAACAATTGCAGGAGATTATATATAGAGAAAGAGTTTTCTAGAGATATCGCTTTATCTATAAATATAGATATGGATAGAAGATTGATGATTGATATTTAGATCGATAGAAAGAATCCCAGTGGGAAATACCTTTGGGATTATCAGTGGTTATATTTGCATGGTGAGAGTATGTTTGTATTTTCTCTATATTTTAATTTTACTATAAGCAACATGCACTGTTTTGTATTAGAAAACATAATTTTTAAACTTATTATGAGATTGCAACAGCTGATACTCTCATATTTCCCAATCATATTCCTCTGTGTTTGCACGATGAGTAATGAAGTAAAACAAATATCATAGCTGGAATCATAATGAAAAAGTCTTTTGTAAATGCCCCCATCACTTTCCAATGTTACTGGAAAAAAGAAAAGAGGCATTTATTCAACAATGTCCAAAAAAAAATAAAAGAATATATTGCAGAAGAAAGAAAAATTGAGAGAAGAGAGAACCGTTGATTGGGTGTGATGTGTCAGTCTCTGCAATGACTGTAGTGAACATTCTGTCAACACTCAAACCAAGTCTAAGGATTGTCAGAATGGTAGGAATTTTATGTTAGTTAAACTGGAGAGTTGTAACACGTCATTTATCTCACAAAGGCTAATATAACAAACTCTATTGCTCCATTGGGCAAATACAGTCATTTAATACAGATGGTACAGACTGCAGTTTTGGAGGCTGGGATAATAGGGGAATTCATTCTACTCTTCACACTCCCTATAAAGGCATCACTTAAAAATGAGCAGTAGTAAGATAGAGCATTGTTGTAACCAGACACTGACTTAAACGTTTTTCTGCAATCCAGTTTTCCCACAGCTGAGACCATTCCTCATCTTTCAGAGATCTAAGATGTGGTTCAACTTCCAAGATGCTTATGAAACTAGTTTCTTTGCTCCCATCATCTTTCAATATCTTAAATTTGAGGATACTAAAATAAGCATCAAAGGACCAGGTGTCTGAAAAAGAGAAATGCATACATTTGAAATACTACAATATATAAAGGGTTTTCTGAGAGTCCAAATTGCTACATGAAGTATTTATTAAGGGCATTGGCTTCTTATTTTAAAAGTAGATTAAAATCCGAGCTGGGTTTTCACCAAAAATAAGGGCAAATTTTTCAGACATATGAGAGGCATGAAGAATTAACTAATGAGCACCATGTATCCACCACCAATATACTCCCTGAAAAATCACTGTCCTAAATCACATATTTATCGTTCAGAAATGTACTTATTTTGATTAGAGCTGTATGATCTCTAAAGAAAGTACCTTCTTTGCATGTTTATAAAATTTACATAAATGGTCCCATACAATAAGCATTCTTTTACTTCTTGATTTTTTTCCCTTTAACCCTGATTCTTAACTAATGAGTTTGGTCTATTTGTATTTATAAAATTAGTTCTACTATTTTATTTTGTGCTTTCTAAGTATCCTGGTTTGTTTATGCATGCTTTTCTGCATTCTTATGGATGTGTTTTTCTATTCTATTTTCCATTCAATTCTTTTAGAAATTATATGTTACATTTATTCTTTAGTGGGTTACCCTTAAATTTTTTTATCAGGTGTATTTTAAAAAGTCTAAAGTTTTTAATGCTTCTCCTCCTTCCTGAATATTACAAGGATCTTAAAATATTACAAAATCAGTTACACTATTTATTCTTACGGAGTCTTTTGTTACCCTCCACCAAATTGTTAATTATTGTTTATATAGTCAATGTCTGTTCAAATTTACCCATGTTTCCTAATTTCTCTCCCTGCTATTTATTCTGACAACACAGTACTTCCTTGAAAAGTCACTTTTACTTTTCCTGAAGATCACACTTTAAACATTTTCTTTAGCATGGTTGACTAGTAATAAACCTTCCATTTTCAATTTGTCAAAAATAATAACAATTTTTCCTTAAAAATTGATTTAGTTAGATTAAGGTTTATTTTCTCTCAGAATACTAATGACATTATCCTAGGGGTTTTGGTTTCTGTTATTGCTTCTAAAATTCTACTCTTTTATAATGCAATTTTTGTGAAGGTAATTTGTCTTTTCTCCTAAGCTGCATATTTTTCTTTTCATTTTAGTAGACATTTACTGAGCTATTATTATGTACAAGGTACTTGGATAAACCACTGGGATAAAAGATGAATAAGGTAGCATTCCTGCCCTCAAAGTTCGTGTAGTCTACTAGTGAGTGTGTGTATAACATTATAATACAATGAGCAATGACATAGGTAAGCACTGGATTTCTGTAAAATGAGAGAATATTTAACCCAGCATGGGGGTAGGTATGGGAATGGAAGGCATCTTGGTGACAGGATACTTGAACTGAATCTTAAAGGATGAGTACCAGGTAAAGTGCAGGAAAGGAAGAAAACAGTGGTAGGCATGAATAATGAGACTATAGCATGATTTAAAGTACGAAGCTGAGGAGGCAACAAGCACAAGTTCTGAGTTGCAGACAATCTCTCAGGATTAAATATTTTTGATATTTCAGTAATAACCTTATATTAGCTCCATCTCCCTTACCAGATTGGAAATTCTCAAAGCCAAGGACTGTGCTTAAATCATTTTTGTTTTCTTCCCATTGCCTAGTATAGTGCATGAAGTCTTTCCTAACAAGTATATAAAGGTAATAAATAATCTTCTCAATGTCCTGAGACCAGTCTGATATGAGACAATCCTTCTGGACATTCATAAGGTGGCCTGGGAACATTTCTCTCTCACACTAGCCCATCTACACATTTAGATTAAAGTTTAAAGTAGAATTGCCCCCAAAGCAAAGATAGCATTATGCTCCATCATTGTCACCAATACTATTACTACTATTGCTTTAACAAAAAACTTATGTACATGCTACTTTAAATTTTGTATTACCGTCATAGAAATTATCCAAAAATATGATTATATTGTCTGTGGCTACCACAGACAGAGAAATAATAAATGAAGATATTTTAATCATTCCATTACCGTGTAGTTCTAAGTACCCACTATGTGTCACAGCAGTACCAACCACTGCACAGACACAAAAGACATATTGGAATAATATCATTTGTGATTAAAGGATTATTTAGACCAGGCCTTTCATTTTATCACCAAGCATTGCCAAAACCACCCTACCAACAATTAAGATAATTTTTTTCACAAGTCTTATTAATGTTCTGCTACTCCCACTTTATGTTCTTCCAAAATGTTCCCTCTTAATTTTTTTCCTCTGGAATTCCAATAAAACACATTCTCATTCTCTCCTTCATATTTCTTAACATTTCTTCCATATTTCATTATCATTGTCTTTATACTTTAATCAAAATAATTTCTATTGATCAATTTTCCAGTTCACTTGTTCTCCACTCAGGAGTGTCTAATTCATTGTTTATTCTATCCATTAAATTCATAGTTTCAATTTTTATATTTCCAATTTCTGTAAATTATATTTACTTTTCCCTCAAATCTGCTTAGAAAATTTTGATAGTCTCATCTTCCTTAAGCATGAGGAAGAATTTCCTCTTATCTTTCTTAAGCATTTGAGATTAATTTACTATCTCTATTTGATAATATCAATATCTGGAGTACTCATATCTCTAAATATATTGTTTGCAGTTTCTGCTGACTTTCACTTACAATAGCTTAGCTCCTGATATAATTTGTAATTTTCATTTAACTCATGTTCAAGCAACAGGTTTCATCTGAGTCCTGAGATAAATGCTGCATTGGAATGAGAATGCATCCCACTGAGAAATTTCCCTTTTTTCCTCACAGAGCTTTACCAACACAGGATAACTTTAATTTTTCAGGTTTTTCTGAGACCACACTTGTGATATAAATGTTCATCTTAGACCCAGTTGAGAACAGGCCTATAATTTTATATTTTTAGATATCTCTTTTTTAAAAATACAGAACTAGAATGAGGCAGACAACTTTTCCTAAACTCTGTTTTTGTTAGTAAGTCCAAGTTTTTTTTTTTTTTTCCAAATCCATCCTTTCAGTGAAGAAGTAGCCCTCAGTTAGTATTCTGACTTTAGGTAGTGAACTCATTGTAACTCCTCACTTTAAGCAGAACCACTAGGACGGGCCTTCTATCCACAGGATAGCCATTCAAACCCAAGTCTTTAGATTTCATAGATGGACAAATGCCTTACAAGAAACAACTTTTGTTTACATTAAAATACTTGGGTTTCAGAGTCTTTTTAATTTGGAGTTCCAAATTAATTTTCTTGCAAGCTCAAATATTCCTTTGAAAGACAGATTGTTTTATCTTATCCAGCATTTCTAAGTATATTTTATCTGGAGATTTTCCAAGGAATCTAGTGTGCTACATTGCCCAAAATAGAAGACCTATTTTTTTAATTTATTTTCTCTAAATTTAGTCTTGTTAATTCTAATACCGATTGATAGCTTACCACAGTTGTTTTTAGATGGGTTGCAGCAGTCTACCTTATTTACTCCTTTGACAATTTTTAAGTGTTCTCTGTTGTTATAAGTATTATTAACTAAATGTAAATTTTAAATAGTATCAGATGTTATGAAAGATATTTATGGAACCCAGTATAACTAAATATCCAGTCTCATGGAAGGACTGTGAATTTGATGAGACCACATATATTACCATCCCTAAACATTATCGTTTGTATGACATTTTTTCTCTGTCACAAAATAAGATGAAAAGGAAACTGATTTGCACACTTGTAATTAGTCAGAAACAAATTATTGGAAATAATCTGAATCCAGGAAATGTTACATTGACTAATTGCTGAAGTAAATGGGAGCAGCATTCATCATTATCTATTGGGAAAGAAAATGCTTTTGTTTTTTTTTAAACTTTGGGTATGGTATAACTTTTTAAAAATATTAATCTATGTGTTTTTAACTTCTGACAATTCCTTTTCATCATAGCCATCATCCCATTAAAGCAAGACCTTGAAGCTAAGACTTTTTCTCTGAGTTTCAAAATAGTTTGAAACTCATGAATGAATCAAAAGTAGACTTGGGGAATAAAAAGTTTATCCCATTAACAATAGATTTTTCAAATAATAAATGAAGAATTGTCATTTCTTCTCTACACCAAAACAAAGAAAATATTGTACATCAGGAAGAAGGAAGACTCAGAGAGGAGAGTGTTAGGTTAAAAAACAGTTGATACTTGGAAAATGTACCTATGTCCTGCTTACCCCTTTTGAAAGAATCAAGCATTTTGGAAGGTTGTTAAAAATTCAAGATAGGTTTGGATATCTAGGATTAGTAAAGATCAGTAGCCCACTTCTCATTTGCAGCCATTGGAGGGAGTACACCACACTACAGCATTAAAGTAAAATTAGGGATCAGATGTGGCTCAAGCAGTTGGCTGCCTGCCTCCCACATGGGAGGTCCTGACTTCAGTTCCTGGTACCTCCTAAAGAAGATGAGCAGACACAACGAGCTGATGCAATGAGCTGATGCAACAAGATGATGAACAAGCAGACACAATGAACAGGGAACAGATGTGGTTCAAGTGGTTGGGCACCCACCTCCCACATGGGAGTTCCCAGGGTTTGGATCCCAATGCCTCCTAAAGGAGATGAGGGGACACAACGAACCAGGAAAATGAGTAGACACAACGAGCAGAGACAACGAGCAGACAATTGAGGGAGCCATCTGGGAGAAGGGAGGGAAGTAAAATCAGATGAATGAAACTGACAGCAGTCAGCCCTGAGGCAGCCTCACAGGTTCATGACTACCCTAGAAATGCCTAAGAGCAAACAAGTATTTTCCCATGTAATTAATAATGGTGCAGCATTTGTCTTTAACAAACAACAGATCTGGAGAAGGGTTGTAAGTAGAAAAACACATGCCTGCTAATGCCTGCTAAAAACCATGTCTGCCAGTTTGCACAGGCAGATGTCTAGAAAGCTGACAGAATCAAAGAATGCTCAATACATGCCAATGGGAAGGAAGAAGACAATGGAGACCATACTGCTTTTCACTGCTTCTCATCCCACATCAATGTCTTGACTTGTGTAAATACCCTGGAACTTTAGTGCAGTGTAGGATAAAACCCTCAAGAGGCTAAGATTACCTTAAATAGATTAAGATTAATTTTATGCCACCTAATTAAAATGGGAGCTTGAGATGACAATTTAAGTCAAGTTCTAGAGAAATAATGTAAAAGTTCTTACACAGCCGAATTTGTGATGTGAGATTTGTATTCACTCTGCCTGTAATAGGAATAAACTATCAAAGCCAAGCATAGAGACTTAGAAACCCTAATCTGAAAGGATATGAAATACTAAACAACTTTGAGATAAACTTGATGATCACAAAGGAAAAATTGTCCCTAATAAGTTATGCAGTGTTGGAATATATAAGGCTTGGAGGGTTGAGTCAGAAACTCTTGCAAAATAAAATGATATAATAGGTATAGAGATTATGCTGGACCACAACCTTGCAGGAGACCTGAGGCCAAATGTCATTGGAAGAATGTCAAGAACAATGCCACAACCAGAATTATTTTAAATCAGGCTTGGATATAAGCCTTTGTAACCAAGGGGTAATGGAGAGCTATTAAGAGAACATAGAGAAAAACTGATGGAACCAGGGCTAGCCCATCCAGGGAATATGACTAGTAAAAATGCAGTAAAGAGCTTGGAAATCATCACTCCTTGCCAGATGACAAGAAAAAGTGGAACAAACTGCAATCAATGAATTTTCTTGAACCCATCAGAGAACTGAGGTAGCATAGAAAACCACCACCCTGAAATCTGATGAAACTGGTAAATCCAGGAAATTAAAGCTAAGAGATGCTTACCTGGGGAGGAAGTTGGCAGAAACAGAAACATGAAATTAAATCATAAGATTATAGAATGTTTCCTTTCCACCACACCTTACCACCTCTGCCATAGGCTGCAGTATAATAATAGCAGATTACAGCTGAAAGAGTCACATGACTTAGACTTTGTTTAAGGGGGAGTTGTAAGGGAAACTCAGACATAATAGGGGAAACAAGAAGGACACTAAAAGGATTTCAAACCTCTGGCACCTACATTTATAGCAAACATTAATCACAGTGTAACTCCTAACCAGATTAACATAAATCCTCATACTAAATTCCCATTTACCTCAATTCCTATTACCTGGTACAACATGGCTGGTTTTCAACAAAAGCTGCAAGTCATGCCAAAACCAAGAAGAAAATAACAGTCTGGAGAAACAAAGCAAGCATCAGAACTAGACTCAGATATGACACAGATGTTAGAATTATTAGATTGGGAATTTAAAACAACTATGACTAATATGTTCAGTACTCTAATGGGAAAAATAGACAACACACAAAAACAGATGGGTAATGTAAGCAGTGAGTTGGACCCTATAAGAGACAACCAAAAGGAAATGCTAGAAATAAAAGCACAGTAATAGGGAAAAAAAAAAAACAAATTCCTTTCACAGGCTGGTCAGAATAATGGATATAGTCAAGGAAACAATCAGTAAGTTTGAAGATAAGGTCAATAGAAACTTCCTAAACTGAAGTGAAAGGAGAAAAAATAATGGGAAGAATAAAACAGAACACCCAAAAATTTTGGGACGTTTTCAAAAGGTGTAACACATATAATTGGAAAGAATCAAAGTAGAAAAATATTTATAATAATGGCCAAAATTTTTTTTTCAAAATTCATGACAAACACTAAACCACATGTCCAGGAAGCTCAGAGAACAGTAAACAAGTTAAATACCAAAAAATATACACCTAGCCATATCATATTCAAATTGCAGAAAACCAAAGGCAAAGAGTAAATCTTGCAAAAAGTCAGAAGGATTGTGGGGAAAGAAACACCTCACCTATAAAGAAACAAAGATAAGAATTACAAAGAACTTATTGTCAGCAATCATGAACGCAAGAAGAGGGCAGAATAAAATCACCAACCTAGAAGTCTATATCCAACAAAATTATCCTTCAAAACTGAAGGAGAAATAAGGACTTTCTCAGACAAACAAAAAGCTAAGGGAATCCATTGCCAGCAGACCAGCCCTGCAATAAATGTTAAAAGTAGAAGAAAAGCAGTATTGTTCAAGAACTTGGTTTTATGTAAAGAAAGGAAGAGCATCAGAGAAGGAATACATGAAGGTAAAATAAAATCTTTATTTTCCTTATTCTTAATTTATCTAAAAGAAAGAAATTTCAAGGAATAACAGTAACAATGTACTGGGTTACTATAGCATACAGATAAGTGAAATGAGTGACAGCATTGCCAAAAAGGACAGGAAGGAGTAATTGGAAATATTCCATTATAAGTTATCTACACTACACATGGCTGCAAAGAACTGAACTTCACAACTTCAGAAGAAACCACCTAATATCTATGTCTCAGATGTACAATAACAGTCCTGGCTTCACTGTTTTAGCTCTTCTAATCTCATTTTCAGTTCTTGAAACACCTCTGAATTTTACCAGATTCTCCTAATTTTAGGACACAAAGTTTCAGCAAAATTTAGGAAAAGACAGTTCAGATTAATTGGAAGTACAAAATCATGTTGTCAATTTCAAAGCAAAGTTATTAGCATCTCCCTCTTCTGCCAAAATTTACTAATCAACTAGTAAGTGTGGGGCACTGTTTTTGCCAAACGGGAAGTGGAAAAAAAGGAAAGAAAAAAATGATATGGTCCATGCCTTTGAAGATTTCATGATCTAGATAGGAAAACAAATGTGGTCTGTAGGAAATCTCTCTCAAAAAAGGGAGAGAGACTGCATTAAAAAACAGAGTTGCTGAGTGTTTAGCTGTCCTCATCCTTTGTATATAGAGCTAAGCTGCATTCAGGGGAGGGATTCAGAATTCTCGTTACTAAGCAAAGCTGAGATAGAAGACTGATTTGTTTGAAGGAAGATTCTTCCCCAGGAAGAGGAATGGTTTCCCCCTCCCACCACTCTCAGACTCCAAAATGAGAAGGAGCTTGCAGCTGGAAATAAGATATTTCTTTTGTTTTTCCAATCTTCAGCGAAGAGTGGAATGAAAGACAGGAAAACTGCTCTCCAAAACTTATAAGACAAGCGCCGTTATTTTGCTTCTCTCTTAAGAGCTCCCCTAGCTCTTTATAATTACTGCAGACACCCTCTTTCCCAACTCAGTCAAGACCAGTTGGTCAGTTAATCATAAACAGCCTGTGACAGGAAAATAAAATGTTTAAAACAGACATATACAAACCTTAAGCAGGTTATTTTAATGTAAAGCATTAAATTGTACATACCTCTGGTAATGTCGGCCTGTGCCTCTTTCCCTGAGTGGGTCCACTGATTGGAGTGTCATATTTGGTTTTCCAGTATCGTCCTCTCCCATGATGCATATATTAACTATTTCCAGTTTGATTCTTTGAAGCGGAATGTAAACTTAAAGACATGAAGTAATCCAAGTGTACAGTCCAAATAGAACTTTTCACACTCTCTTATATTTTATAGTTATCTTGCTAAAATCTAATTCTGTAGCACTTTTAAATTGTGATTCATGTTTATTAAGTCTGTCTGAAGCTTGCAAATTGGTTTTGGTGCATGTGTGCATGTGTGTGTGGGGAGGGAGGGGCGGTGCATGTGTGTGTGCATGCTTTTTGCTGCTATTTATCATGGGCTTACATACCAAACATTTAAAAATGAAAGGGAAGTTGATCTGTATCTTTAAAGAGCTTACAATTAAACTGACTAAATGGATGAGACAGATAAACTACATATCATTTTGATTTTAAAAACTTTTATGAAAGAAATAGGTGCATAGCTTAAAAAGTTAAATAATTCTTTCTGTGACTAAAAACAGCAGAGCCGTCCTGTGCTTTCCAATTCCTGATTCCCACTCATAGAGACAACTACTTTCACCACTTTTCCTCTTTTATATATTATTTCTTGGACTTTATAATGTGGAAAATTATTCTACCCTTTACCTTTCTTTTATCACTATCCTCTCAAGTCCACAAATACACTCCCTTCCCCCCACCCACACACACATACATGCATATTTCTTATCTCCAGTCTTCCCAATATAGACACTTTTTGTTTAAATGAACTTTTTTTTTTTTTTTTTTTTTGGCATTTATAGGTAAGTTTTAGAATATGTGATAATTGCTTTTCCTTTCTTGAACATCATTTTGCTTTTCTTGGAGTTTATTATAATTTAGATTTTTGTTTGTTTGTGTGTTCCATATATTTATCAGTAAGCCAATCTCTCCTATAGAGGTGTAAAACTCCTTTCACTGAAGTTAAACACATCTGGCTCTCTGTGAGTTCTGACATCTTCTCAGGTTTTGTCTTAGTTTGCCAGAGCTACTATGACAAATACCACACAGTGGGTTGGGTTAAACAACAGGAATTCATCATCTCATGATCTTGGAGGCCAGAAATCCAGCATCAAGGTATTGACAGGGTTTCCTTTCTCCCATTGACTGTAAGGTTCCAGCAATCCTCCATCACACAGCAATCGCTCTCTGTGTCTGCTCTTCTGATGTAAGCTGATTCCTGGTTTCTCCTGACTTCTGGTTTCTACTTCTCCTGGGCATCTGTGTCTCTGTCTGGACTTCCTCTCCTTATGTGGTCTCCAGTCATATGGATTTAGGTTCGCCCTGATTCAATTTGCCCTCATTTAAATAAGATCTTCAAAGGCCCTATCCACAAATGAGGGCCCACCTTAACTAATAACATCTTCAAAGGTCCTATTTATAAATGGTGTATTAGTCAGCCAAAGGGGTGTTGATTCAAAATACCATAAATTGGTTGGTCTTTATAAAGGGTATTTATGAGGGGTAGAAGTCCCCAGTTACTGGGCCATAAAGCATAAGTTTCTTCCCTCACCAAAGTCTGTTGCTACGTGTTGGAGCAAGACAGCTGCCAACATTTGCCAGGGTTCATGCTTCCTGGGTTCCTCTCTTCCCAGGGCTTTGTTTCTATCCAGGCTTAGCGCTTCTGTTTCCTCCACAAGGTCAGCTGTAGACTATGAGGATCTCTAGGCTTTGTGTCTCTCCATAAGGCCAGCAGTGAACTCTCAGGCGAATAGCTTGTCTCTATCCTAGGGCCTTCTCTCCTTCCTCACCAGAACTCCAACATCAAAACTGCTGCAACACTGTCCTTTGCCATGCCTTTTATCTTCGAGACCCCATCCACCAAGGGGTGGGCTCAACACCCTATTGACGTGGCCTAGTCAATGCCCTAATCAGAACTTAATCATGCCCAGATTAACAGACCAGTTTACAAACATAATCCAATATCTATTTTTGGAACTCATAACTATATCAAACTGCCAAACTGCTACAAATGGGTTCCCCCCCACAGGACTGGGGGTTAGGATTTAAATATGTCTTTTGTAGGTGACATGATTCAAACCCCAATAGCTCTATTCCTCCTGATGCTATCTGTCCTCCTGATGCTCTAGGCTCACAACAGCTGTTGACTTAGCAAACCCTTCACACTTCCCTTATGTTATAGCTCCTCCTTGCATTTCATTTCTTTCTCATTTTTTTTTTGTTTGTTTATCCTTCCTTTAGTGGAATATGCCTTCCATTAATTTTTTCAAAAGGAAGCATGTTAGACAAATTATTTTAAGATTCCACATGTCTAAAATGTATTTATTGTGTCTTCATACCTAATTTGCAATTTGGTAGTATAAAGAATTTAAGGTTGAAATCATCTCCCTCAATTTTTGAAGGCCTTATCTTTCAGCTTCCAGAATTGCTATTGAGAGGTCTAACAACTTTTTTATTTCAATCCTTTTTCCATGGGCTCTTTTATTTCTTATCTGGAAGTTTCTAGAAACTTCTCTTTATTCTATAGTTCTAAAATTCTATGAAGGTCTGCCTTGATAAAATCTGGGTCATTTATCATGTATTGTGTATCATCCTCAACTGGCCCTTTCAACCTGGGAATCCATGTTCTTCAGTCCTGGCACTTGCTTCTGCTTTCTTTCTTTGATCATTTCCTCTCCTCTGTTCTCTCTTGTCAGAATTCTATTAGTCAAATACTGGATCTTCTGGGTTAACTCTATAACGTTCTAAACCTTTTCCTACAACTTTCCAACACCTCGTCTTTCTGTCCTTCTTTCTCTGAGATTTCTTCAAATATATTTCTCTACCGATATTTTTTAACTGTTTAAGAACTTTTATTATTCCCTGAATGTTCTTCTTTGTATAGCATTCTATTTATAGTTTTATGGATTTTCTATCATCTCTCATCTTCTTGAATTTATTAATCATAGGAGGCAGTTGGATTTTTTTTCCCTCTTCTTGCATTGTCTCCATTTCCTCTATTATATTTTTAAAAATATTTATTTATTTTGTTTGCCCTAATTTTCACGAAAGGTTTTCCTCAAATGGCTATGATTCTTGCCTATGAGGTCCTATTTAAGAATAAAACACACACACAAAAATGTGGCAGTCTTGTGAAGATGGACAGGGCTTGGGAAAGAGTGGGCTCATTGTGGGAGGATGGAGCCAGCACCTGGCCGTTTCATCCGCGCACCCTGCGTGTCTGTAACTGTGTCTTTTCTTTTAAGGCTGTCGGTTTCTCCAGAAAGTTATACCATGGTCTCTTGCCTAGAGGATATAAATACTCTCTAAGTCCAGCAGTGAGAAGGGGACTGGATGACATTATAATGTGGGTAGACTTTACAAGTCCCTTCAGTTTTGTCCACATCAACGTCTGTCAGCCGTGAGTACAGAACAGGTCTGGTTCAATCTCTCCATATTATAAACCTCCAGGCTTCTCCCTATTTGAATAGAAGGTAGTTGCCTGGATGCAGAGATGGAGGAAGAGATCTCTGCACTTGTACAGCTGTCCAAAAAGCCCTTCTCTTTTCAGCTCACTTCCTCACTCTTAATACCTGTTATTTGGTAATCCAGAATTACTTTTGCACAAGTCTGTGGTACAAACTGAATCACTTCTTACAGGCTTCCCTTTATGATGACTTGAATTTTAACTTTCTCTGATATTGATGTTAATTCCCACTTGTCCATCTATGTTATTTTTTCTCTGCTCTTGACTCCTTTCCCATTTTCTTTATTCTTATAGTATTTTCCCACTTTAGGGTTTTAGAAAAGAGCATAGATAAACACATGTTCAATTATTCCTATCTATCAAGTAATATTCAGTTTATTTCTCATAGTAACAAATGTCTTTATTCAATCAAATTGTCTTGATTTATCTCTTAAGTAATTAGATTATGAATTTAAAATAAGAAATATCATCAGCATCAAGACATTTGGGGGATAAATAAATCATTTGGGGACATACAATTCACACCAAGGAAGTGAAATATGTACAGATATTCTCAGTTATTATGCTTTACAATAGCCAAGGAGAGCATTGGTTAATTCACTAAAGAGATTAAGGTTCATTAAGAAGAGTGGGCAGTTTTAAACTGACCTTAACATGTTCTTAAACAGCTACAGAATCATCATATTTGAAGACATGCTTCCAAGTCCCAAAGGACCAAATGAAGTTTTGACCTCATTTTGTAAGGTAGTAATAAATGACACTGAACATTTAAAGTCCTAGTTACTGTACTATGTAAGTATCTGGGTAGGAAGATTAAGCATTCTTAACCACTATGCCAATTTACTAGACTAACAATCTATTTGAGGGACTATTTGAAGTTAGTGATAATTAACATTTGATCCATTAAAAACTCTCTTCCATGACTATCAAGGAAATAATCTAAGCACATGTGCCCTGGTTCACAAGATGTTAAGTAATGGTTGCAAATGTTTATGTAGACACTTCTGTTTAAAGAACTTTATCTTTAACAATTTCAAATCTGGAAACCACTCTAGGACTAGACCAATGTGCCTTTCCTGAAACAGATAAACAGAAAGGCAACCATCTTTTCGTCTGTGTTTTCTATTCATTCCACTATGTAATTTTCAGTTCAACCTTTTCCCTGTTCTCTGTCATATAACCAAAACTAGTCTACATACTACAATGGCTAATCAAAAATATGATCATACCTACCTCTCAACATGAAAAAAATATATAATTCAAAATGGACGGATGTAGGCCATTTTAAATCAGCACACATCATTCAGAACTGTGTGGAAGAGAGTGTGGTCTACGATGTGAACTGTGGTCTATGGTTGATGACAAGACCCCAGGATGTGTAAGTCCATTGAGGGTGATGGGCCACACTTGTGGGAGACATTTGTGTGGGATGTTGTGGGAGGTGTGGGAGGTGGGTAACATGGGAATCCCTGTAGGTTCCATGTAATATTTAGGTAATCTAAGCACCTCTTAAAAAAAAAATATATATATATATATATATATATATATATATAACATTTTTGTAAGCAAATGCACATATATGCATATATATTTATATATCATTTTACAAATATTGGTATGTATTGTGAAAAATTTGATTTTTACCCACAACAAAAAATAAATAAATTTTAAAAAGGGAAAAAAAAATTACATTAAAAAAAAAGAAAAAAAAAAGATCTAATAATAATATTCTTAGAAAAAACAGGGAAATATCTTAAGGACCTTGTAGTACATAATGTGTTTTTAGATTTTATACCAAAAGCATAAGCAACAAGTGAAACAATAGATAAAATGGACTTCATCAAAATTAAAAACTCGTGTGCATCAAAGGACATTATCAAGGTGAAAGACAACAGAATGGGAGAAAATATTTGGAAACCATATAACTGATAAGGGTTTTATATCCAGATTATATAAAGAACTCCTACAACATAACAACAAAAAGATAAGCAACCCAATTAAAAACTGGACCTAGGATTTGAATAGACATTTCTCTAAAGAAAATATTCAAATGGCCAATAAGCATATGAAAAGGGGCTCAACATCATTAGCCATTAAATTAATGCAGATTAAATCTACAATGAGATATTACTCCACACCCAATAGGATGGCTATTATTTAAAAAGTACAAACTGAAATTAACAAGTTTGACAAGGATATGAGAAATAGGAATCCTCATACATTGTTGGTGAAATATAAATTGTGCCACTGCTGTGGAAAACAGTTTGGCAATTCCTGAGAAAGTTAAGTATAGAATTATCATATGACCCAAAAATTTCATTCCTAGGTATACGCCCGAAAGAATTGATTTGCAGGGACTCAGACAGACTTTTGTACAGCAATGTTCATTGCAGCATTGTTCACAGTTGCCAAAAGGTGGTAGCAACTTATGTGTCCATCAACAAATGAAAGGGTAAACAAACTGAGGTCTATCCATATAATGGAATATTATTCAGCCATAAAAAGAAGTGAAGTGATGGTACATGCTACAACATGGATGGACCTTGAAGACATTATGTTGAGTGAAATAAGTCAGAAACAAAGGGACAAATACTGTATGATTTCATTTAGAAGAAGTACTTAGAATAAGAAAATTCTTAGAGACAAAGCAAAATAGTTGTTACCAGGGCTGGGGACAGAGGAGACTGAGGAGTTTTTGCTAAATGAGTGAGTTTGGCTTTTGGATGATGAAAATATTCTGGAAAGATATAGTAGGGAAATTTACATAGTATTATTAAAGTGATTAACGTCAAAGAATTGTCCACTTACAAAGGTTAAAATGATATTTATGTTATGTTAATTTTATCAAAATTAAAAATAATTGTTTTTTTTTTGGAGGAGGAAGATGGCAGTAGTGTAGGAGGGCACACACTGCAAGCTCCCAGAGCAAGGCGGATTGTGCACGGGGTCCTGCCTGGGGGTCTGTGCTGTGCACGTGTGGAGTGAGAAGCTTGGGACATCTATCTGGGAGGATCAACGGCATGGACAGAACGGTGGAAATGATGGAGAGTTCAAAATATTCACAGATAAACAGCAATTAAGAGAGTATGTCAAGAAGAAACCAGCACTTCAAGATATACTAAAGGAATCTCTATAAGTTGAAAGGAAAAAACATAGGAGAGAGAGTTGGAGGAGAGTTTAAAAACAACTGAAAACTCAAAAAGAGAAACAAAACACCATATGACATACATTAACCCAAAGAAAAAGTGGCTGAAGTAAGAAATTCGTTACGAGTAATAACACTGAATGTTAATGGATTAAATGTACCACTCAAGAGACACAGATTGGCAGATAAGAAAATATGATCCATCTATATGCTGTCTACAAGAATCCCACCTTCGACCCAGGGATTCAAGGAGGCTGAAAGTCAATGGCTAGAAAACCATTTTACAAGCTAACAATAGCCAAAAAAGGGCAGGAGTAGCTATTCTAATACCAGACAAAATAGACTTTAAATGCAAAACTATTCTAAGAGACAAAGATGGACACTACATATTAGTAAAAGGAGTAATCTCAAGAAGAGAGAACAATCATCAACATTTACGCACCTAATCGTGGTGCCTCAAAATACGTGCGGCAAACTCTGGAAAAACTAAGAGGAGAAATAAATTCCTCTACAATTATAGCAGGGGACTTCAACACACCACTATCATCATTAGACAGAACATCTGGGCAGAGAATCAATAAAGAAACTAAGGCACTCAACAATACATTAGAAGACTTGGACTTAATAGACATATACAGAACACTACACCCAAATACAGGGGGATTTACATTCTTCTCGAGTGCACATGGAACATACTCCAAAATAGACCACATGCAAGGCCACAAAACAACACTCAATGAATTCAGAAAGATTGAGATTATACAAAGTATTTTCTCTAACCACAACGGAATGAAGTTGGAAATCAATAAGGGCCAGAGAAACAGGTTAGGCACAAGGATATGGAAGTTAAACAACACACTCTTAGACAAACAGTGGGTCAAAGAGGAAATTTCAAAAGAAATCAGTAACTACCTTGAAACTAATGAAAACAACAACACAACATATCAAAACCTATGGGATGCAGCGAAAGCAGTCCTGAGAGGGAAGTTCATAGCCATAAATTCATATATAAAAAAAGAAGAAAGAGCTAAAATTCAAGACCTAACTGCACATTTGGAGGAATTGGAAAAACAACAACAAACTAAACCTAAAGGAAGTAGAAAGAAGGAAATAACAACGATTAGAGCAGAACTAAATGAGATAGAGAATAAGAAAGAACTGGAAACAATAAACAAAACCAAAAGTTGGTTCTTCGAGAATATCAACAAAATTGACAAACCCTTAGCCAGATTAACAAAGAAAAAGAGAGAACAGATTCAAATACATAAAATAAGGAATGAGCAAGGTGATATCACTACTGATCCCACAGAAATAAAGAGTATCATAAGAGGATACTTTGAAAAATTATATGCCAACAAGAATAACAACTTAGAGGAAATGGACAAGTTTCTAGAAACCCACAAACAGCCGACATTGATGAAAGAAGAAATAGATGAACTCAACAGTCCAATTACAAATAAAGAGATAGACTCAGTCATTAAAAACCTCCCAACTAAGAAGAGTCTAGGACCAGATGGCTTCACTGCTGAATTCTACCAAACATTCCGGAAAGAGCTAACACCAATTCTACTTAAGATCTTCCAAAAAATAGAAGTAGAAGGAATATTACCTAACTCATTCTATGATGCCAACATTACCCTAATACCAAAACCAAATAAAGATACCACAAGAAAGGACAATTACAGACCAATTTCTCTAATGAACCTAGATGCTAAAATCCTTAACAAAATACTTGCTAATCACACTCAACAACATATCAAAAGGATTGTACACCATGATCAAGTGGGTTTCATCCCGGGTATGCAAGGATGGTTCAATATAAGAAAATCAATCAATGTAATACACCACATAAACAGATTGAAAGAAAAAAATCACATTATCATCTCTATAGATGTAGAAAAAGCATTCGACAAGATACAGCACTCTTTCCTCATAAAAACACTACAAAAGATAGGAATAGATGGAAACTTTCTGAAAATGATAAAGGGTATATATGAAAAACCCAAAGCTAACATCATTTTCAACGGTGAAATCCTAAAAGCCTTCCCTCAGAGATCGGGAACAAGACAAGGATGCCCACTATCTCCACTCCTATTTAACATTGTCTTAGAAGTACTTGCACGAGCACTGAGACAAGAAAAGGACATAAAAGGCATCCAGATTGGAAAAGAAGAAGTAAAAATTTCATTATTTGCAGATGACATGATCCTATACATAGAAAGCCCTGAGAAATCGACAACAAGGCTTCTAGAACTTATAAAGGAGTTCAGTAATGTTGCAGGCTATAAGATCAACGCTCAAAAATCAGTAGC
Source organism: Tolypeutes matacus (assembly GCA_026826555.1). Classification (NCBI taxonomy): domain Eukaryota; kingdom Metazoa; phylum Chordata; class Mammalia; order Cingulata; family Chlamyphoridae; genus Tolypeutes; species Tolypeutes matacus. The sequence continues at coordinate 7,759,198 of JAKSZT010053767.1, read as the reverse complement.
ATTTCTGTACACCAATAACGAGCAAACTGAGGAGGAAATCAGGAAAAAAATACCATTTACAATAGTAAATAAAAGAATCAAATACCTAGGAATAAATTTAACTAAAAATGTAAAGGGCTTATATACAGAAAACTACACAACACTGCTAAAGGAAATCAAAGAAGACTTAAATAAATGGAAAAATATTCCATGTTCATGGATAGGAAGACTAAACATCATCAAGATGTCTATCCTACCCAAACTAATCTACAGATTTAATGCAATCCCATTAAAAGTCAACACTATGTTTTTTAAGGAACTGGAAAAACTAACCACAAAATATATTTGGAGAGTCAAGAGGCCCCGAATTGCCAAAGATATATTGAAAAAGAAAAATGAAGTTGGATGTATCACACTGCCTGACTTTAAAACATACTACAAAGCTACAGTGATCAAAATTGCGTGGTATTAGCACAGGATAGACCTACTGACCAATGGAACCGAATTGAGAGTTCTGATATAGATCCTCGCATATACAGTCATCTGATATTTGACAAGGCCACGAAGCCCACTCATTTGGGAGAGAATGGCCTCTTTAATAAGTGGTGCTTGGAGAACTGGATATCCATATCCAAAAGAATGAGAGAAGAATACCATCTCACACCTTATACAAAAATCAACTCAAGATGGATCAAAGATCTAAATACAAGAGCCAAAATCATAAAAACCTTGGAAGATAATGTAGGGAAGCATCTACAGGACCTTGTAATAGGAAATGGTTTCATGAACTCCACAGCCAAAGCACGAGCAGCAAGAGAAATACTAGATAAATGGGATCTCCTCAAAATTAAAAATTTCTGCACCTCAAAGGATGTTATTAAGAAAATATAAAGGCAGCCTACCCAATGGGAAAAAATATTCGGCAACCATATATCTGATAGGAGCCTAATATCCTGCATATATAAAGAAATCCTACACCTTGAAAATAAAAGGACAAACAACCCATTTAAAAAATGGGCAAGTGACCTGAAAAGACACTTCTCCAAGGAAGAAATATAAATGGCTAAAAAGCACATGAAAAAATGCTCAACATCACTTGGTATCAGGGAAATGCAAATCAAAACTACAATGAGATATCATCTTACACCCATCAGAATGGCAGCTATTAAAAAAACAGGAGACACTAAATGTTGGAGAGGATGTGGAGGAATAGGAACCCTCATCCACTGCTGGTGGGACTGCGGTATGGTCCAGCCACTGTGGAGGACAGTTTGGCGGTTCCTCAGAAAACTAACAATAGATCTTCCGTATGATCCAGCAATTCCACTGCTGGGTATATACCCAGAAGAACTGAAAGCAAAAACACAAACAGATATATGCACACCAATGTTCATAGCGGCATTGTTCACCATTGCCAAAAGTTGGATTCAGCCCCGGTGCCCATCAACAGACGAATGGATAAGCAAAATGTGGTACATACATACAATGGAATATTACTTAGCTGTAAGAAGGAACAAAGTGCTAACACAAGGAATAACGTGGATGAATCTTGAAGACCTTATGTTGAGTGAAGCAAGCCAGGCACTGAAGGATGAACAATATATGACCTCACTGATCTGAACTGAGGAAAGTGAGCAGTCTCTGAGAATCATTGTCTGAAAGATAGGTTAACAAAGGAGAGTAAGAGAAGAGCAGGCTTTGAGCCATCACCCATATGGACATAATCTATGTAAGTGTATTTGATTATTTTATGTACTACATGTTCATGGAGGATTTGGATCACAGAAAGGTGACAATGGGTACTGCAGGGGATTATTGGTGGGAGGTGTCTGGGAGGAGGGTTTCATGGGAATTAGTTCATCCGAATATACATGAAAGATATACAAAATCGTTCTAAAGATCAAAAGATGGGGCATGGTCACAATGGATGGACAATCACACAATAAATGAGGGAATCTGAATTCCTAGCCTGAAGAGCTCTGCCACAGTCTCCAAGGGAGCAGCAATAGTCCTCTGAGCGCAGGGACAGTGTCTGTCAAAAGAGGATGATCCACTGATGTGTTCTTTTTATTGATGACTACCCTTTGAGTCTTTGCTCTTGTAGTTTTGGGGTGCCTAAGGGTTGCCACCTGGGAGCCTCCTTGTTGCTCAAATGTGGGCTCTCTCTAAGCCAAACTCAGCATATGATTGCATTACCTTCCCCCCAACGTGGGACATGACTCCCGTGGATAAGCCTCCCTGGCAACGAGGGATTAATACCAAGTGCCAACTGGCAACACAACTGGAAAAAGACCTTGAATTAAAGGGGGAAAAGGTAAAGGCAAATGAGTCCAAGTGGCTAAGAGACTTCAAAGAGAGTCGGGAGGTCATCCCAGAGGTAACTCTTATGCACACCTCAGTAGGAGCTCATAGAACATCTAAGTGCCTATCGCCCCACATAGAGGGGCTCCTGAGAGCTCTGGAGACACCCAGGTCCTATATAAGTGGGGTTAGACCCAGAGACTGATGCCTTATCAGTGGGCTCTATTTTGGAATCTGTGCTCCCGAGAGTGACAGAATTGGACTCAAATAAGTCCTCCCTGCACATGGTTCATCAGTCCCTTCTATTCAAACCTATATGTGATGCTGAAGTTCTTAGGTATACTTCCAGAGACTGGAGCCTCTGGCCTACCTATGGGCCAGGTGTGCATGGAATCTCGGTGGAGCTGCAACTCCTACCCTACAGATCAATGGGCTCATCCAAGTCACCTGGCGAGGAGACAACGATGGTCAATGGCCATCCCAGGGAATGGAGAGGGCCTGCATCTGCAGGCAGGATCATCCCACCCACCATATCCATGGGATATAAGCCCTCTCTCACTTGGAGTTGGAGTGGACATCACCATCCCTGTCCCCTCAGGATTGGGGGAAGAACTATGGACTAGAATGGACTTGATGGTATTCTCTTGTTCACATATGGTGATTCTAGCAATGGAAGAAATTATAACAATGAGGTGGAGCCAGTGGCCACTAGACACTTTTGGGGCAGGGAGGGGATGAGCAGTTGAAATACAGGGGCTTCTTTGGGATTTGGAGGTTGTCCTGAGTACCTTTGTGGCAACGGATGTAGGCCATTTTAAAATAGCACATACTACTAAGAACTGTGTGGGAGAGAGTGTTGTCTACAGGGTGAACTGTGGTCTATGGTTGGTGGCAAGGCCCCAGGATGTGTAAGTCCATTGAGGGTGGTGGGCCACACTTGTGGGAGATGTTTGTGTGGGATGTGGTGGGAGGTGTGGGAGGTGGGCAACATGGGAATCCCAGTGGGTTCCGTGTAATATTTTGGGTATCTAAGCACCTCTTAAAATATATTTATATATATACATAAATAAGATTTTTGTAAGCAAATGCACATAAATGCATATGCATTTATATATCATTTTGCAAATGTATTGTGAACATTTTTATTTTTACCCTCAATAAAAAAAATAATAATAATAATTATAATAAAGAAACAATATGGTCTTAGACCTTACTAAAATTTTATGGTGAGATCTGTACTGAATATATATATCCTGCTTTAGATTATTTATTTATACCTTACCTTATTCCATAAAGGATATATATCTGAATGGATATATATATATATATGTGTGTGTGTGTGTGTGTGTATACATATGTATGTGTATAAATATATATTTCACTACTAAATTTAAAAAGTAGGCTAGTGCAAGAAACTACTTGAATAATTAATACTATTTTCCAAATCTATAATGGGTGAATAAAGCAAATAGTGGGGAAGCGGCTGTGGCTCAATCAGTAGGGCTCCCGTTTACCATATGGGAGGCCCCGGGTTCGGTTCCCAGGGCCTCTTGGTGAAGGCAAGCCCGCCCGCACGGCGTGGTTAGCTGACCCAGCGAGCACAAGCAGCAAGGGGAGGGATAAATGAATAAATAAATAAATAAAAATCTTTAAAAAAAAAAATAAAAAATAAAAAAATAAAGCAAATTGTGTGCTCAGAAGATTTTTTTTTTGACTCTAATTTTGAAAATAAGTTTTAATATAATCATTTTTATAAGAACACATGAATTACAAAACATAATGAGATCTTTCAACAATTCAAAGTGAAAGTTCACAGTTTCTTCCACATAATATTAAGATGAAATGTATTATTTTTCCAAATAGACTATGCAACCACATGCAGTATTTGTGGGTGGTTTTTAGTGATAAGATCTGTACATTTTGTTTGTAAGCCAAAATGAGTATCTGGTAACATGTCTCCATGTTTCAAAAAGACTAAAACTAAAAGTACATAATTTCTTCTAAGCAAACCGTATTGGAACATACATTTTTATTTTAGATCTGCTTATTAGTAAAGATGTAAGTCTCTATTAAATTGTTGGAACTCATCTTGTATGTTCCATTAGACAACAAATGGAAAATTACACATTCTAATAGTAGTTAGTGGGAAAGTATTTAGTGCCAGGAATATGCTGAATGGATTTTATGCTCTATTTAGAAATATTACAGAATATCATAATATCTTTCACTATTACTGCTAGAAATGTTCCAGATGTATATTTTCTATGCCCATGATTTGAATCATATAACATGGTAGACTTGGTAAGTTTTCTTAACTCTGTGGAAATACATTATTTCAATGAAATAACATTGCATTATATATTATTATGTTAAACACTAAAATAATATTAAATTACTTCAATATTACAAAAAATAGAAATATAAAATGAAATATATATACATACCTACATATATATTGATATGTATTTTTATATATGTGTATTTGTATATCTATATGTATATATGTGTGTGTCACTCATTAACCAACTCTTAACCAACAAACCTATGTAATACCTAGGTATCTCTAATATGTTCTTTTGTTGTTCACTTGATTGGAATTTATTTTTACATTAAAGTAAATTTTAAATGTTTTGGCTTAAAAATTATTTGAAATAATTTAAAAATAAGCATAAGTTAAATAACTTTTTAGCTAGAACTCCTTTTTTTTTAATTATAGTATATATTTTGAATATTAAAGTGGTCTCTATACTACATACATAAAAATGACAATAAATTTTATACATAATTTATGCTTGACTTTACTATGAGTTTCAATAAATCAAATATTCTCCTGTTTCATTTAGCACCGTGCCTTTTGTCTTGCTGAAGATATACAGTGTCATAAATGTTTTTCCCTCTAAATTTTAATTCCAGGTGCATGTAGCCATATATGGCTCAAATATAATGGATAGAACAAAAGAAATACAGCAAAGGAGCCCTTGACTAATGAAGAAATATTCTTTTTTAGTTACATTTTTTACATTGTTTTTATAGCATGAACCAGAAAACATGACTAACTTTGCCAAGGTTTTAGAGGACTCACAGCAAAAGAAATTCAGATTTCCAATTAATAAAGTAATACTTTTGTGGCAGTTTGATATTTTTGATGAATTCCAAAAAGAAATACTGATTACATTTGTAAACTGGTCTGCTCCTCTGGGCTCAGGACGCCCTCTGTATTAAATTCAGAGGTTTCACTTTAACTTGATTAAATTAAGATTAGGGCTTTGATTCATCCACATCAGTAGGACGTTGAGTCCTTACCCACTTGGTGGGCAGATACACAGAAAACTACACAGCAGAGGAGAGAGCTTAGTTTTGATGCTGGAGCCCCGGAGAGAGAGCCGAGATGTTTGCCTGATAGTTTGCAGCTGACCTTGTGGAGAGAAGAGAGCAGCTAAGCCCAGAAAGAGTCGAGCTCCCAGAAGAGAGACAAGAATTATCCCAGCCTACAGCTGAGATTGGAAGAAGCTGGGACCATGGAGACTTAAGAGGAAGAGGAAGAGGAAGGCTGACAGGCATCTTGCTCCAACATGTGGCAACAGACTGGTGAGGAAGTAAATTATTCTTTATGGCCTTGTGACTGTAAGCTTCTACCCCAAATAAATACCCTTTATAAAAGTCAACAGATTTCTGGTACTTTGAATCAGCACCCCTTTGACTGACTAATACAATGTTCACTAAATCAAAATCTATCCTGACAGGGACTGTCCCTACACTCAGAGGACTATTGCTGCTCCCTTGAGGTGTGGGAGGTGGGCAACATGGGAATCCCAGTGGGTTCCGTGTAATATTTTAGGTAATCTAAGCACCTCTTAAAATATATGTATATATATATATAAATAACATTTTTGTAAGCAAATACACATATATGCATATATATTTATATATCATTTTGCAAATGTTTGTATGTATTGTGAGAATTTTGATTTTTACCCATAAAAAAAAAAAAAAATCTATCCTGTTTTAGACCAAATTGAAATTGAAATTTTTTGAAGTTCAAGAAGTTATGTCTCTAACCTGTGTCTCCATCTTTCCATTTTGATCACATATCCAATTTGAATATTCCTGTACTTGCTTGTTCCTTTCTATTACTTTGAGCTCAACAAGATCTTATGTGGGATAGGACCATGAATGCAGGGAGAGTAGTCAAAGAGGAACCACAAATGCTATGTAATTTATAAAATTTTCTCAGGAAGTATTGATTCCACCAGTGGTTTTTCAATATACTACCCCTCTGATAAGTGCTACTGATTATATACTGTGGACACTAATAAGGACATAGCTTCAACTCACTGAATGAGGACCAGAGATAGATAAGTCAAAATACTATGCAAAAACTAGAGTGCTGAAGATTTTTAACATTAACAGAAAAAATTAATGATTTAAGAGTCCTTGAACATTTGAGACTGTATCATAAATAGTGATTTTCATAACTTTGATAAAATTACATAATCTCATGAAGCCTCCACTTATTTACATTGGAAGACATAGGAAATAGCAATGCAGCTGTTTGTTACTAATTATAGTCAAAGGCTAAGAAAGTGGGCATGTTTTCAAAGAGATGTGTTGTCTCTGTGGGACTAAAGGACTTGAAGGCAAATGTATGTTTTCTTTAACTTTATGGTGTTGCACAGTTGCTTCGATTAGCTTCAGAAACACTATCTTGTAAGGTCCACATTTTCAGGCAGGTGTCCCAGAAGCCTATTCTTTAATAGCTTTTGCAAATCTGAAGCAATGCATAAATCACTTCTCACGACAGGGCTTTGCTGAATACAGTAACTTGACTTGCACGATACTAGAATTTCAGATCTTATACTTCAAAAACATCATTAGCTCCTTAAAAAAGCTGAGGAGATGACAAATCAAGTAGTATCTTAGTGGCACAAATTGGAGAAAGAAGGGTGAGGGTTGTGAGGTGGATGTATTTGTATTTTATTAAAATAAAATTTTATTGAAGTATATCATTCATACATGAACATACATAAACAATAAATATATAGTAAAAGTTGTGAATTTACAAAACAAACATGCATATCATCATACAAAACTCCCACACATCTCCCCACCACCAACACCTTGCATTGTTGTGGAATATTTGTTACAAATGAAAAAGTATCATCAAAATATTGTTACTAAGTATAGCCCATATCTTATATTTGGTGTCTTTTTCCCCAAACAATGCTATTATTAACACCTTATATTAGTATAATATATTTATTATCATTCATGAGCAAATGTTCTCCTATTTGTCTTGTTAACCACAGTCCATTTTCCAACATTGGATTCCCTGTGTTATATAGTCCCATGTTGTGTACAGTCCATTCAAAGTGTACACTCACCGGCTCTCATTTTCATCACAGAGTTGTGCTGTCATCACCTAAGTCAATTTTAGGACATTATCATTACTTCAAAAGGAAAAATCCCATACCCCTTTATATCTCCCTATTATTGTCCCTTAGAATTGAAAGAATATCTTCTTGCCATTGCTGCAAAATATTACATTACTGTTAACTATTGTTGATTAGTTTCAATTTCCCCATGTATCACCATATTCTTAGAACTTTGTAAAAGAAGAGCATTCTTATATTTATATTATTAACCACAATCTTCATCTACCACTGAAATCATTATGTTATACATTACCTAGATTATTCTCTAGTTTCCTTTCAATTGACATTTATGTCCACAGACTACCCCTTTCAGACACAATCACATTTATAAATCAGCAGTTATACTCACTATAATGTGTTACTATGAGTTCTATTCATTTCCACATTTTTATGATTAACCTTATTAATAATGCTTCATCCATTAAGCATTGGCTCCCATTCTCAACCCACATTCTATTTCCTGGTAACCTATACTCTAAACTTTATCTCTGTGAGTTTACTCATCATATTTAGTTCATAATAGTGAGAACATACAATATACGTCCCTTTGTGTCTGGCTTATTTCACTCAACATAATTCCTCTAGGCTTATCCATGTTGTCATATGCATCCCAATTTCATTTCTTATTACAGCTGAAGAGCATTCCGTTTTATGTATATACCACATTTTGTTTATCTGTCCATCAGTTGCTTGACACTGGGCTGGTTCCATATTTTAGCCGTTGTGAATAATGATGCTCTGAATATCAGTGTGCAAATGTCAGTTCGTGTCCTTGCTCTCAGTGCTTCTGAATACATTCCTAGTAATGGTATTGCTGTATCATATGGCAAGTACCTCAAGAATTCAGCATCCTGAATCTTCCACAGAGGCTGCACCATTCTACAGTTTCACCAACAGTGAAGGAGTGTTCCTGTTTCTCCACATTCTTTACAGCACTTGTAATATCTGTTGTTTTTTTTTTATTTTTTTAATAATGGCCATTCTATACGGTGTGAAATGGTATCTCATTGTAGTTTTCTAATTTTTTTATTTTTAAAGAAGTTTTAGATTATATAAATGTTACATCAAAAATAGAGGGGAAATTCCCATACAACCCTCTCTCTCCCCCTCCCACACTTTCCCCCATTAACATCTTTCATTATTGTGGTATATTTGTTACAATTGATGAACATATATTGAACTGCCATATGATCCAGCAATTCCACTGCTTGGTATATACCCAGAAGAACTGAAAGCAGGAATATGAACAGATACATGCATAACAATGTTCATAGCAGCATTATTCACTATTGCCAAAAGTTGGGAGCAACCCAAGTGTCCATCAACAGATGAATGGATGAGGAAATTGTGGTATATACATACAATGGAATAATCATCAGCTTCTAAGAAGAAATTCAGTATTAACACATGGGACAACATGGATGAATCTTGAAGACCTCATGTTGAGTGAAGTAAGACAGTCACCGAAGGACAAATATTACATGACCTCAGTGATATGACTTAAGCAAATTGTGCAAACTCAAAGAACTAGAGTCTGGAAGATAGGTTATCAGGATACTGAAAGGAAGTAGAGTGTGGTGAGCAGATGCTCAATATGGGCAAAACCTCTAATAAGGTAGAAGAGGGTGATTGGTCCGTGGATTGGGGTGATAGTGGTGCAGTGAGGTGGTTGGGTTCGATGGTGCTAGAATGTGAGGGGAAGTAGGATGTGGGGGTAGGTTGGACCATCCATGGAACTTGGGGGAGGACTGGAGGAAAGAACAGGTGAACTCTGGGGATTTGTAGGTCTGTGGTTAAAACAATGGTGGGAATGTTCTTTGGGCAAATATGCAGAGGAGGGTTACTAGTGCAGGGCATTGGGGCTGGGGGGGGTATGTGGAATAGGGTGCACCTGGGGCATGCTTCTATGGAATATGAAATTATTCATCATATCATAGTATGTTATCTCAGTGGGTGGAGACCCATACAATAAGCAATAAAAGATTAAACTCCCATCCTGTGGGGTCTTGCTATCTTTTCAATTAGATGGGCAAGAATCTCTTGAGAGCATAGGCAGTGCCTAATAAAAGAAAATAGACAAACATGTCAAGCCCTCAGTATTATTGCATGTAATTATGAACCTTATTCTTTGAAAACTGAAATTTAGTGGTTACCATAGCTTCTGAGCAAAGGGCATGAAAGAATATAATAGATGGAACATAGGACATTTTGGGGGCATTGGAATTTTTCTACATGACCATTGTAGTTTTGATCTGATTTTTCCCTAATAGCTAGTGATGTTGAGCACATTTTTATGTAGTTTTTGGCCATCTGTCTTTCCTCTTTGGAGAAATGTTTATTCAAGTCTTTTGCCAATTTTTAATTGGGTTGCTTGTCTTTTTATCATTGAGTTGAATGATCTCTTTATATAACATGGGTCAAACTGACATCTTAATGATATTTAGTCTGCCAGTCCATGATCATTGAATGCTCTTCCATTTATTTAAGTCTTTGGTTTCTTTTAGCAATATTTTGTAGTTTTCTGAATTCAGGTCCTTTATGTCCTTGCTTAAATTTATTCCTAAATATTTGATTCTTTTGGTCACTACTAAAATGTATGTTTTTTTTTTCTGATTTCCTCCTCAGATTGGCGTGTATATAAGCGCTACTGATTTTTGTACATTAATTTTGTATCCCAACACTTTGCAGAACTCGTCTATTAGTTCTAGTAGCTTTGTGGTTTTTTTAGGAAAATTCTAGATATAGAATCATATCATTGGTGAATAGTGAAAGATTTACTTCTTCCTTTCCTATTTTGGTACCTTTTATTTCTTTCTCCTGCCTAATTACTCTAGTTAGAACTTCTAGCAATAGTGAATAACAATGGTGACCATGGCATCCTTGTCTTGTTCCTGATGTCAGTGGGAAAGTTTTCAGTCTATCACCATTGAGTACAATGCTAGCTGTGGATTTTTCATATGTGCACTTTGCCTTGTTGAGAAAACTTCCTTCTATTCCTATCTTTTGGAGTGTTTTTATCAAGAAAAGATGCTGTATTTTGTCAAATGCCTTTTCTGCATCAGTCGAGAGGATCACGTGATTTTTCTTCTTCAATTTATTTATGTGGTTTATTACACTAATGATTTTCTTGTGTTAAAAACACTTTAATACCTAGAGTAAAGCTCACTTGATTATGGTGTATAATTATTTTAATGTGCTTTTGGATTCAGTTTGCAAGTATTTTGTTGAGGATGTTTGCATCTATATTCATTAGAGATATTGGTCTGTAACTTTTCTTTTTCATAGTATATTTATCTGGCTTTGGTATTAGGGTGATGTCGGCTTCATAAAATGAGTTGGGTTGCATTCCTTCTTCTTCAATGTTTTGGAAGAGATTGAGCAAGATTTGTATTAGATCATATCTGAATGATTGGTAGTATTCACCTTTGAAGCCATCTGGTCCTGGGCTTTCCAACTTTGGGAAGTTTTTGATGACAGTTTCAAACTCTTTACTTGTGATTGGTTTGTTGAAGTCTTCTATTTTTTCTAGGATCAGTGCAGATAGTTTGTGTGTTTTTAGGACTTGTCCATTCCATCTATGTTGTCTAGCTTTTTGGCGTACCATTTTTCATAGTATCCTCTTATGATCGCTCTTATTTCTGTGGGGTCACTGGTAATTCCCCCGCCTATTCTGATTTTTTTCCTTTATTTTTAAATAAATATTACATAAAAAATATAGGGGATTCCCATATACCCCACCCCACCCCCCACACACACACTTTCCCTCATTAACAACATATTTCATTAGTGTGGTATATTTATTACAATTGATGAACAAATATTGAAGCATTGCTGCTAAGCATGGTTTATAGTTTACATCATGGCTTACACTTTGCACCACACAATTTTATAGGTTTTGACAAAATGTATAACAGCCTGTATCTGTCATTGCAATATCATGCAGAACAATTCCAATGCCATCAAAATGTCCCATATTCTTCCCTCTCCCTCCCCTCAGAACCTCTTGTGACCACTGTCTTTATATCAATGTTATAAGTTTTTTTCATTACTAGAACAAAAAGTCTGCTTTAGTCTATAGTCACAGTCCCACCTTATGTTTGTTCATTCCTCAATCTTGAGGATTTGGGGATGGTGATGCCCCTTATGCTTCTGATTGAGAGGGGTTTTATATTCCATGGGACAGATGGATGGATTATTTTGTTTGCAGTTGTAGATACTCTCTTTTTGGGGGTAGGCATTGTCCATCATAATCATTTTGTTTGTTGTCCTGGGTGAATCTGATAAACTGGAGAGCAGATATTGGCTACAACTGTGCTGAGATTCAGGGCTCAACCGACATATGAAAAGCCAGAAGATTTAAGTCTCTGGACATATATTTAATGGGTATAGTGCAAATTATAGGTTCAATTCTGATTTTACTTATTTACATCTTCTCCCGTGTTTTCCTAGTTGGGCTAGCTAAGAGTTTGTCAATTTTATTGATCATCTCAAAGAACTAACTTTTGATTTAGTTGATTCTCTCTATTGTTTCTTTTGTTCTCAATTTCATTTCTTTCTTCTCGGATTATTATTATTTCTCTCCTTCAGCTTAGTTTGGGATTAGTTTGCTCTTCTTTTTCTAGTACCTCCAGATGTACAGTTAGGTCTTTGATTTGAACTATTTCTTCTTTTTTAAGGAAGCATCAAGGTCTAAAATTTCTCTCTCAGCACTGCTTTTTCTGTGTCCTTTAGTTCTGATATGTTCTGTTCTCATTTTCATTCATCTCAAGATATTTACTGAATTCTCTTGCATTTTCTTCTTGGAACCACTGATTATTTGAGTGTGTTGTTTAATCTCCATATATTTGTGAATTTTCTCTTTTTCTGTCTGTTATTATTACTAGCTTCATTCCATTATGATCAGAGAAAATGTTTTGTATAATTTCAATCTTTTTAAATTTATTGAGACCTGTTTTGTGATCAAACATATAGTCTATCCTGGAGAAGGATACATGAGTACTTGAAAAGAATATATACCCTGCTGTTTTGGGGTGTAATGCTCTATTAAAATGTGTTAAGTCTAGTTCATTTATCATATTATTCAAGCTCTCTTTCCTTATTTATCTATTGTCCATATTTCTATCCAATGCTGAGAGTGGTGTATTGAAGTCTCCAACTATTATTGTAGAGACTTCTATTTTTCCTTTCACTTTTTCCGGTGTGTGCCTCATGTATCTTGGGGCACCCAGGTTAGGTGCTTAAATATTTACCATAGTTATTTCCCCTGGGTTAATTGCCCCTTTTAAAATAAATAAGGAACTATTTGGTCTCTTAGAAAAGTTTTACATTTAAAATCTATTATGTCTAATATTAGTATTGCTAGTCCAGATCTTTTTTTGCTTATGATTTGTGTGGAATATCTTTTTCCAATCTTTCACTTTCAACCTGATTGTGTCCTTATGTCTGAGGTTTGTCTCTTGTAGACAGCATACAGATGGCTCATATTTTCAGCCATTCTGTAAGTTTGTATCTTTCGAATGGGGAATTCAATCTATTAGCATTCAATGTTATTACTGTAAAGGCATTACTTACTTTGCCCAAATTGTCCTTTGGCTTTCTGTTGTCATATCTTACTATTGTCTGTTTTTTTACTCTTTAACATACCCTTCCTAATAATCTTTATTTCTGCACTCTTGTCCAAGTCTCTCACCCTTGCTTTTTCTTTATATCAAGCTGCAGCACTCCCTTTAGTATCTATTTTAGATCTGGTCTTTTGGTAACATACTATTTCAGTTTTTGTTTGTGAAGTCTTTAAACTCACTCTCATTTTTGAAGGACATCTTTGCCGATACAGAATTCTTGACTGCCAGTTTTTTTCTCTTTTAGCACCTTAAATACATAATACCACTTTCTTCTAGCCTCCATGGTTTCTGATGAGAGGTTGGCACTCAATCTTATTGAGGTCCCCTTATATGTGACGCTTTGTTTTTCTCTTTCTGCTATCAGAGTCCTGCTTTTTATCTTTATTTGTCATTTTTAATAGTGGGTGTCTTGGAGAAGATCTATTAGATTTATTCTGTTTGGGGTGTGCTGCCTTCTTGGTTATTGATATTTATGTTTTTCATAATTGTTGGGAAATTTTGGATCAATATTTCCTCAAATATTCTTTCTGCTCCTTTTCCTTTCTCTTCTTCTTTTGGGACACAAATAATGTATATGTTCGTGCATTTCATATTATCATTCAATTCCCTGAGATCCTGTTTCATTTTTTCTATTCTTTTCTCTTTCTGTTCTCCTGTCTTTCAAGTTCAGATGCTTGATCCTCAAAGTTACTAATTCTGTCTCCCATCAATTCAAATCTGTTGTTATATGCCTCTAAGGTATTTTAATCTCATCCATTGTGTCTTTCATTCCCATAAGCTCTGTACTTTTCTTTGCAGGCTTTCACATTATTCTTTATACTCATGCAGTGTCTTCTTAATATCCTTTCTCTTTAGTCATATTTTTCTTCAACTCTGATTCGATTTATATGATTTGTATGATTATCATTGATTAGTTGTTCTATCTCATCTGGATATTAGACTTGTTCTTTTGTCTGGGCTATCTCTTCTTGTTTCTTAGTATTGCTTGTAATTTTTTGCTGATGTCTAGGCATCTGAACATGTTGGTGTATTTAATCTGACAGGCAATTTCTTTCTCTTGCCTAGTGTTTATTTTTCATGGCTCATCTTTGATTTTTGATTCAACTTATTCTGAGGCTTTAAAATTTCCCAAATTAAGTTATCAAAATTGGGCCAGGACTCAGTAATGTGTTATTCTCTCAGGGGTTCAGGACAAGAGATACTTAAAAGTGGTGTTTTTCCCTGCAATTTCCCAGCTGACCAACAGATGGCATTCATCAGTGAATTTTTTCCCAGAGGTCTGTCTTTGAACTTCTGCTTGCTCATGATTCTGGTCTGGCCAGAGTCAAGATTCAAAGTGGGCTATGCTTGCCAAATTCACCAAAGGGAAAACACTCTCTGCCCTCCACCACACCCTCCCACTTCCCAGGGAGGAAGACACCTGTTCCCCTCACAGTCCACTGCAGTGAGCCACAGGTTTTACCTAAGCTGTGTGCCTTGGGAATGGGGGATGGGTGTCAATCCCAGCCACTGTGGGGTTTATAATTCAATGCTGTCATTTCAGGTTCTTCGTCTCTCTGTCCCTTACTGTCCTGGAGGTTGCACAACAATGTTCTGGTCTACTGACCCCTAAAGAAGGTCCCTTGGACAGCTTTCTGCCTTTTTCCATTGTTTTTGTGAGAGAATTGATCCCTACCTCTCTACTCCAACACCAATTCCTGGAGGTCCTGTGTATGTATTTTAGTTGAAGCCATACACACAGATCTTTTTATGCAATAAGAATGGGAGTAATTGGGACCAGTAACTCTGGTTATTACAAAAGTTACAAAAGAACAGGTACATAAGTATTTTAGGTCCAATTATGGCTATTGTACTAATTTAGGCAAACAGCCTGTCATTTATTTGAAACCACCAGTCTGATCGGGTTGTACTCTGAATTGACTAAGATCTCATAACATAGTAATAACCTATATGTGTAGCTCCAAATAAAATTGATTAAACTTATTTGTATGTTGCAATTCAAAGTTTTAAAAATAATTTTAGTTTATAATCCAGTGTTCTTAAATTCTCATAGATTAATTTGTTGGTTTTGATTGCATACATTTTTAAAATAAATTAATAGGTTGATTAAGAAGGACTTAAATAAGGCTTCCGAGCACAGAGGGTTCTAGTGCCAACTCTACCATTTATTACTTGTACTTCAGTTTTCTTATCTTATAAATGAGGATGACAATAGCAATACCTACTTAACAGGGGTATTGCGAGGATCAAATAAATTACATAAAGCAATTAGATGACATAGTTACCACTATATTAGCAGTGCCTATTACCTTCCCTTGTTTACTAAGCTCACTGTCATTGCTCTGTGTCTTTTACATAAGGTATGGACTAATAAATGGTAAAAAAATATTAGACAGTAATAGCCTACTTATTACTTAAATGTTGTTAATCTCTACTTATTTCAAAAACTTGTTCAAGGCAAAACTTTTATAATCAACCCATAATATATGAATATTTTCCCATATTTCATGTGCATATGTGTGTCCCACAGTGTGAAGAAATGAAACAGTACACAATAAGGATCGGTGAACTAGATTATAGAACTCAGCCTTTGAAACCAGACAGCCAGTTCAAATTTTGGACTTGACTATTAATAACTGTTCCAGAGGATAAGCTTGGTAATGCTGCAGTGACAAATGACCCACTCCCCCCATCCCCAATCTCAGTGGCTTACAACATACGTTTATTTCTCACTTAGACCATATGCGAGTCTCCATATTCCTTTTATTTGGGGATGCAGGCTGACAAAGTAGCCTTTAGTGGGAGAATTGCCAATCATTTTGGTAGAGTGAAAAAGAGCATGGCAAAACAAGAACTGGCTCTTAAAGATTCAGTTCAACAATGATACATTTAATTCACTAAAGAAAATCATATATCCACAGTGAAGTTCAACAGGGAGGGAAAATTCAAGAAGAGGCAGTGTGTATTAGTGAAAAGGAATAAAATTTACAAAAAGACTTGCATGATCCTGAACTAGTCAGCTGTTCTTTTAGACTCACAATCTGTATCTGTAAAAGTTAAAGCAATTAGATTGAGCCAGAAGATTTCCAAAACATATAGTGTCTGGCACATGACAGTTACTTAATAAATGTTCCCTTTGTCCTTTCTTGGTCCTTGCTTTACCTCTAAATTTTGTAGGTGACTTTGGGCTAATATTTAAGGACTTTGTTTCATCAACAATTCAAGAAAGTTATGAATTATATAATTTCCTAAACTTCTGAACCACTTATGATGGTTAGGTTAATGTGTCAACCTGGCCAGGTAATGCTTCCCAATTATTTGATCAAACAAGCAATGGGCTTATTGTAATGCAAAGACATTTCAAGGACTTTAATCATCAGTGAGTTGATTACATCAATGGCTGATTACATCTGTAATCAACTGGGGAGATCGCCTTCAGTAATGAGTGGCATCTCATCCAATCAGTTGAAGGCCTTAAAAGGAGAAGTGATTTCAGCATTTAGAGAGAGAATTCCCATCTCTACTTCAGACAGCCAATGTCTCCTGGAGAACTCATCAAGGACCTTCATCAGAGCTCCCAGGCAGCCTGTCCTATGGAATTTGGACTCATACAGCCCCACAGTCACATGGGACAATTTTATAAAATCTCACACCATTTACAGATATCTCTTGTCAGTTCTGTTTCCTTAGAGAACCCTAAGACACATATCTATAGTGCTATTATTCTATGACTATAAATATGAATTTCATGTATTTTGTTGGTTGAAATGACAACCAGGGATATATTTTTTTACAGATAATCTCCTTTGAAAAGGGAGAAGTCTAAAACTTAAAAATAAGGTCAACAATATTGAGAGGTTTCAGACCATTTGTGATGTCTGGCTTATATTGTGGTAGGCTGAAGAATGACCCACCAAATAGGCCCATGTGCTAATTCCTACACTCTGTGAATGTTCATTTATGTGCTGAAAAGGACCTTGCCAATGTGATTAATTTAAGAATCTTGAGATGGGGAGATTATCCTGGACTATCTGAATGGGTCTGATGTAATCACAAAAGTCCTTATGAAATGGATACATGGAGAGTCAGAATCAGAGATGTGATGATAGGAGCAAGAAATTGGAGTGATGTGTCTATGAGCCAAGGAGTGTTGGCAGCCTCTAGACATTGAAAGAGACAAGCAAGCCCATTCTCCTGATGCCTCCAAAAGGAACCAGCCACACTGGGACCTTGGTTTAGGTTCCTATGACTCATTTTGGGCTTCTAACTTCCAGAACTATAAAAGAAAAAAATTTTATTGTATAGTAGAGGTGACTAAATGTGTGGTCATTTGTTACATCAGCAATAGGAAACTAATACATATACCAAATGGAAGAAGAAATTATTTCTGAACTTGAAGATGCCTTGCATTCCTTAAGCACTTAAAATCTTATAAAATTTCTTAAATAGGAATAGAATTTGTATAAAAATTACCTGTTTTTTTTAACTTTTTGAGTTTTTACTTTTTTGTCCACCTAGTGGCTAAATAACAGCATTAGAAATAAAAAAAAAATCTTACTCAAAGTTTAACCTGTGATCTTAAATAATTTTTTTAGCCTTTTTCTTGTTTTCATCTTGTTGCTATTAAGTAAAATACTTAGAAAACTCTAGATAAAAGACCTGTTGTTATGTTGCTGAGAGATTATAGCTAAAAGTCAAATGTAAAACTAACAAACGCACAAAATATTTCACCAAACCAACCATAATTACCAGTGTTACCTTTCAACCCTCTCACCCTTTCTGAACGTATTAGTTGGCCAAAGGGGTGCTGATGCAAAGTACCAGTAATCTGTTTGCTTTTATAAAGGGTATTTTATGGGAGCGGATGTGGCTCAAATGGTTGGGCCTCCATCTCCCATATGGAGGGACCTGGGTTCGATCCCCAGGACCTCCTGGTAAAATAACAAAATAAAAAATAAAATAAATAAAATAAAAAATAAAGGGTATTTATTTGGGGCAAAAGCTTATAGTTACAAGTCCCTAAAGAGTCCAACTCAAGGTTACTTCCTTACCAAACTCTGTTGCCACGTGTTGAAACAAGATGGTAGGTAACGTCTGCAAGGGTTTAGCCTTTCTCTTCCCTCTTAAGGCTCCGTGAGTCCAGCTTCTTCTGATCTCAGCTGTAGGCTGGCATATGGCTGATCTTTCTTCCCAGGGCTCAGCTGCTCTGTTCTCTTCAAAAGGTCAGCAGTAAACTATCAGGTGAATGGCTCATGCTCTTCCCAGAATCTCTGCTGTGTCTATGGAGCTGTCTCTCTTCCTTCTGTATACCTTCTCTGTGTATCTACTACTGTGTTCTTGATTGATTATCCATTTATATAGCCCACCAAGGGGGCAGGGATTCAACCCTTCATGCCCTAATGACGTGGTCAAATCAAAGCCCTAATCTTGATTTAATAAAGTAAAAGTGACTCTTCTGAATTTAATACAATCAAAGGAGTATCACACCCAGAGGAATAGACAAGTTTACAAACATAATTGATATCTCTTTTTGGAATTCATAAATAATATCAAACTGCCACAGTCATATTCCCCATCTTTTTTTTTTTTTTTTACATTTGTTACAATTGATGAACACATATTGGAGAATTGCCACTAAGTGTGGAATAAAGTTTACATTATAGTTTATACTCTGTCCCACACAATTTTGTAAGTTATGACAAAATATATAATGGCCTGTATCCATCATTGCAATGTCATTCAGTTCAATTCCAATGTCCCAAAAATTCCTCCATATTACACCTTTTTTTCCCTCTCCCTCTGCTTAGAAACTCCAGTGGCTACTGCCTCCACACCAATGACATAATTTCTTCCATTGCTAGAATAACAATAAATCTATAGTAGAATAACTGTAAGTCTACTCTAGTCCATCATTCATTCCCCAATCCTGAGGATTCTGGGATGGTAATGCTCACTCTGCCTCTAACTGAGAGGGAACTTAGATCCCATGGGGCAGATGGATGGGACGATCTTGCTTGCAGTTGCAAACTCTTTCTGTTCCTTGAGATGGATGTTGTCCATCACCATTTCATTTTTAGTGGTCTTGGATAAGTCCTATGAACTAGAGAGTAGGTATTGCAAGTCTGTTGAGATTCAGGACCCAACTGGCACCTGGAAAGCCCAAAGATTTAAGTCTCTTAGGCATGCATCGAGCAAGTCTAGTACTAACCATAGGTTTAAATAGAGGGGGCAGAAGAACCATGTGTAGGGAAACCACAAATGAGTCCAACTCTGTCACATTGGGGAGTGTAAATTCCAAAGTAGGGCCTACTGGAAGGGCACTCCTGAGCTGTCTGCCCTGCCTATAGTATCTGGATGTCTCTAGAGCCCTCAGGAGCCCCACTATTTGAGGTAATACTTACTGTGGCCATCAATGACATCCTGCTGAGATGTGAGTAAGCATAACCTCTGGAATGAACTCCCAACTCACTTTGAAATCTCTTAATCATAAAAACTCATTTGTATTTATACTTTCTCTCTTTTGGTCAAGATCTTTCTCCAAGTGCATTGCTAGATGACACATGATAATAATCCCTTGGTGTCAGGAAGGCTCATCCCCAGGAGTCATGTCCCACACTAGGGTGAAAGTAATGCATTTATTTGCTGAGTTTGACTTAGAGAGAGAGACCACATTTTAACAACAAGGGGGATTTCAGGGGGTAACTCATAGGCAAAATATAATACTAGGCTAAGTTTCAATTTGAAAAGGAAAGGTTCCTAAGTACAGCATCCATATCTACGGCCCATCACAATTGTCTGTCCTCCTTCACTAGGTACTGCCCTTGTCCTTGGGGGATTCTTGCTGTCTCATTAGAGAACATGGCAGAACTTCCCAGGAAGGGAATTTGATATTCTTTCCATTATTGTGTGGATCTCCGTCCACTGTGACAATGCCCCATGAACACTGGAACACATTTATATGCCTTTAGCAGTATGCCCCAGGAGAACCTCCTCCCAAGCATCCCCTATCATTGATGCCCCACACCAATGATTCTCCCCTGCCACAGTTGTGACCCTTCTGTGATCCAAAACTTCTTCAAAAATGAAACCAACAAAATAGCGAAATAAAATTAATAAGAAAATGATATAATAGTTTTAAAAATAACAAATAAAATACAAAAAAATTGAAAAAATTTGAAATAATAAAAACAATATTTTTTGACATTCTGTCTTTCATCATTGAAGATCTGTTTTCTTGTATGTACAGTGACATTTTTTTCCATGTATTATTCATGGAAAACATGCCCATATCTATATACACTCCAAATTCAATTGCACATGATGATTTACATAAAATCCCCACAATGGAAAGAGGAAGGAGACTCTACCTATTAAAATTCCATGTGGCCCATCCGATTATGTTTCTTTTAATCATCACGACCAATTTTAAGTATCCATACATAAGTATATTTACTTGGCCTAACAGTAAGCTGATATAAAGATAGATTTTTACATAAATATTTTATCAAAAATAAATGTTTAAGAAATAAATGAATAGATTCATGTGAATTTAACTGAAAAATATCACCGTATGGTTTTTCTAATGTTCCTGTAGCAAATTACTACAAGATCATTGACTTAAAATAATACAATTTATTATCTAACAGTTCCATGATTCAGAAGTCTGACACAGATCAATGTGTTGACAGGGCTGCCCTCCTTTCTTGAGGCTTTGGGCGGGGGGAAATCCATCCCCTTGGCATTTTCAACTTCCAGAGGTCACCTGCATCCTTGACTCATGGCCTCCTTCCTCCATCTTCAAAGCCAGCAACACTGCATCTCTCTAACCATTCTTCCTTGTACATCTCTCTCTGTCCATAGTCAGAAATTCACAATTTTTAAAGCATCCAGGTAATCCAGGATAATATCGCCATCTGAAATCCATATCCTTAATCACATGTGCAAAGTCTCTTTTGCCATATGAGATAAAATATTCATAGGATCTAGGGATTAGGGTATAGACATCTTCTGGAGCCACTATTCTGTCTACCACACTCAGATACACGTGCAAAGTTTAATTACATGGGAAATTGATGTAGATGAAAACATAATAACCCAGGAACACCAACCAATTTAACCAAATTACAGAAAAGGGCAGATACACCAGTTATTTTGTATTACTTGATTAAAGAAAATAAGCAACTTCCTGCCAGAGTAGGTTGCTCTTTATTTTCTTATTTAGACAACTATCTGCACTTTCCTGTGTGTGTGGAGGGGAATGGTGGGTAGCAGGGCAGAGAGGATGGAACAAGGCATATTATGAAAACTAAAGACAATCATGATGGATTCTGAATTTTCCAGTCTGGGGGAGGATAGGAACAGGACAGAAACAAAGTGAAAGACCCTAAGTATGGTACAATTAGCAGATTTAGGATGACCTGAGCTGCTTCATTCATTCATTTAACAGGAAATATTGAGTCCTTGAGATGCTCCAAGCACTGTGATAAGTTATTGGGGATAAAGAGATGACAAGGCATATATTGTCTGGCCCTCGTGCTTCTCACAGGCTAAAAGGGGAAACAGTATTTAAAGAAATGATAGCCACAGAATGTGGCCAGGGGCTGGGACTCAATTAGAAGTGAAATCTCTAAGTGTGCATCTTAAGTCATGAAAGTAAAGAATAAGCATTTTCCTGATTGATCTCTTTGTTTCAAACAATTACCTACTCTAACACACTGTGGTGGTTTGAAAAATATTCATTGATGAGGGTGGTGAGATTTGATTTGGTGAAAGAAATTTTATAGTAAATTCATATTGGAAACAAAACTAAAATGTTTTGAATAAAGTCATCAAATGATGTTAACTGTATGCCAACATGAAATTACATTGAAAGTATAATATTTGTAATCATCAAGTAGTATTCTAGCCAAGACTAATATGGTGTCTAGTAGTATGTAAACTCTTCTCAGTTCTGTGGTCTGCCATGGTTTTGGACCTGTCCAACATGTGGCATACCATCAATTAAAATGGCTCTACATACTATTGCCAACATAGTTAATCACGTTTTTACATTAACTGAAACCCTTTACTTTAAATTGGCAAAAGAAATTGAAAGAGGAAAAGAAAATGTTCAGAAAGTTCCTTTTAGTACACGTAGACATTTCTACAAATCAAAAGTATGTTTTTTAAAGTTTTACTCAGAATTCCACAAATATTATTATCCAATGGTATAGACTGGTAATAATTTCAGTTATAATTCTAACCAATATGTATATACATATATATTTATGTTTTCAATAGATAATCCAGTCATACTATACAGCAGTTGATCTTGTTTCTTTCATTTAATAAATGTTATGAACATCTTTTAATACTGTGAAATATACTCTGGAAACATCATTATTAAGTGGCTGAAAATACTCTATCTTGAATTTATTCTAATTTAATTAATCATTTTTCTCTTTGTGGAAGTTACTTTACTACTATTTGTTTTTACAAATAAGGCTCTGATGAATATTCCTCTAAATAGATTTTTTGGGGGTGTATCTCATTTTATCCTTGTGATAAATTTCTAGAAATCTAATTATGAGTTCTAAATTACTCATAATTTTATTACTCTTTATATAAAATATTACCTAGAGAGTTTATGTCAATGAATACTCTTACCAGCCTATATTTCATCTTATCTTTACAAAACAGTTTTCCCCAGTTGCCTTTCTTTTAATGTTCATGTTTGATCTTTGTCGTTTAATGGGAGATGTGAGGTATAGACTCTAAAATGATCCCCAATGATCCCTGCCTCTTGTTATTCAGACCCTTGGGTAATCCCTTCCCTTCAAGAATGGGTTGGAGGACTATATTCCTGAATAGTTATACTGAATAGAGTACTGAAGCAGCAAAGTGATGTCAGTTGCTAAATTAGCTTAGAAAAAGACTGGTTTCCATCTCTCTCTCTCTCTCTCTCTCTCTCTCTCTCTCTCTCTCTCTTTCTCTTCCTCCCTCCATCCCTCCCTCTCCTTGCTCTGAGGCAAGCAAGCTGCCAGTCATGAGTAGCCATATAACAAAGGAAGACCAACATGAAGAGATCAGCCAACAGCCAGCAAGAAACTTAGGTCTGCCAATACTACAACCACATGAATGGCATTAAAATCAGATCTTTCCCCAGCAAACCTTGAGATGACTACAACACTGGCCGATACCTCAGTTGCAGCCTTGTGAGAGATTATGTTCTAGAGGACAACCAACGGACACAACCAAGCCATGCCCAGGTTCCTGACCCATGTGGGATTGTTATGCAAGAATAAATAAGTAATACAGGAGAGAAGTGTACCTTATATTTATTTTTACTTAATATTAATGAGGCTGATGTTCCTCTTTTTCATAAATTAGTGTTCTTTTTTATGATTTACCTCTTTATATTTCTGGCCATTTTCCTATAGAGGCTATTCCTTTCTAATGTTTTAGAGCTCTTTATATTTAAGAAATCTATTTCTCTGTCTGATCTACAATTGCTAATAGTTTTCCAAGTTGTCATTTGCCTTTTTATTTCGCATATGGTGTTCTATCATAAGGAATTTTTAAAAATATAGCCAAAACTATCTTTCTTTTTATATATCAATAGAAGCATTATTCTTTGCTCAGAAGGCTTGTAATAAAATTTTAATTGGTAATTAATATTAAGTATTTATCCTGCCACTTAATGAATCTTATTAGTTCTAATAGTTTGACAGTTGATCGTCTATCATCTAATCTGCTAATATTTATTGCCTAATAATGATGGATTTGTATACTTTCTGATAATTATAGATTGTATATATGTTTCTTGTATTAGTTTCTTGTCAGAATATTCAGAGGAAATTAAATAATTAACAGTAATAATGGTGACCATTTCCCTTCATTTCTTAATTTAAGAACTGGGAATAGTTGATCACCTTTAAGTAAAATGCTTTATTTAATCATATTTGAGATATGAACAAAATTGTAAGATGTACCTTAGAATTTACGAAAGACAGTAGACAAATTTTTATATTCATGAAGTTGCTTTCTATTTCTAATATTTAAATTTGTTTTATGTATTTAGTCAATTGAAGCAATAATGTATTGGCTCTCCTTTGTCTTTGTGAAATGTACTGCTAAGTTATTATGACCTCTAGAGGGGGAAACTTTTTATTGTCAGGTGGAATCCTAACAGTAGTCTTATTTAAATGTCTATTTTCAGTAATTATGAGGTTCAACAACTACCATCTCTCCTTCTGTATGTGAGGGAAAATTTAATTGCTTCATGCCAAAAAATTATTTTTAAATGAATCAATAAAAGCACAATATTACAGTTTTATTCTATTTCAGCAGGCTGTAAGTTCCTTCACCCTGTTCCAAGGGACAATGGAGCAGACTGTGGTACTAACCACACCTGCAAGGGTCATTTCTGATCTAAGCACATTTGATTTATTGTTAGCCAATATATTAGTCAGGGTTCTCTAGGGAAACAGAATCAATAGGAGATATCTGTAGATAGCATGAGATTTTATAAGAGTCTCTCACGTGACCATAGTAATGCAAAAACAAGTCTAGGTTCTTCAGGAAGGCTGCAAACCAGGTGCTCTGATAAAAGTCCAGTGAAGGTCCTTGATGAGTTTCCAGGAGACATTGGCTGTCCAAAGATAAGCTGGGAAATTCTCTCAATGCTGAAATCTCTTCCCCTTTTAAGGTATTCAACTGATTGGATAAAACATCACTCATTGCTGACAGCAATCTCCCTGGTTGATTGTAGATGTAACAGCCATCTATGCAGTAAACTCACTGATGACTAAAGCCCATAAATGTCCTTGTATTACAATTAGCCCAGTGCTTGCTTGACCAAACAACTGGGCACAATTACCTGGCTGAGTTGACACATTAGCTTAACCATCACAGCCAATATATACAAATGTTGCTTCATTTCTGCCATGCTATCTCATTCTCATTCACCATCAGATATTCCCTTAACAGCTGTGAGAGCTGTTGCTGATGACTTTAGTGCTCAGATCTCCCCTATCATCCCGCTCAAACTTCCAAAGAACCTCCATACTGGAACCTCGTCTCTACCTCACCATTCCCCAGTCTCCTCATCTAGCACTGCTCTGGGATCTCCACAGAAGCCATTATCTCCCTATAGTCTCCTCACTCTCAAAGTCTCGGGTTTTGAGGGCTAAAGACTCAAGGCTCAGGGGAAGGCAATACACAGGAGGGTTCAAGAGGATTCTGGTCATATGGCAGCTTGGGACCCAGAGGTGATTATGGTACAGAAGCCTCAGAATTTAGGGATCAGGAGTATCATGCTTCAGCTTTATTTTGAGCCTAGCCATTCATTATACCTTTTATTCCTAAGGGAAAATAGAAGCTTGCTGAACATTTAAACACTACCCATTTATAAGTCTGGGACTGTCCACTCCAGTCTATAAGCCATTTGCTATTATGGTGTATTGGACTGGGACTCCCTTGAGCTCTGCTGATATTGTGCACATGAACTCGAGCAAACCTGTCACTTCTCTTCTGGAACTTTTCATCTTTCTCTGACCTTAGCTTTGTAGTCGCCCTAGTCTCTCTTTTCTACTAGGAAGTCCATTAGCTAGAGCTATGAAGTAAGTTAATGTTGTCCTTAGTAATTTTAACCTCCCTTTCCTGTAAATATTCTCTCAGTTCTATCCTTTAGCTTCCTCCCCTGGTCTGGGGACTTCATACCTTCATGCTCATCCTCTTTGTTTCCTTAGCAAATTCTTCCTTCCAGTGATTACCTGGTGAATACATTCATATTGAAATATAAATGAATGACACAATTTTAAAATATAATGTCTCTTGGGGATATTTGCAATGAAACAATGTTTTTAAAATTAAGTGAAATGAGTCCTAGCAACAATCTGGTGGATGACACTGAAGGACCCTGAAAATCATAACTATTGTGTTAAGGCTAAGCCTGGTATGAGACATACATCTATAGGTGATATAACACATGATAATACAATTTCTGGGGACTGTAATACTCACAAACAATTGAAAAAAGCAACAAAAACTATTCTTCTTTCTTGCTCTCATTCTATTCTTGCACACAAGAATACAAGTACAGAGGACTGGGCAAGATGGCATCAGTTTAAGAGGGCACTCACTAACTCACTCTTGGAGGATGGCTGATTGGGGACAGGATCCTGCCTGAGTGGTCTGTGCTGGGGCCGCATGGAGTGAGAAACTTGGGGATATTGATCTGGAGGGAGCTGGACTGCGAGGTGGATTGCTCAGGAAAAAATCGAGAATTTTTCCCCTGGCTGTGGTAGTCGACACAGACAGCTGAGCCCCACCCTCAGGGAAAAAGCCTGGGACAAGCCAGGACTCCTGCTGGCAACCTATTGAGAGGGAGCATTCTCCGAGAGTGGGAGGGTTCTGGCGGAGGGTCAAGAGGGGTTTCCTTTCTGTGGATTTGGCTGCCTGGAACCCCTTACAGCTTTGGGGAACAAAATAGCTGGCTTGAAGCAGAACCAGGCTGAAGGGAGTGGCGAATCTGCTGAGGAAGGTTGATTTACCTAGCTGCCCAGGGATATGCCCTGACTCACGCCAGCAACACTGTGAGAGGGAGCATTCTCCGAGAGTGGGAAAGTTCTGACAGAAGGTGGAGAAGGGTTTCTTTTCTGTGGGTTTTGTTGCCTGGACACCCTCACAGCTTTGGGGAGCAAATAAGCTAGCTTGAAGCGGCATCAGGCTGAGAGGAGAGGAGAATCTGCTGAGGAAGCCTGATTTACCTAACAGCCCAGTGATATTGAGGCTTGGCTCCAGAGGGGGTGGAGTAAGCCAATTTTATCATTCTGCACTGACAAGTATCAGAGCTTCAGCTCCCCTGGGGAGGCCAGGAAGTGGGAAGTGCTTGATTAGTTTCCATGAGCCAATTTAAGGTCCCCTCAGTGAAGGGGGTGGTCTAAAAGAGGCCTTCTTTTGGGTCCCTTATTCCTCCTCCCCACCCCCCAAAAAGAGACAGTCACCTTTTTAAAAAAAGAAAAAAATTAACTTAGTTTAATCACTAAAATCTGCCTCAAAACCTGCAGATAGAACCTTGCAGGGTAATTGATTAATGAACACAAGCAGGTTGAGAAGTTCCAAAGGGCCCAAGAAGGAACACTGCTCTTCCTTAGCTTTGTTTGACTGCTTGCTTGTGTGGTTGTTTGGTTTTTCTTTGTTTATTTGTTGTTTCTTGCTTTTCTTTCCTCTTTCCTCCACCCCCACCCCTTTTTCTTTCTTTCTTTTTTTTAATTAGGTGCTGCTAGCTTCTCTCTTCTTTGCTGTGTTCCTTCTTGCATGATGTCCCATTCTCTGTCTATATTGATTTTTGTCTCCCATGCTATCTCTTTTCCTTCCTTCATCTTTCTGCCTTCTGCTTTCTATTGTGGTTCTTACATACCACCTTTTTTCATTAACCCATAACTTGAGGGTGTCAATTTCTATTCTATCTATTCTGTTTTCTTCTTTTTATATTATTATTAACTTTTTCCTTTCAACACTTTCTTTATTCTTTCTCTCTCTGTTCATCATTCTGGCCTTCTAAATCATTATCTATATTTTCCTCTGTTTGGTTTCCCAGTCCATTGTAGGTACTGCACTTTTTCCCCCTATTTTCTACACTGCCTACATGAGTTAAATATTCATTTTATTAAGTCTTATATGGTCCCTCTTCTAACTTTTATCAATATTACCATTATCCTTCTTCCTTTCTCACATCTTTCAATTCCTCTGGCCCTAATCTTATGCCTTCAAGGGAACATAGAAAGAAGCAAGGAAATAAAATAAGAAGAACAAAGTGTCAAAGAAAAAACTTAACACACACACATAACCAACAGCTAAATAAAACTCTAGAAAAGAGAGAGAAGCTAATCAACTGAATAAACCCATCAAGATAAAATGATGACTAGAGGACAACAAAAAATTACAAACCACACTGAGAAACAGGAAGACATGGACCAGTCCAATGAACAAACTAAAAACCAGAAAGAGATGCAGAACATCGAACAACTAATCAAAGCTTTCCAAACAAATATCATGGACCAACTTAATGAGGTAAAGGAAGAGATTAAGGATATTAAGAAGACACTGGGAGAACATACCGAAGAAATTGTAAACATACATAAAAAGATAACGGATATGATGGTGATCAATGGCACAATCCAAGAAATCAAAAAGATGCTGGATTCACATAACAGCAGATTTGAACAGGCAGAAGAAAGAATTATTGATGTGGAAGAGAATCCATCTGAAATCAAACAGATAGTAGAAAAGATAGATAAAAATATAGAAAAAATCCAGCAGGGACTCAGGGATTTAACTGACAACACAAAACGCACAAATATACGCATTATAGGCATCCCAGAAGGAGAAGAGAAGGGAAAGGGAACAGAAGGAGTGTTGAAGGAAATAGTGGCTGAAAACTTCTCAACCCTACTGAGAGAGATGGATGTACATGTCCAGGAAGAAAAATACACCCTAAAGAGTATAAATCCCAATAGGCCAACTCCAAGACATATACTTGTCAAAATGACCAATGCTCAAGACAAAGAGAAAATACTCGAGGCATCAGGAGAAAAGAGAACCATCACATACAAGGGAAGCACAATAAGATTAAGTGCTGATTTCTCATCTGAAAACATGGAGGCAAGAAGAGAGTGGTATGACATAGTCAAAGTACTAAAAGAAAAAAACTTCCAGCCACAAATTCTCTATCCAGCAAAACTGGCATTCAAAAATGATGGAGAGTTCAAAATATTCACAGATAAACAGAAATTAAGAGAGTATGCCAAAAAGAAACCCACACTTCAAGAAATACTAAAGGAAGCTCTACAAGTTGAAAGGAAAAAACAAGGGAGAGAGAATTGCAGGAGAGTGTAAAAACAAATAAAAAGACAAAAAGAGAAATAAAAACAACATATGATGTACATTAACCCAAAGAAAATATAGCTGAAGTAAGAAATTCATTGTGAGTAATAACACTGAATGTTAATAGATGAAATTCACCACTCAAGAGACACAGATTTGCAGAAATATAAGGAAATATGATCCATCTATATGCTGTCTACAAGAAACCCATCTTCAACCCAGGGATTCAAGGAAGCTGGAAGTGAATGTCTGGAAAACAATTTTACCAGCAAACAACAGCCAAAAAGGGCTGGAGTAGCTATCCTAATATCAGACAAAATAGACTTTAAATGCAAAACTATTGTAAGAGACAAAGATGGAAGCTATGTATTAGTAAAAGGGGTAATCTCTCAAGAAGAAGAATCATAAACATTTATGCAACTAACCAGGGTGCCTCAAAATACATGAGGCAAACTCTGGAAAAACTAAGTGGAGAAACAAATGCCTCTACAATTATAGTGGGGGGCTTTAATACACCATTATCACCACTAGACATAACATCTAGACAGAAATCAATAAAGAAATAAAGACTCTGAAAAATACTTTAGAGGACCTGGACCTAATAGACATATACAGAACACTACACCCAAATACAGCAGGATTTACATTCTTCTCGAGTGCACATGGATCATACTCCAAGAGAGACCACATGCTAGGCCACAGAAAAACACTCAATGAATTCAGAAAGATTGAGATTATAAAAAATAATATCTCTGACCACAATGGAATGAAATTGGAAATCACTAAGGGCCATAGAAACAGATTAGGCACAAATATATTGAAGTTAAATAACACACTCTTAGACAAACAGTGGGTCAAGGAGGAAATCTGAAAAGAAATCAATAACTACCTTGAAACTAATTAAAATGACAACACAACACCAAGCCTATGGTATGCAGCCAAAGCTGTCCTAAGAGGAAAGTTCATAGTCATAAATACATATATTAAAAAAGAAGAAAGAGCTAAAATTGAAAACCTAACTGCACACTTGGAGGAACTGGCAAAACAACAACAAACTAAACCTAAAGGAAGTAGAAAGAAGGAAATAACAAAGATTAGAGCAGAACTAAATGAAATAGAGAATAAGAAAGCACTAGAAAAAAAATAATAAAACCCAAAAGCTGGTTCTTCGAGAAGATCAACAAAATTGACAAGCCAAACTAACAAAGAAAAAGAGAAAACAGATGCATATACACAAGATAAGGAATGAGCAAGGGGATATCAGTACTGACCCCACAGAAATAAAGAGTATCATGAGAGGATACTTTGAAAAATTATATGCCAACAGAATGATAATTTAGAGGAAAAGGACAAATTTCTAGAAATTCACAAACAGCCTACATTGATGAAAGAAGAAATTGATTAACTCAACAGTCCAATTACAAGTAAAGAGATTGACTCAGTCATCAAAAACCTCCCAACTAAGAAGAGCTCAGGACCAGATGGCTTCACAGCTGAATTCTACCAAACATTCCAGAAAGAGCTAACACCAATCCTGCTTAAGCTCTTGCAAAAAATAGAAGTAGAAGGAATATTGCCTAACTCATTCTATGATGCCACCATTTCCTTAATACCAAAGCCAAACAAAGATACCACAAAAAATGGAAAATTACAGACCAATTTCTCTAATGAACCTAGATGCTAAAATCCTCAAGAAAATACTTGCTAATTGCATTCAACAACATATCAAAAGAATTATACATGATGACCAAGTGGGTTTCATCCCGGGTATGCAAGGATGGTTCAATATAAGAAAATCAATCAATGTAATACACCACATAAACAGATTGAAATAAAAAAAATTACATGACCATTTCTATAGATGCAGAAAAAGCATTCAACAAAATGCAGCATCTTTTCCTGATAAAAACACTGCAAAAGATAGGAATAGAAGGAAACTTTCTGAATATGATAAAGGGTATATATGAAAAACCCAAAGCTAACATCATCTTCAATGGTGAAATCCTAAAAGCATTCTCTCTGAGACTGGGAACAAGACAAGGATGCCCACTATCACCACTCCTATTTAGCATTGTCTTAGAAGTACTTGCTCGAGCACTGAAGTAAGAAAAAGAGATAAAAGGCATCCAAATTGGAAAAGAAGAAATAAAAATTTTCATTATTTGCAGACAACATAATCCTATACATATAAAGCCCTGAGAAATTTACAACAAAGTTTCTAGAACTTATAAAGGAGTTCATTAATGTGGCAGAGTATAAGATCAATGCTCAAAAATCAGTAGCATTTCTGTACACCAATAACGAGCAATCTGAGGAGGAAATCAAGAAAAAAATATCATTTACAATAGTAATTAAAAGAATGAAATACCTAGGAATAAATTTAACTAAAGATGCAAAGGACTTATATACAAAAAACTACACAACACTGTTAAAGGAAATCAAAGAAGATTTAAATAAATGGAAGAATATTCCCTGTTCATGGATAGGAAAATTAAACATCATCAAGATGTTTAATCCTACCCAAACTAATCTACAGATTTAATGCAATCCCAATAAAAATCAACACTGTGTATTTAAGGAACTGGAAAAACTAACTACAAAATTTATTTGGAAAGGTAAGAGGCCCCAAATCACCAAAGACATATTGAAAAAGAAAAATGAATTTGGAGGTATCACACTACCTGACTTTAAAACATACTACAAAGCTACAGTGCTCAAATATGCATGGTATTGGACAACGATAGATATACTGACCAATGGAACCTAATTGAGAGTTCTGATATAGATCCTTGCATGTACAGTCACCTGATATTCGACAAGGACACTAAGCCCACTCAGTTGGTTGAGAATGGCCTCTTTAACAAGTGGTGCTTGGAGAACTGGATATCCATATCCAAAAGAATGAGAGAGGAATACCATTTCACACCTTATGTAAAAATTAACTCAAGATGGATCAAAGATCTAAATATAAGAGCCAAAACCCTAAAGACCTTGGAAGATAATGTAGGGAAGCATTGACAGGACCTTGTAATAGGAAATGGTTTCATGAACTTCACACCCAAAGCAAGAGCAGCAAAAGAAAAAATAGATAAATGGGATCTCCTCAAAATTAAAAACTTCTGCACCTCAAAGGGCATTATTAAGAATATAAAAAGGCAGTCTACACAATGGGAGAAAATATTTGGCAACCATGTATCTGATAGGAGCCTAATATCCTGCACATATAAAGAAATCCTACACCTCAAAACTAAAAAGACAAACAGCCCATTTACAAAATGGGCAAATGACCTGAAAAGACACTTCTCCAAGGAAGAGATACAAATGGCTAAAAAGCACATGAAAAAATGTTCAACATCACTGTCTATTAGGGTAATGCAAATTAAAACTACAATGACATACCGTCTTACACACATCAGAATGGCAGCTATTAAAAAAACAGTGCACTATAAGTGTTGGAGAGGATGTGGAGGAATAGGAACCCTCATCCACTGCTGGTGGGATTGTGGAATGGTCCAGCCAGTGTGGAGGACAGTTTGGCGGTTCCTCAGAAAACTAACAATAGATCTTCCATGTGATCCAGCGATTCCACTGCTGGGTATATAGCCAGAAGAATTGAAAGCAAAGACACAAATAGATAATATGCACACCAATGTTCATAGAGGCATTATTCACTATTGCCAAAAGTTGGAATCAGCCCCGGTGTCCATCAGCAGATAAATGGATAAACAAAATGTGGTGCATACATACAATGGAATATTACTCAGCTGTAAGAAGGAATAAAGTGCTAACACACAGAATAACACGAATGAATCATGAAGACCTTAAGTTGAGTGAAGCAAGCCAAGCATTGAAGGATAACAGTACATGACCTCACTGATATGAATAGAGGAAAGTGAGCAGTCTCTGAGAATCATTGTCTGAAAAATAGGTTAACAAGAGAGAGAAAGGGAAGAGAAAGTTGTGAGTCATCACCCATACGGACATAATCTATGGTAAAGTGATAGAGTATAGTTGCATATTGAAATATAAGACAAATGTGTAGTGATATTACTTGGTTTGGTGGTGCAGGATTGACAGGTGGGTAGATTAGGAAGGGTGGGTTAGAATACCCAGGATACTGGGGGGAGAGATGGGAGAGGGACCAAGTGAACACAGGATTTGTGGATATGAGTTTGAAAGTACAGGAGTGAGAATGGTCTTATGGCAATATGACAAGGTAGTGTCACTGGTTTAGGGTGTAGGTTGCGGGGGGGGGCATTCAGGACGGGGTGCATCTGGAGTAGGCTTCTGGGGAGTGTGTGAGTGTTCATCCTGTCATAATATGTTGTGTTGGGGAGTGGTGACCCACATGGTGAGTGGGAAGGAGATGGACCCCCATCTTTGGGGGGACCGATTCACCCAGAAATAGACAAGTGGTTATCTCTTATGAGCAAGGGTGGATCCTAATAGGGGAGGACAATCAGAGTGTCAAGACCTTCTGTTGCATGTAACTATGAATCTTATCATCCAATTAGTCAAGTCAGGGGGGTGTCATGTGCCCCAGGGGGATGGGGAGGAAGGAACAGAGAAGATCAAACAGGGGGTATTTAGTGGTCAGGGAAAATGTTTTTCATTACCTTACAGTGATGGACACAGGACATGGTAAATATCATCAAAAATTATTAAACTGTACTGTCTAAATTGTAAACTATACTGTAAGCCATTGACAATGTTTAGTAGCTATATTTCACTATCTGTATAACAGTTGTAAAAGCTATCATCCACATACAAAAAGGTTTTAATATGGGGTGCGGAAAGGGGGAGGAGGGCAGGTATATGAGAGTCTCTAGAATTCTGTGTGTGACTTTGCTGTGACCTAAAACTTCTTTGAAAATTAAAATGAAAATTTGGGAGTCACTGGGGAGTGAGAAGGGGCAGGTGCCACAGTACAGACTGGACACCTGATAATG
Source organism: Tolypeutes matacus (assembly GCA_026826555.1). Classification (NCBI taxonomy): domain Eukaryota; kingdom Metazoa; phylum Chordata; class Mammalia; order Cingulata; family Chlamyphoridae; genus Tolypeutes; species Tolypeutes matacus. The sequence continues at coordinate 7,725,049 of JAKSZT010053767.1, read as the reverse complement.
CAGTGATAAAGGGAAAAATGTTTAAAAATTTTTTTTTTTAATTTTTTTGTTTTTTCCCATTTTTTGAATATCCCATTTCTTTAATTTTATTTTTAGTGTTTTTTTTAAGTTTCCATATATTTTATCTCTTATATTTAAACTTACCATTATTATTTCATTTTCCTATTAATTGTATCTGGCTATTCTATGGGGCTTCATCTTCAAGGAAGGTTTGGATCACAGAAAGGTTACAGTGGGGGCAGGAAAGGATCATTGTTGGGGGGTGTCAAGGATAGGGGTTTCATGGGAGGAAGTTCACCTGAATATTCATGAAAGACATATAAAATTGTTCAAATGATCAAGGGGTGGGGCATGGTCATGGTGGGTGGAGAATCACTCAATAAAGAGACAATACTGAATTCCCAGCCTAGAGAGCTCTGCCACATTCTTCAAGGGAGCAGCAACAGTCCCCCGAGTGTAGGGGCAGTGTCTGGCAAAGGAGGATGGTCTACTAATGGGTTCTTGTTATTGATGACTAGCCTTATGAGTCTTTGCTCTTGTAATTGAAACTTAGCCTTCTGTTATGGGGTGCCTAAGGGTTGCCACCTGAGAGTCTCCTTTTTGCTCAAATGTGGCCTCTCTCTAAGCCAAACTCAGCATATGAATGTGTTACCTTCCCCCCAGCATGGGACATGACTCCCAGGGATGAGCCTCCCTGGCAACAAGGGATTAATTACAAGTGCCAACTGGCAATACAACTGCAAAAAGACCTTGAATAAAAGGGGGAAAGGGTAAAGACAAATGAGTTCATATAGCTAAGAGACTTCAAAGAGCATCAGGAGGTCATCCCGGGGGAACACTTACGCACACCTCAATAGGATCTCATAGAACACCAAAGTGAATATCACCCCACACAGAGGGGCTCCTGAGGGCTCTGGAGACACCCAGATCCTGTATAAGGGGGGATAGCTCCAGAGATAGATACCTTATCAGTGGGCTATACTTTGGAATCTGTGCTCCTGAGAGTGACAGAGTTGGACTCAAATAAGTCCTCCCTGCACATGGTCCATCAGTCCCTTCTATTCAAACCTATACTTGGTGCTGGAGTTTGTAGGTGTACTTCCAGAGACTGGAGACTTTGGCCTGCCCATGTGCCAGCTGTGCCTGGAATCCCAGTGGAGCTGTAACTCCTACTCTACAGCTCAATGGACTCACCCAAGACACCTGGTGAGGAGATGATGATAGACAACGGCCATCCCAGGGAATGGAGAGAGCCTGCAGCTGCAGGCAGGATAATCCCATCCATCTTATCCATGGGATATAAGCCCCCTCTCACTTAGAGGTGGAGTGGGCATCACCATCCCAGACTCCTCAGGATTGGGGGAAGAGGTATGGACTAGAGTGGACTTACTGGTATTCCGTTGTAGACATAATGTGATTCAAGCAATGGAAGAAATTACAACATTGAGGTGGAGCCAGTGGCCACTGTATGCTTTTGGGGCAGAGAGAGGGAAAAGCAGTTTTAATACAGGGTTTTTTTGGGGGACTTGGAATTATCCCGAGTGACATTAAAACGACAGATATAGGCCATTTTACATCAGCAGATAACATGCAGAACTGTGTGGGAGAGAGTGTGGTCTACAATGTGAACTATGGTCCATGCTTAGTGGCAAAGCCCCAGGATGTGTATATCCATTGCAGGTGATATGCCACACTAATGCAAGATGTTTATGTGGGGGGTTATGGGAGGTTTGTGAGGTGGGGAACATGGGAATCCCTGTAACTTTTGTGTAACATTTATGTAATCTAAGCATCTTTTAAAATATAAAAAAATAGTTTAGGAAATATATATATATAGTGTAAATAGAAAATATAGATTTGAGAACAAACTTACAACAACCCAAATGAAAATTTATCACGCTAGTGTTCAGCCATAGTTGATCATATTCCATTGACCAGAATTTGGGCCCAACCTAACCCAAAAGAAGCTGGCAAAAGCAGTCTTCTTTCATGTCTAAGTGAATAAGATTGGTGAAATTCTAGCCAGATTCTGCCTCAATCAATTCCCTCTCGTTCCAATAGACTAGCCTTCTGCTAGTCGCATTCAGGAGAATTCAGCCCATTAAATCATTACCATTTCCAATAGGTTTCTTAATGTATTTAACTTCTTAAGTTCACCAAAATTGTTTTTCTCACCTAGATTTAAGACAAAAGTCTATACAAGGTATCGCATTTGCATAGTGGCTTCAGGACACCACCTTTATTGCTGCCTTGTTAACTAGCTCTGTGAAAATGGCAAAGGCATTTGAGATCTCTGTCTCGATTCATAAAGCCTAAATCAGAGAGTGTGGAAAATCAGGTCTTGGTTCAACACTTTTTAAAAATCTACTTTTGACTTTTTTCTTTTTAATCAGGTAACTATACTACTACTTCTTACTTCCTTAATTAAACATCAACTATTTTAATGTAGAATTAGACAATTTTTGAAAATCAGGATTTGCAAAAATTTTATTATAGTTTGCCTAGTCATTTTTCCTGCTGCATCCCTTCACTATCAAGATATTTCAGTCTTTTGAATCATTCCTAATATATATATATATCGACATCATCGACAGCCACATGTCACATAAGGCTTGATTTATATATAGATGATAACAAACTCTATCTATTGAGGGAAAATAATCAGGGAACAACGTATTAGTAAAACTGATTTTTCTACCCAGGCACCCTAACAGTTTATGAGAATGAACCAAATATAAACATTAAGATCTGGATTCAAGATTTGTACTTGTTGCTTACATTTCAAATGATCTTCCTGGTCAAGAATTTAATATCTAAAAAAAAATGGACAGAAAAATAACGAAACATCTGAGTTTTTCTAAAAATGTGACAATTAATTCACAAACAAAAAGCAAAACTTAATAATAGAAGCTTCCTCAATACTTAGAAATAAATTCCCCCCATATGACATTCCACAAATATTGCAGAACATCAGGTACTGGCTGCTCACTTACAGGCATACCTGTTCTGCTCAGTGCTTCATTAGTGAGGATGAAGACTTCCCAGAACTCCATCCAGATTGTCTTACCACCAAAACTCATTATTAGATACAATTCTCCTTTCTTCAAGGCCTCGCCAAAAAAATATGATATAATACTATTGTTTCAGGGGGGTAAATATTATAAAATGTAACCATGTTTTCCTTTAACTTACATAATTTAAATTAACATAAAAATAGCTTCTTTTAAGATTGTTTACTTTCAAGTTTTGGCCTCTATTCAATTCTTACTGACAATGATTTTTTATAGAATGCACTTAATAGAGAGTGATCTCCTTGTCTCTATATGATCAATTTAACATATTTATTGATATGCCAAAGTATTTATTATTAAGTAAAATTGTACAAGTCATTTACACATATCAAGATCATCTTTTACTCTTTGTGTACCTCTAAATCTGTCTGACTCCTTGTTCTATTTGTCTATTTATCTATTAACATTTTAATATTCTGACAAAGATAATATCCTATCTGGCAGACTGCTGTAGTTATTAACAAATTCTGTAGGTACATGTTGCTTACTGTGATCTCATGTACACTTTTTTATTACTTGTATTAGAGGTTACTCTTACTTTGTACGTAAAGAGATTAATTGAAAACTTGATGGTGATGGAATTTATCTTAATGGTCATTTCTGTATCTGGCAAGTTTACATGGAGCAAAACAACAAAAAGGAAACAATCAAATCATGTCAAGCAAAAGGCACATGAGACTCCCATGCCTAGCTTTAAAGACAGGAGGAGACTGAAAATGAAGGAGGAGGGATAATTTGGATGGGACACTTTGTATATTTCATTAATTGTGAGGCACAGCCATGACAATAAGTATTTCTAATCCATAAAATGATGTTAGAAAACACTTGCACCATCATAATACTTATACTTACTAAAGGCAAATCTTTTTATAGTCTTCATTTTACATTTGAGGAACCAAAACAGAGGTTGTAAGTGCCTTGTCCGAGATCAGGGAGATAAACCACGGAGGAGGTTTTGTCTCCTAATAGTTCATTAGATCACGCCACTTCTATACATTCAAACTGTAGTTACCTTACAAACATATCTTGACTTTGCACTTCTTTCACATGCCATTTTGACACCTGGTTTACCAGTATAATAATTTATTAACTTGAATAAATGATGTGAGTTCTGGAGGGAGTCATGTATTATTTTCAACACAGTGGCTTTTTCAATTGTAAGTCAGATCGAGTCCTTCCTTGTTCTGCTCAAAATGCTCTTATGGTTATTTATCAATTAGATTAAAGGCCAAACTCCTTTCAGGGAATTATAAGTGCCAGCATGATCTGTTCCATCACCATCACTCACTCCCACCTCCTAGACCTCATTCCTTGCTACTCTCCACCTCCTTCAGGTGACCTTGGCCACACTGGACTCCTGCTTTTCCTTGAACATGCATGTCTTTTTTCTACCTCAGCACCTATGTACTTGCAATCACCTCTCTCTACTACACCCTTAGCCAGGAGTACCACATGGCCCATTCTCTCACCTGTTCTCTCACATCCTTCAGGTCTCTACACAAATGTCACCTTTCAGTGAGGCTTTCCTTAACCTTCCCATCTTACATAGTGACCCACCATACCACACTCTTAAGCCCCTAACCATACATTTGTCTTCATTGTTTTCCACTCTCACACATATTGTATTTACTTTTTAATTTTAATATCTCTCTCTTCCCACTAGAATGCAAGCTTCATGAGGGCAGGGACTTTGTTTGGCTCACACCATCTAGAGCACAGCCTGGCATACAATTGGCCCTTGGTAATGCATCAGCTGCATAAATAAATGACATTGAATCATTTGTGGAAGTAAGGAGCAAGCACCTAAATGTGGGTGGTGGATGCTCAACAAATATTTATTGCCTTTGAAAAACAAATTTTCCACAAAAACATATGGAAGTCATTAGTGTAACTAGAAACATGCCTGTTATTTTTATAGAATATTTTGTTATATTTTTATCCTAGGATAGAAAATACTAGCTAGAGTAAATTTGGCTTTTTTGAAGGTTGAAAATACATTGGTATTTTGGAACGGTGCATATTAAATATAATTTATTAAAATATTTAAACTCACTTTTTAGAACTTTGATTTTCCAGGAAAGCTAAAGCATAGGTTGAAGAACATAAGCATTACTAGCTTTCTACATTTCATCAGTTATTTTCTTAACCATTTAGCAACAATAAATGTGGTACAATATAATTTTAGAGGGAAGAAGAATAAACAACTATTAAAATTCATTAAATGTTAAAACACTAAAATTCATTCAGTATAAAATAACAATGATTTCAATTTTGACAGTAAAGTTTCTCGTAATAGATACAAAAATATTTTTTTTCCATTTTCTCTAATCAAAGAAAACCAAGTATATTAAGTTTCTCAGATTTTGGAGAGAGAAATAGATGCAACCTTAAACATTTTTTCCTTTCAATTACAAAACGGCTAGCTGTTGCATCCTGTCTTGTAAATGCCTTTTGCATTTCATTACACATACTTCAAAAGAATTTTTTTTTAACTCCACAGAAATATTTAGAAAAGCCTAACATTTTCAAAATACTTGGCAGATAATTAATTCATCGAATATTGTGTATCACCTTAAAGAAACACATTTAAAATATTGTTCCTGCATTGAAACAGAGTAAAAATAAGAAATTGGAAATATGCTCCCTAAATGTACAAGTTAATAAATGGCTGCACACTTTATACCAGGCTTTTAGCAGATACCAAATTCATGCTGATTACAAACAAGGAGGAGTGTCACAAAGGTCACAGGAACTAGTTTTTCCATGCAGGGCCCTGGAAGGCATGTTAATGGGAAGCCCAGATATTGTGGAAGTATGATACTCCAACGTACGGCTTGAGCCCCGGAGCGCCTGTTAGTTGTAGCAGGCTGCAGTCGTGCACAAGTGCTTACAGCTGCAGTGACATGGTGCTAAGCATGTTTTAAGACTAGTCCCAGTTGAGCGGCATCTTATCCAACCAGAAACAATCCCACAATCCAGCTCTTTTTAAGTGATCATCCTTGTATCATAACAGATTAAGGTTGCAGCTACTTTGGATTATGTTTAATCTAACCTTTATCCATTCACATCTTCACCTGAAACTTACAAGGACCAAGAGTCAATTGCTGGGGCATAATTCACAATGACACTGATCTTTCCTTCCTCACTCTAATTATCTGGATTAAGAATAACACTTTTGAGTAATTATTTTCACATTGGATAAACATTAAGCTTTCCTGGATTTATCTGAGCTTTTTCCTAACATGAAATAGATCCAACCAGGCTTATAAGAACATAACTGACAGCAGTGACAGCTTAATCAAGGCAACCCTAAACAACTAAAACAATAAGGAAATGTTTATTTCCCATTATTTAGAATATTCAGGAATCAGAAACCTAACAAATTCAGTGGCAAAAAAATAAAATCCTATACACTTAATTGCAATGCTCTAACTTTTTTCTTTTCTTTATAATGATTCAGTAATACTCTAGTAAAATTCAGTCTCTGAAACACTGCAAACCATGATGAGAATTTAAAATTGGCTATATTGATATAAACCAAAAATTAAACGTTATTTTCATAGCCAGTGTAAAGTCCTAAAAAGAAAGAACATGTTACATTATAATCAATGTGCTGAAATTATTATTAGAGTGAATCAAGCACTTGCTGTATCACTTCTGATGGCTATTTTTGATCATTCTGAATTGTCCCTCCACGATTGCACACAATCTCTAAAATTGCTATCACAAACAGGCTAGAAAATCTTCCAAGCTTGTCTTTGAAACTATATAAGATCACATACAATCACACACTAAAATCACATCACAAAACCCTATTACACTTTGGCTTTGCAGATCCACAGATAACCTCTTAAAGAGCAAACTCCCTCACTGTGTCGACCTCTGACCTCAAGCTCTTTTTCCAATCTTCAGCAAGACTGTAGGTTTCTTAGCTAGTCTGAGGAACCCAAACTCTGAATGATCAAAAAGGCCTGCAGGACTTTTGAAGGGTGCAAAGGATTCCCTTAATCACTACTTTAAGGTTAAGGTTAATATTGCTGATACTTTATTCTTGGCCTTTAATACCTTATTTATTTTTCTGTCACTTACTTATAGCCAAGCACATTTTTGATGGAGGAATTTCATAGACAGTAATATTATTTGGCTTTTAAAAAGGCAGGGGCATTGACTGTTTTAATGGAATAGAAAAAACACTACATGAAAAACAAAGATATTTCAAACAAACAAGTGCATTTACAATGAAAAGGATAAAAGAAGTGAGCTGGCTTTTACAACACCATCTCCTATAAATCCACAATTACATATTTGTTTGCCAAATTTGGAGTATCATAATCATCAAGAACATGATTCTCCACAGAAGAGAGAAAGACTCTAATTTCATATTATCTCGCCTCTACGGTTTCTGGAAGAGACCACCCTTAGGGAAAATATGGACCAATGATGATTTATGGCATTTTCTAAAGGGAATATGAGTAAAGAGGCAAATAAGTCATCTTCTAATTATATATGTGGATGAAATAACTCAAAATCTCTTCTTCAGATTTTGGAACTTTACAATTTTAGTTATCTGATCACTCTGTCTTTCAGTCTCCTCATTTATATAGTAGCAGCCATGGGATTACAACAGTTCACAACTGCAATAGTACTTGGAGATCATCCACTGTAAGTTCCCAAGCCTTATCATTTGTAGAGTATGTTGTTACTGGTAAATGCCCATTAGAATAGCTGTCATACTATCACAGGTAAAAAATACCAGATTTTGTGTGAATATCTAGGTCAAAGGTAACATTTTGCAATTGTATCCTCTCAAACAACTATTTGGTTATAAGTTTGCACCCAGGAAGTGACCAAATAAAATTGTCTTCATACATGAATCACAGAATCTTGAGTAACAGGTCATTTCATAGTCAATTTGTTATTTTAACAATTAATAAATCTCTCTGTTCACTACCTCGAAGAGTCCTGAATGGGTTAGGAAATTAAGTAGGCCTCAAAGATGTAGTGCCAGCAAGATCAAACCACTGAATTTTGAAAAAAATTTTCATAGAGGAACAACATGCTAAGTACAAAGGCTGATACATAAAGATTAAATGAACATCTTTAAGTGATTACAAATATATCATGAATGAGTACAAACATTTGAGTTCATATTTGAACAATGTATTAAAGAAAAAACCCATGAAATTAAAATCCTATGTTTCCCTGGAATGATATTATGTCATTTCCATTTCAGAGTAGGTTTCTTAAAACTAGAATGCATGAATATTTATCCATCTATATTGCCAGGCTAGCTTCTTGGGCTACATTCTTTATATTTAGTAAGCCTCTTAATAGTGATTAGTCAAATGGATGAAAGTGATAGTCCTCAAAATACATGAATTAAATTGAGCCAAAATTAATTTAATAACTCATACTGAAAATAGCATATCTATGTTCTGAAAACACTCTGATTCCTCTTCATATCCTTCCATACTCCTTATGAAATGAGGAAGAAACAGAAATCTTTAATAATTTTTCAATTCTAAAGATCTGTGAAGAGCAAAAGAGAAGCACCCAAAGTCGTAGGTAGCATTTTTTTTTATCTGAAAAGAATGAAATATATTCTAGTACCTGAGAATATTTTCATGACTATTTTTCCCCCATCCAGTGGTTTACAAGCAAACAGAAAGAAACTCTTCTGACATTGAAAGTATAATATAAAAGAAAAATTTTCAAGAAAAAAATTAGGTGTTTCATGGAAGAAGGTGTGAAATTTCTAACTGCTGACTGTGTTTTATAAACATTTATGTTATCCTGGGGTTGTTCACACTTATAGACTTCCTGAACACTATATAATTTTACCCATTATTGTATATGTTATATTTCTCATGAAAGTGTTGTACAAGTGGTGTAAAGCATATGCTCTTGACAATCTGGACAATTGCTTTTTGACAGTGCATAAAAAAAGACTGAGGTTACATGATAGCCCCAGATGGCTTTTAACTGAAGGGTAAAAAAAAAAGTGATATAATTGATTTGGTGCTTGTTGAGATGCCCTAAATGTTCGATTTCAACTTTTACCTAATCCATCGATTCCACCTTTTTATTTCTACTTTTTTAAAGCAATCCCCCCAGGGGTAGGGTTATGTGTCTAACATTCTAAAAAATGTCTTAGATATTTTGCTAAGAAAACAACTCCCTCAGAACTTTTCTCTATAGGTAAACTGCTAAGGTTGTTGCCATAGATGTTTAGCGTTTGTTTCTAAAGGCACTACCAAAATGCTTCACCAGGTTATTAGGTAACCTCCCCTAAGTAGCCGTCCATGAGTTTCTCTGGATAAACATCATGGTTATTTATAGAAAATCATTCTCAAAGCAAATTTTCATATTACTATTCAAAAATTTATACATTCTGAGATATGGGGATAAGAACAATATTAATAAACTTAATAAAATATAAACACGGAAACTCAGGGTCATGAGACTTCTTATGCGTGGAGTTTTGTTTTGTTTCATTTGGATATCATTTGATTTAGTTTAGTTGAGTTTGGCCTGGCTTAGCTTGGCTTGGTTTTGTTGGTATGACTAGTTTGGGAGAAGAAAGCTGAGGGTGCTCAGAAGAGGGCCTTGTTCTGACTATATCAAACAATCAGTGTCTTGAGGGTCTATCATGAAATAGTTCAAGTCTTATTTAACTATCCACTCTTTCAACAGTTAATCATTGTACACACAATATACATAGGCACTTTTTATGTTATGATGATGTAAAAATATATATCAATCCCAACAGAGAGATATTTGCATACAAATATCCACAAGCCATAATGATAAATAATTAAAAGCATCAATAAATAATACAAACTAAGTATTAAGTGAGTCTATGGGGATAGTATAATCTTTCCCAGTTTGTGATGAATTACAGAAAAAAAAAAATTGAGCTGGATCTCCACTTCTTTAGATTTGCCCATTCACTCACCTTTTTACTACATTCTGGTTTGCACTTTCATCATTTTAACATTCTAGCTAAAGTGTTCCTAATAACGTTAACTGCCAAATCTACCGCTATTTCGAACTCTGCCCTGCTATTGTATTCTGTAGCATTTGAATCTATTAATTATCCCTCCTTATAGGTTTTCTTCCTTTGATTCATATGGCAATAAATAACATGGTTTGCTCCAACTTCTTTGATAATATTCCTTTTTGGCCCTTTTCCGGCCTGCTTTCTTCTGTGTACCATTTAAATGTAGGGCTTTTCAATGGGCTAATGTTCATTTCCTTCTCCCTTTTCTGTTCTTGAATCATCTGCTAGATGGAACATTTCCAGGCACATGTGTCTCTTTTTAACGTCTGTCATTTTCAGGGCTCTTTGCTTTTTCTCATGGTGTCCCTTCAGTTTATAAAGTTTATAATACTACACTTCTCTTCTTTTCATTGGAATTTTATTCATTCTTTAAGGCTCTGGTGAGGGAAGCAGATGTGGCTCAAGATTGGGCTCCCATTTACCATATGGGAGGTCCCAGTTTCGTTTCCCGTGGCCTCCTGGTGAAAGCGAGCTGACCAGTGCAGAGAGCTGGTGCAACAAAAAGAGGCAAAGTGAGATAATGAGAGACACAACAAATCCAGGGAGCTGAAGTGGCTCAAGCTATTGAGTGCTTCTCTCCCACATCGGAGGGCGCAGTATCAGTTCCTGGTGCCTCCTAAAGAGAAGATGAGAAGAGAAGACAAAGCAGACACAGAGAGCACACAGTGAATGGACACAGAGAGCAGACAGCGAGCACAAAAACAACAAAGGGGGTGGAATAAATAAATAAAATAAATCTTTAAAAATAAAGGCTCTGGTGAAATGCTATCTTCTCTGTGAAGTCATAACTGGCTCTTCAAGTCATAATTACCTGATCATCTAAGCATTTCCTTAGGAATTTATTTGTATTTTGTCTTAGTTTTCTGACTAAGACAAATATCACAAAATGGATTGGTTTAACAACAGAAATTTATTGGCTCAGAGTGTCAGAAGCTAGAAAGCTTATTTCTTCCCAAGGTCTCTATTTTCTGGCTGGCCCACTGTCCTTCAGGTTGGTTCCTTGACTTTTCCATCAAATAGCAATGTCCTTTCCTTTCTCTTTGGTTTTTGTTGACTTCCAGCTTCTTCCTGCTTCCCATGGTTTTCTTTTCATAAAACCTCTAGTAATAGGATTAAGGCCCATCCTCATTCAGTTAAGCCAGATCTTAACTAAAAATAACATCTTCACAAGGCCCTATTTACAACGGTTCACAACCACAGGAATGGATTAAGATTAAGACTATGTTTTTCTCTGGGGTATATAATTCAACCTACCACATACTTCTACTATAATATTGTTCTTTCCATTTAGGCATAATGGCTATCTCACTGAAAATTGCTCTTGCATAAAGTGAATTGCATAATTGTCAAAACACAGGACTTTTAAATCCATTGAAATTGTATGCAAAATATACATTTAAGGTACCTAATTCTAATCACATTCTAAATGTGATAAACACTCCCTCAACCTATCAGGTATGTGTGAAACATGGGGCTTTGCATAAGAATTTGGTTGTTGGTCATTGCCACAAGTGGTTTTCATATATATTACAAAATAAAAGAACATGTGTTTTTTAGTCATGATTTAGAGGGTGCATTAGTCAGCCAATGGGGTGCTGATGCAAAGTACCAGAAATCTGTTAGCTTTTATAAAGGATATTTATTTGGGGCAAAAGCTTACAGTTACCAAGCCCTAAAAAGTCCAACTCAGGGTTGGTTTCTCATCAAAGTCAGTTGTTATGTGTTGAAGCAAGATGGTTGCAGATCTCTGCAAGAATTCAACCTTCCTCTCTCTCAGCTACAGGCTGACATAGGGCTTGTCTCTCTTCCCAGGGCCACAGGATCAAAGTTCTCTCCTCTGGTATCTATGGAGCTTTCTCTTCCTGTGTATCTACTTCTGTGTGTCTTCTTGAGTGAGTGTCCATTTATATAGCCCATGAAGGGGGTGGGGACTTAAACTGAGTTATAGCCTACTGATGTGGTTGAATGAAAGCCTTAATCTTAAAATAATTTAATCAAAGACATCTCAGCTGAATCTAATACAATCAATGGGTATTATGCCCAGAGGAACAGAGTAGTTTACAAACATAATCTCTCTTTTTGGAATTCATAAATAATCTCATACTGCCACAAAGGGAGATCTGCTTTGTCAGTAGACACTGGCCTTTACTTAGGTTAAAAGAAAACTATTCCTGAAAAAAACTCTTCTGAGATATTCAGTGAAAATAAGGAGAGATTCTAAAACTCTGGACAATCATGGAGACTGGAGAAGGACAACACAAATGTTAAATTGAAGAAAGAGAAAAATATCTGATCCAGTGTCTTAAACCCTGAAAGTGGACATGCATTGTTAAGGGACTTACAGGAAGATGGTGTTGGAGTAGGCAGGCAGGGCTCAACTCTCTCACAAAAACAATGGAGGAAGAGCAAAAAGCTATCTGAGGCAGCTGCTTTGGGAATCTGCAGACCATGAGAGCACTGCGTATCTCCAGGAGGGAAAGGGACAGAGAGACAAAGAAGCCAAATGAAAACTGAGTTACTCACCTCTCTGGTTGGGAATGGCACATTTTCCCAAGTCTCAAGGCAAATAGCATGGCAAAACCTCTGGCTCACTGCAGCCAACTGAGTGGGGAAAGAAGGTCCTCTTCCCTGAGAGGAGGAGGAATCTGGTGGATGGTGGATAGTGGTTTCTTTTCAGTGCATTTGGCCAGCTGAGCCCCCTTTCTATTGTTGTAACCCAGGAGATCCATCACACTCAGACTTTAACCACTTTTATGAGGTTTATTGAGCTAAGCCTGCGGGTGTCTGCAGCACCTCTCGCAGGAGAGAACTGCAGCCCTGAGGTTCTAAAATGGTTCCCTTTTTTAGGGGGTTGCTGACGCAGTTTACAAGCAAGCAGGATGTACAGAAGAGGATCTTGGCGGTTAGCTAGTGCGTTTGCGCAATCTCCTTGGTATGTGACATCCTGATAGCCTGGGGCATAGCTGCAGGGTTGTCTTGAAAGATTGTTTGAGGGAGGGGAGGTTGTGTGCTTTTCAGATAGGACACTTAGGGGACAGTGGAAAATTTTCTTCTCTACGTTACTCTGGTTGCCATGAAGGCCTATGAATAGGCTAATTTAGGGTACAACACTATATCAAAAAAGACCCCAGCCAGCACTGAAGCAGTCCCAGGGAGAGGCAGGGAGTGGGGGAATCGGCTCAGGCAGGCTGATGCACCCAACCACCTTGGGAAAGAGGAATTAAGTCAGTGAGGGGATAGGTGTTCCCTAACCAGTCCCTGAGAGAAGGAAGCCAGGAGAGATAACCAGCAAACTGTTAGAAGTCCAACTCCCTGAGGGAAAAGAGGGTGGGGAGAGCCAGATAGGCTTTCAGAAGCCTACTTAACCTGTGGGGTGGGTGTAGCTCAATGCAGGAATGCCTGTCTCACATATAATAGGTCCTAGTCCAATGGCTGTTACCTCCTAAAGGAAGGGATCTAGACAGTGATCCAGCAAGTTGTCAGACACCCAGCTGGCACCTTGTGACAGGGAACTTATGGACTGAGGTTTTTTTTGTTTTATTTAAGTTTTCCAATCTGTTATTTTGTATTTTTTATTATTTTTTCAATTCTTTATTTTATTCTCTAAAACCTTACTTGTGTAGAACAGACTGCAGGATGACTGATTGATAAGTGCTGGCAAACTGAGACAATTCCGAGGAGATGAAGAGGGAAGCCTGTTTTTCCTGGGTTTTTAGTTCTTTGTTTTTTCTTTCTTCATTTTTTTTTCTTTTCCTTATTTTTTTCTCCTTAGTTTCTTTATTTCTTTTTTTTTCTTTCATTTTCCTTCTTGTGTTACTTTTCTTTCAACATACATTCTTTTGTTTGGTCTTCATTTTTTTATTTTTCTTCTTCTCATATTCTAAGTCTTTTATTTTATTCCATTTATTTTCTTGTTTTATTTTTTATTCACCTTTTTTAATTCTTATTCATTTATTTTTATAATTTTTCACTCTTACTATATATTTTTCCTGGCTCTTTTATGATTCCTTTTCTAGCTTTTAAAATTATTTCCATTATTCTTTTTCTGTTCTCTCTCTCCTTCTTGTTCTATGGTCCTAATATTATTTCAAGGGAATATGGACAACTACAAGGATATAGAATAAGTGGACCCAAGTGTCAAAGAGGAAGCTTTACAGAAAGCAAAACAACATAAAACCCAAGAGTAGAAAGAGAAGCTAACCATCTGAATAAGGAATCAAGATAAACAGATGCCCAAACACCAGCAAAAAATTATAAGCCATACTAACAAACAGGAAGACATGGCCCAGTCTAATGAACAAACTACAAACCAGGAGAAGATACAGTAGAACAACTAATCAAGGATGTCCAAATATCATGAATCTACTTAATGAAGTGAAGGAAGATTAAGGATACTAAGAAGACAGTGGAGAAACATAGAGAAGAAATGGTAAGCATACTTAAAAAGATAACAGATCTAACTGTGATAAAAGGCACGAAATAAAAAATATGCTGGAAGCACATAAGAGCAGACTTGAAAAGACAAAAGAAAGAATTTGTGATGCTGAAGATAGAACATCTGAAATTACCTAGTAGAAGAGATAGATAAAAAGATAGAAAAAATTCATCAGGAAGTGAGGGAATTGAATGACAACATGATACACTCAAACATACACATTATAGATATCCCAGAGAAAGACAAAAAAGGAAAAGGGGGCAGAAAGAATGTTGGAGGAAATAATAGCAGAAAATTTCCAACTCTATTGAGGGACATGGATGTACATGTCCAGGAAGTACAGGGCACTCCAAACAATACAAATCCTAATAGGCTTACCCCAAGACATATGCTTTTCAAATTGTCAAACACTCAAGACAAAGAAAGAATATGAAAGCAGCAAGGAAAAAGAGATCCATCACATACAAGGGAAGTTCCATAAGATTAAGCACTTTATTTCTCTTCTGAAACCATGGAGGTGGGAAGGTAGTGGTATGACATAGCTAAGATGCTAAAAGAAAAACACTACCAGCCAAGAATTCTGTATCCAGCAAAGCAGGCCTTCAAAAATGAAGGAGAGTTCTGAATACTCATAGATAAACAGAAATTAACAGAGTTTGTCAACAAGAAACCTGCTTTTCAAGAAATACTAAAGGGAGTTCTGCAGGTTGATAGGAAAAAACAGGAGAGAGAGGGTTGGAGGAGAGTGTAAGAGCAACTAAAAAGATAAAAAGAGAAATAAAAACCACATATGGCATACATAAATCTAAAGAAAATATGGCTATTGTAAGTAAGTCCTTGACAGTAATAACATTGAGTGTTAATGGATTAAACTCATCAGTCAAGAGACACAGATTGTCAGAATGGATAAGGAAATATGACCCATCTTTATACTGTTTACAAGAAACTCACCTTAAATCCCGGGATGCAAGGAGTTTGCAAGTGAATGGATGAAAAATGATTTTACATGCAAACAATAAGCAAAAAAAGGGTGGATGTAACTCTGCTAATATCAGACAAAATAGACTTTAAATGCAAAAATATTGTAAAAGACAAAGGACACTATTTATTAATAAAAGGGGTAATCTATCAAGAAGAAAGAACAATCATAAATATTTATGATCCTAACAAGGATGCCCCAAAATACTTGAAGCAAAATTTGGAAAAACTAAGGGGAGAAAAGTACACCTCTACAATTATTGTGGGGGGTTTTAATACACCATTATCACCATTAGACAGAACATTTCGACAGAGGGTCAATAAAGAAACAGAGACCTTGAGTAATACTTTAGAAGATACAGACCTAATAGATATATACAGAACATTACACCCAAATACAGCAGGATACACATTCTTCTCAAATGCACATGGATCATTCTCCAGGATAGACCACATGCTATGTCACAGAACAAGTATCAGTGAATTCAGAATGATTGCAATTATACAAAGTAACTTCTCTGACCACAATGGAATGAAGCTAGAAATTAATAAGGGGCAAAGAAATAGAATAGGCAAAAAGATATGGAAGCTAAACAACACACTCTTAGACAAACAGTGGGTCAAGGAGGAAATTGCAAAAAGAATCAGTAACTACCTTGAAACAAATGAAAATGAGAACACAACATACGAAAATCTATGGGATGCAGTAAAGCAGTGCTGAGAAGGAAATTTAGAGTCTTAAATGCTTATATTAAAAAGGAAGAAAGAGCTAAAATAAAAGACCTAACTGCACACCTGGAGGAACTAGAAAAAAGAACAACAAACTAATTCAAGAACAAGCAGAAAGAAGGAAACAACAAAGATTAGAGCAAACTAAATGAAATTGAGAATTAAAAAACAATTAACAAAACCAAAAGCTGGTTCTTTGAGAAGATTAATAAAGTTGACAAACCCTTAGCTAGACTAACAAAGAAGAAAGAGAAGATGCAAATGCATATATTGAAAAATGAGAGAGGGTAATCAACACTGAACCCACAGAAATAAAGAATATCGTAAGAGGAAACTTTGAAAAATTGTTTGCCAACAAGATGGATCACCTAGATGAAATAGGAAAATCTAGAAATATACAAGCAGCCTACATTGATGAAAGAAGAAATTGATGAACTCAATCAACCAATCTCAAGTAACAAGATTGAATTAGTAATCAAAAACCTCTCAACTAGAAAAGCCCAGCACCATATGGCTTCACAGGTCAATTTTACCAATCATACTGGAAAGAACGAACACCATTCCTGCTTAAGCTCTTTCAAAAATAGAAGTGGAGGAAACATTGTCTAACTCATTCTATGATGCCAACATCATGCTAATACCAAAGCGACCAAAGAGAAAACTAAGGACCAATCTTTCTAATGAATCTGGATGCCAAAATCCTCAACAAAATGCTTACTAAGTGTATTCAATAACACATCAAAAGAATTATACACCATGATCAGGTAGGTTTCATCCCTGTTTTGCAAGGATGGTTCAACATAAGAAAATCAATCAATATAATATACCACATTAACAGATCGAAAGAGAACAATCACATTATCATGTCTATTGATGCAGAAAAAGCATTTGACAAAATACAGTATCCTTTCTTGATAAAACACTTCAAAAGATAAGTATAGGAGGAAACTTCCTCAACATGATAAAGGGTATATATGAAAAACCCATGGTTAACATCATATTCAATGTTGAAATGCTAAAAACTTTCCCTCTAAGATTTGGAACAAGACAGGGATGCCACTGTCACCACTCTTATTTAAATTGTCTTAGAAGCACTTGATCAAGGACTTAGGCAAGAAAAAGAAAGAAAAGCATCCAAATTATAAAGGAAGAAGTAAAAAATTCACTATTTGTACATAACATGATTCTATACATAGAAAGCCCTGAACAATCTACAACAAAGTTTCTAGAACTGATAAATGACCTCATTAAAGTTTCAGGATATAAGATTAACATGTAAAAATCAGTAGCATTTCTGTACACCAATAATGAGCAATTTGAAGAAGAAATCAAGAAAAAATTTCTATTTACAATAGCAACTAAAAGAATCAAACATCTAGGAATAAATTTAACTTAAAACTTACACAACATTGTTAAAGGAAATTAAAGAAGACCTAAAGAAATGTTCATGGATTGGAAGACTAAACATCATTGAGATTTCTGTCCAATACAAATTGATTTACAGATTTAATGCAATCCCAATAAAAATTGCAACAGCATTTTTATTGAATTGGAAAAGCTTATTATGAAAATTATTTAGAAGGGGAAGTGACCTGGAATAGCCAAAAACATATTGAAAGATATAAATGAAATTGGAGGAATCATGCTATCTGACTTTAAAGCATACTACAAAGTTAAAGTGGTCAAAACTGCATGGTATTGGAACAAGGATAGACATATTGACCAATAGAACCTAACTGAGAGTTCTGATATAGATCCTCATGTATAAGGTCAAATGATATTTGACAAGGCCACCGAGCCTATGCAACTGGGACAGAAAGGTCTCTTCAACAAATGGTGCTTGGAGAACTGGATATCCATATCCAAAAGAATGAGAGAGAATCACCACCTCATGCCCTAAACAAAAATTAACTCAAGATGGATCAAAGATCTAAATATAAGAGCCAAGACCATAAAGCTCCTAGAAGATAATGCAAGGATGTATTTATGAGATCTTATAGTAGGAAATGATTTCATAAACTTTATGCCCAGTGTGCAAGCAATGAAAGAAAAAATAGATAAGCGGCAACACCTCAAAATTAAAACTATTTGTACTTCAAAAGAGTTTGTCACAAAAGTGAAAAGGCAGCCTACTCAATGGGAGAAAATATTTGGTAACCATCTATCTGATAAGGACCTAATATCCAGCATTTGTAAGAAATCCTACACCTCAAAAATAAAAAGACATACAACCCATTTAAAAAATAAGCAAGTGATTTGAATAGACGCTTTTCCAAAGAAGAAATACAAATGGTTAAAAAGCACATGAAAAGATGTTCAATATCACTAGCTATTAGGGAAATGCAAATCAAAACTACAATGAAATATCATCTTACACCTATTAAACTGGCAGCTATCAATAAAATCAGAAAACTACAAGTGTTGGAGAGGATGTAGAGGAAAGGGAACACTCATCTACTGCTTGTGAGAATGAAGAATAGTGCAGCCATTTTGGAAGACAGTTTGGTGGTACTCAGAAAGCTAACTGTAGAACTGTCATATAATCCAGCAATCCCACTGGTAGGTATAAACCCAGAAGAATTGAAATCAGGGACATGATCAGATACATGCACACCAATGTTCATAGTGGTATTATTCACTATTGTCAAAAGCTGAGGAATTATGGGAACATGGCCATTGGGTTAGGCAAATAGGGCTCAGCTCTCACTAAAACAACAGAGAAAGAGGCAAAGGCTGCCTTGGGGACCTGCTTTGGGGTACAGCAGACCAGGACACTGCTTCATAACACCCAGGAGAGTGAGGGAAAGAGAGACAAAGAAGCCAAAACAACAAACTGTAAGTTATTAAACCTCCAGGTGGCCAGGAAGGTCTCCCCTCCCCCACCCCAGAGATATTAAGCGAGGGTAAAATTTCTGGGGAATTACATCTAACTGACAGTAGAGCAGATGTCTTCTTCCCTGCAAGCTGCTTTGGATATATATAGAAGAGGAAGGTGTTCTGAGTCATCTAGGAGGGTACTGGAAAGATAAAGAAGCCTAAGAAAAATCATCAGTTGCTCGCCACTGTGGCTGGAAGCAGCACATATACCTGACCCTCAGGGAAAATAGTGTAGGTGGACAGCTGGTTCCCAGCTCTGATTGAGGGTGAGGGCAGATGTCGGGGAGGAAGAGGGGTCTGGGAGGGTGGAGAGTGTTTTCTTTGTGGTGAATTTGGCCAACTGAGCTCCTCTGGAATATCAGAAGGGACCCCAACTTGACAGGGAGAAGGGAGGGGGATCTCCTCAAGCAGGCTGTCACACCCAGCCACCCAGGTGAAAACAAGAAGTAGATCAGAGAGGAGGAAGAGACAGACAGATGCCTAATCAACAGGACTCTTGAAAACTGCAAGGAATCTAACCTGCCCAAGGGAAAGGAGGTGGATAGCCTTCTGAAAGGCTAACTAACCTAAGGAGATGGGTTGGCTTGGTGGAAGAATTCTTGCCTTGTATATACAAGGTTGCTGGTTTGATTCTCAGCTCTTCTTAGAGAAGTGATCCACCAGGTTATCAGGCATCCAGCTGAAACTTCATGACTGGGAACTAATACAAATGGGAACATTTGTATTAGTTTTTCTTGGATCTCTTATTTTTATTTTTTTAAAAAGGTTCCTTTTTTTAGTTTCCTTATTTTACTCACTAAAACCCAGTTCAAATCTGCAGAGGGCAAGCTGCAGGGTGATTGATTGATGAACACCAGCAGCCTGAGAAGATCCTCAGCGGTCTAAGAGGAAAGGTTTTTTTCCATGTTTATTTTTGTATTTTGTTCTTTTTCTTTCTTTCTTTCTCCTTTTTTTAAACAAGTTGCTGCTGTCTTATTTCTTCTTAGTTGTGTTTCTGCTTTCTTTGTTTTCCTGTTTTCTTTTGTCTACCTATGCTATTTCTTTTCTCTCCTTCATCATTCTATCTTCTGTTTTTCTGTTCTCTGTTGTTGTTCTTTCATTCCACCTCTTTTTGTTTGGTCTTCAACTTTTCTTGTTTTTATTTCTCACTCCCTTTTTTCTGTTTTCTTTCTTTTTTACTTTTTTTTCTTTCTCTCTTTTCTTTTTATTCTCCTCATTCTCATCATTCCAGCCTTTTAATTCATGCTATATATTTTTCTCTATTCTGTGTCTAGTTTTATTGTTTCTATTCCACTTTTTAAATTTTATTCCTCTGTACTTCTTACTCATGTTATTTATTCATTTTCCTAGGTCTTGTATGGTTCCTCTCCTACATTTTTCTATCATTATTACCATTATTATTTTTCTCTTTCAATCTCTTTCTTTTTCTCTGGTCCTAATTTTTGTTTTCCAAGGGAACACATACAACAGCAAAGAAATAAAATAAGAAGAATGAAATATCAAAGTGAAACCTTACCACACACACAAAAGCAAAAGCAAAATAAAACCAGAGTAGAAAGAGAAGCTAATCCACTGAATAAACACATAAAGGTAAACAGATGCCTAGACACCAACAAAAAGTTACAAACCATACAAAGAAACAGAAGCACATGGCTCAGTCCAATGAAAAAACTAAAAACCAGGAGGAGATGTAGAGCATGGAGCAACTTATCAGAGATATCCAAACAAATACCATGAATCAACTTAATGAAGTGAAGGAAGAGATTAAGGACATTAAGAATACACTGGGTGAACATACTGAAGAAATATAAACATACATAAAAAGATAACAGATATGATGGTGATAAAAGGCACAAGTCAAGAAATCAAAAATACCCTGGAAGCACAGAACAACAGATTTGAAAAAGCAGAGGAAAGAATCAGCGATGTGGAAGACAGTACATCTGAAATCAAACAGATAATAGAAGAGATAGATAAAACAATAGAAAAAAATCCAACAGGGACTTAGGGATTTGAATGACAACACAAACATATGCATTATAGGCATCCCAGAGGGAGAAGAGAAGGGAAAGGGGACAGAAGGTGTGCTGGAGGAAATAATGGCTGAAAACTTCCCAGCCCTATTGAGGGAGATGGACATACATGTCCAGGAAGTGCAGCACACCCCCAAACAGTATAAATCCTAACAGGCCTACCCAAAGACATATACTTGTCAAATTGTCCAATGATCAAGGCAAAGAGAGGATATTGAAACAAGCAAGAGAAAAGAGATCCAGTACATACAAGGGAAGTTCAATAAGATTAAGTTCTGATTTCTCATCTGAAACCATGGAGGCAAGAAGGCAGTGGTATGACATAGTTAAGGTGCTAAAGGAAAAAAAAACTTCTACCCAAGAAATCTGTATCTAGCAAAGCTGGCATTCAAAACTGAGTGAGAGTTTAAAATATTCACAGATAAATTAAGAAATTAAGAGAGTATGTCAATAAGAAACCTGCCCTTCAAGAAATGCTAAAGGGAGTTCTGCAGGTTGAAAGGAAAAAACCAGAGAGCGAGAGTTAGAGGAAGTGTAAGAACAACTAAAAAGATAAAAAGAGAAATAAAAATAACATATGGCATACATAAATCTAAAGAAAATATGGCTATTGTAAGTAAATCCTTGACAGTAATAACATTGACTATTAATGGATTAAACTCACCAGTCAAGAGACACAGATTGGCAGAATGGATAAGGAAATATGATCCAACTATATGTTGTCTACAAGAAACCCAGGGATGCAGGAGGCTGAAAGTGAATGGTGAAAAACAATTTTACCAGCAAACAATAACCAAAAAAGGGCAGGAGTAGCTATACTAATATCACACAAAATACACTTTAAATGCAAAACTATTGTAAGAGACAAAGTAAGATATTATATATTAATAAAAGGGGTAATCTATCAAGAAGAAAGAACAATCCTAAACATTTATGCACCTAGCCAGGGCACCTCAAAATACATGAGGCAAACAGTGGAAAATCTAGGTGGAGAAATAAATGCCTCTACAATTATAGTTGGGGACTGTAATACACCATTATCACCATTAGACAGAACATCTCAACAGATAATCAATAAAGAAATAAAGGCTTTGAATAATACATTAGAGGATCTGGACCTAATACATATATACAAAACCTTACACCCAAATACAGTGGGATATACATTCTTCTTGAGTGCACATGGATCATTCTCCAGGATAGACTTCATGCTAAGCCATGGAACAACTCTGAATGAATTCAGAAAGATTTGCAATTATACAAAGTAATTTCTCTGATCACAATGGAATGAAGCTGGAAATCAGTAAGGGTCAGAGAACCAGATTAGGCACAAAGATATGGAAGTTAAATAACACGCTCTTAAACAAACAATAGGTCATGAAGGAAATTGCAAAAGAAATCACTAACTGCCTTGATATGAATGAAAATGACAACACAATGTATCCAAACCTATGGGATGCAGCAAAAATTATACTGAAAATAAGAAAGCACTAGAAAAAAATAAACAAAACCAAATGCTGATTCTTCTAAAAGATTAATAATATTGACAAACCTTTAGCTAGACTAACAAAGAAAATAAGAGAGAAGATGCAAATATGTAAAATAAGAAATGAGGAAGGGGATATCACCACTGATGCCACAGAAATAAAGAGCACCATAAAAGGATACTTTGAAAAATTGAGTGCCAACAAGATGGATAATTTAGAGAAAATAGACAAATTCCTAGAAATACACAAGCAGCCTACATTGATGAAAGAAGAACTTGAGGAACTCCACAGACAAATCTCAACTTATGAGGTAGAATTAGTCATCAAAGACCTCCCAACTAAGAAGAGCTCATGACCAGATGGCTTCACAGGTGAATTCTACCAAACATTCCAGAAAAAACTAACACCAATCCTGCTTAAACTCTTCCAAAAATTAGAGGTGGAGGGAACATTGCCTAACTCATTCTATGATGCCAACATCACCCTAAAATCAAAGCCAAAAAAGACACCATGAGAAAGGTGACCAATCTCTCTAATAAAGCTGGATACTAAAATCCTCAACAAAATACATGCTAATTATATTCAACAGCACATCAAACGAATTATATACCATAACCAAGTGGGTTTCATCCCTGGTATGCAAGGATGGTTCAACACAAGAAAATCAATCATTATAATACATATTATAAAAAGACTGAAAGAAAAGGAATCACATGATCATCTCCATAGATGCAGAAAAAACATTTGACAAAATACAGCACCCTTTCCTGATAAAAACATGTCAAAAGATAGAAATAGAAGGAAACTTCCTCATCATGATAAAGGGTATATATGAAAAACACACAGCTAATATCATATTCAATGATGAAATCCTAAAAACTTTCTAAGATCTGGAACAAGACACGGATGCCCATTGTCACCGCTCTTTTTTTTTTTTTTTTTCTGAAGATGATTCCCTACAGTTTCTTTCTTTTTTTTTTTTTTTTTTTGACAAATATATTTTATTGGTACATATTAACAAAGCATACAATTCATTCAATGTGTACAATAATAGTATTTGGTATAATCTCATAGTTGTACATTCATCATTTCAATCATTATTAGAGTATTTTCATTATTTTAACAATAATAGTAAACAAAAAATGACAAACAATAAACAAGAAAATTCCTCACCTCTCCATCTCTCGGTTTCCACTTCTTTTTTTTATATAAATATATTTGAAGAGGTGCTTAGATTACTGAAAATACTACACAGAACCCCTGCCCACCCCCTACACCTCCCACCACGTCCCACACAAACATCTCCCACAAGTGTGGCCCACCACCCTCAATGGACTTACACATACTGGGGCCTTGCCACCAACCCTAGACCACAGTTCACATCGTAGACCACACTCTCTCCCACACAGTTCTGAGTGGTGTGTGCTGATTTAAAATGGCCTACATCCGTTGCCACAACGGTACTCAGGACAACCTCCAAATCCCAAAGAAGCCCCTGTATTTCAACTACTTGTCCCCTCCCTGCCCCAAAAGTGTCAAGTGACCACTGGCTCCACCTCATTGTTATAATTTCTTCCATTGCTAGAATCACCATATGTGTACAACAGAATACCATCAAGTACACTCTAGCCCATAGTTCTCCCCCCAATCCTGAGGGGACTGGAATGGTGATGTCTACTCCACCTCCAAGTGAGAGAGGGCTTATATCCCATGGATATGGTGGGTGGGATGATCCTGCCTGCAGCTGCAGGCCATCTCCATTCCCTGGGATGGCCATTACCCATTGTTGTCTCCTCGCCAGGTGACTTGGATGAGTCCATTGAGCTGTAGGGTAGGAGTTGCAGCTCCACTGAGATTCCATGCACACCTGGCCCATAGGTATGCCAGAGGCTCCAGTCTCTGGAAGTATACCTAAAAACTTCTGCATCACATATAGGTTTAAATAGAAGGGGCTGATGAACCCTGTGCAGGGAGGACTTATTTGAGTCCAATTCTGTCACTCTCAGGAACACAGATTCCAAAGTAGAGCCCACTGATAAGGCATCAGTCTCTGGGGCTATTCCCACTTATATAGGACCTGGGTGTCTCCAGAGCTCTTAGGAGCCCCTCTGTGTGGAGTGATAGGCACTTAGACGTTCTATGAGCTCCTACTGAGGTGTGCGTAAGAGTTACCTCTGGGATGACCTCCCGACTCTCTTTGAAGTCTCTTAGCCACTTGAACTCATTTGTCTTTACC